>VXAB01004514.1:36529-85529 GCA_013399175.1 Odontophorus gujanensis
TTAGCTATTGTCAGAATGGCTCTCATATTCAGTTACTGGTATGTCAAAAATAAAAGATCAGTCTGACAGATTTTAATTTGTTAACTGGGTACCCTATGGGATTATTCAGAAATGCAGAAACAATTTTAAAACCTTATCTCTTCAAGTATGAAAAGAATAATAATAAAATGAAGAAATGAAAAAGATTGGGTTCTGTGTTACTTCTCCTCTCCCTGCCTCTGCTGGGAGCCAGAAGCACTCCACACCCTGCAGGAATGGGCACTGACACAGTGCTTCTGCAGTAACTCATGTGGAAACTGCCTTCCTACACATCTCAGCTGATCAAGGAGAAAGTATGTCTTTCAAAGAGCAAAAAACTTCACTGCAAACTGAACAAGGTTCTCTATTTACAGATCAAATCCCTGTTTTAACTATGGGAAATGGCAAAGTCTCTCAATTTGAGACTGAAGTATGATTTTTACAAAAATGTTTTCCTGCTTTCGTAGCTATAGAAACAGCCTCTTGCTTCTTAGAAATAAGGCAAGAATTAGAGGCCAGGCCACAAAATATTTTGCTTTATTACAAAACCGCCAAAATGTGATTTCTCACCAGTTTAACTGGTAATGAGAGTATTTCACACAGCAGTACCACGCACTGTTTCTCTCCTGAGGAAACTAAGCAACAGTAACCTTGGCCAAGTGTTAGGACTATTTTTGGAAGCTTCAGAAGTATCTAGGGAAAGCAGTTTTCACTTTTATTCATATAAAGAGTATATCTATGTATTAAAAAAGTGAGAAATGTCTTCTCTCCAACTTTAAATGGCTTTGACAATAAAATTCTGCTTATATCAAGGTCTTGGGAGACACATGAAACCTTTTGATAAATAGAGTGTTTGGGTGATGAAGAGATGACTTGAAGACTTTGGATACTTCACATTTCTGCCCCTGGAGCACAGTGAAATAAAGGTAAGGTCTCTTGAGATCCTATGCTGTGTCACTTACCGGTTTAATATCTCACGTGTCCGCATCTTCCCATTTGGGGATAACCATTTAGTTTTATCCATCTTGAATTGCTAAAAGTCTGTGCCAGTCCTTCCTGCTATGAAAAGAAAGGAAAACTTTTTTAATGTCTCCTAAATACAAACTTAAATATAATGGAAGTCCACATAATTCAAGTACGTGTTCTGCTGAATAGGGATATATTGCTGAATCATGGCCAAGACTTCTTTAATTGATTTACTGATTCCCAAGAAATTACTAATATACTCTTTATCAATCCTGTACTTTAATACTTTGGTAAGGAAGAATAGAATGTTTCAGGACTTCTGACTCATGGTCTACAAAACATCTATCTGAATCAGGGATTCAGAATAAAGCTGATGAGTGAAAATGTAACAAAAAAAAAACAACAACCCCAATCAGAGCAGAAACTGAAATGAGCCAGAGCAAGACTTTTCTTGACAATTAAACTGCTACTGACTGCTTTGAGGTTCAACACATTCATAAATGTTAGTTGTAATTTTAATAAGCCCACTTTATCTAATGTGCAGGTGGATTGCATTCTCCTATATAGTGCACAGAAGGAAATAACACAGCACAGAAAGCCCACTTCCATGTTCCTTGTATGCAGTCGTGCTAACATGAAGTGCTGGTTACTAGTTTTTGAGAGAAAAATAATCTGAGCAGAGCTGTGGCAGGAAGAAGCTCTCTCTCTGCTCCACATTCCTGGGGCATTTTTATCACTTCATCATAGTGCAAGAAAAATGCCTCCAGAACTTAAGGCTGCACACTCCTCCAAAGCATGAGAGCAGCACCAAGTAAAACTCATGATGAAGCCCTTAGCCAGAGACTACTTAGGATTATCCCCTCTTGTACTTGCCTTACTAATAATAAATGACACATCACTTGTTTCATGGATGCCAAACAGGGCACCACTCATTCTTTTTTTATTTAGCAACTGTTTCTACATTGTGCTGCTTTATCTAATTTAAGTTCTAATTACCAAAACATCTTTTAGGTACATTTTGTTTTTAGGATCAAAAATATTTGAGGTCTACCTGGAGTAGTTTAAAGCATTTCAATTGAAAAAATATAGAAATTTGATCTCTACTGAGGAGACTGGTAGATAAAAGGAATTAACACCTCTGTGTTAATTTTAATTAAATTAAAAAGGGCTATTTCATGAGGGCTGTTCCAGAAGTAGTGTCTCCTATTTTATTGTGTTGGCCTGCAACATCACAGGCAGATGTTGGTGGTATGGCTGCAGAGGCTGAACCTTCCCACCAATATTCCATTACATTTTATTGCCATGCGACAGATGGCAGCAGAGGGGCAGTTTGACAAAATGGTGTCTGACATGGAAGTGTGGGTGAAACAAAGGTGTGTCATGAAATTCCTCCATGCAGAAAAAATGGCACCCATTGACATTCACTGATGCTTGCTAAACATATATGGAGAACAAAGTGGATGTGAATACAGTGAGGTGGTGTGTAGAGCTCTTTGCAGGCCTGAGCCTGCACTGAACATGAAGAACAGGAACTCTCTTCAAGAAATAAGCTTCCAGCCCTCAGTGGTTACCCAAGTTGTCTTTTCTCCCCATCATTTCAGAAGAATAATCATTTGGAGAGCAGCAGCCATTAAGTCAATCAATCAGATAAACAAACAAACAAGCAATAAAAATAGATTCAAAAGCAATAATTTTTGTAGCATTTTATCCAAGAGGTATCACCACCACCATGGTCTAGTAGAAATGACACTGAAGTAGCCAGTGGAGGACACAGCACAACTTAGAGGAAAACATTAACTAAAATTTCTGGGAAGTGATCGTGACTTGCTTTATATTTTAACTGGGGTACTAGAAGAGACAGTAGGAAATGTAGTCCAGTTGCAACAGGAGAAAAAAAATATATATTTTTTTTCTGTAGAATACCTAGAAAATGCTGTATTTTCTAAAACCTCTGAGATATAAGATTAAAGGCACAAACTGAGGTATGCACCTTATTCCCTTCCCATGGCCAAATGTAGCTGGTTGAAGTACTTTGCTGTGAAATGTTGATTTGGGATAAGAAAGTTGATGGATTTACTTTCTTAGTTTTCTCTTGATTAACTGTGCTATGCCTTCTTACTGAGTGATCTTATGTAAATTTCTGTCTTTTCCTTACCTATTCCCATTCTTGACTCATAGATGGGTAATGTAAATTCTTCCCTCCTATGAAGTCTAGCTGTCCCAATGGCCCTGGATAGACTTCCTGCAGATGTAGATTATGGGCACCATCAGACTGTCCCTCATTCCAACTCTTTCCACATCTCATACTGAATTTCTGAACTTTGCTACCCATTGAGATCATCTCTTGGCACTGACAGAATGTCAGTGATTTACATAATTTTAGAAAAATATCTTCTGGAAGATGGTGGGACAAGGGGATAACAACCTCTCCCTAGCAGGGATCATCAGAAACAGCATCATCTTAATTTACTGACATTTTATGGAATATATTATTGTTTTTCTCTTGCAGGACATTTTGCCAGCCATCCAGCTCAGATGCTGACCTTGAACATCACGGATGATAGATCTCAGCCTCAGTCCTGTGATGAGGGCTGATTCTTTGGCTCAGCTCCCTCTAAAGGCAGCTTCAGATGTCATGGTCTGAAAGACCCTACCAGGCTGGACTAACCAAAAGGCGTAACTGCTCTAAGGGACAAATGGTAGAGTAATATCGTAGAATCACAAAATCATAGAGTGGCTTGGATTTGAAGGGACCTCAAGGATGATCAGATTCCAACCTCCCTGCTGCAGACAGGGTTGCCAACCACTAGATGAAGAACTAGATCATGATGTCCAGGGCCCCATCCAACCTGGCCTTGAACACCTCCAGGGATGGAGCAGACACAGTGTCTCTGTGCAGCCTGTTCCAGTTCCTTACTATCCTCTCAGTGAAAAACTTTTCTCTGACATTTAGTCTAAATTTTCCCTCCTTTAGTTTAAAGCCATTCCCCCTTGTTCTATCACTATCTACTTGTGTAAAAAGTCAATTTCCCTCATGCTTATAATCTTCCTTGAAATACTGGAAGGTTGTAATGAGGTTTTCCTGTAGCTTTCTCTTCTCCAGACTGAACAAGCTGAGCTCCTTAAGCCTGTCTTCATAGGAGAGGTGCTGCAGCCCTCTGATCTTCTTCATGGCCCTCCTCTGGACTCTCTCCAAAAGCACAGCATTTTTCCTTTGTTGGGGACCCAGACCTGGATGCAGTACTCCAGATGGGACCTCTTTAGGGCAGAGTAGAGAGGGACAGTCACCTCCCTAGCCCTGCTGGCCACAGTTACTGGACTTTTCACTGTACGTCCATATCTAATAATCTGTGTCTCCCTCATAAATAAAAGTGATTTGGGGCTGTCACAGAAAGTGACACAGTACAGAGGGAGAATACAGGGTTTCCTCCAGAAAAATGTTAAAACACTTCAATCACAGGAGTGGCATTTGTTTTGCAGCCAATGAACTGTTGTGGGAAATATTTGCTGGTCCCACAGCCTTAGCAGTGTCTATAGCCACACCTGCCAGTCAGGAGGGCATCAGTGATGAGAGGGTGAGAACTGTGTTGATCCCACTCAGTAGCTCTCATAGTACAAACCACTGGCTCTGTGCAGGGTTTGGGAAATTAAAGCACAGAGGACAAGAGTGGAGAGCAGCCCACAGGTAAGTCCAGCAGAGTGCAAGAGAGGGGAGGATGGTTTTGGAGAG
This sequence comes from Odontophorus gujanensis, assembly GCA_013399175.1. NCBI lineage: Eukaryota > Metazoa > Chordata > Aves > Galliformes > Odontophoridae > Odontophorus > Odontophorus gujanensis. Next base: position 41,244 of record VXAB01004514.1, read on the forward strand.
GACAAACTGAAACTGTGTACGAATGGTTCAATTGCATTTGTTCACAAAGAAGGGTTAAATCACATATACCTTAGTGACATTACTAAGACTAAGGGTCGTTTATTGCACATATCATTTTCAGACAATAGCAATCCAGACGTATTTGGTGCTGCTTATTTCCTTTCAGTTGGCTGCCTTTTTGAGAAGCTGTGTCATTTCAGTGATACCCAGAGCAAACATTCTTTTTAGCACAGCTCTGAACCTCACTAGTGTTCACGTGTGTGATGCTACACTGACAAACACCTTTATTGCCCTTCCTCTTTGCTAGTTTTGCTGCACCCTGCTCCAGAACTGCATGTATCTGCCATCACTCCTGCAATCAGCCATTGTGTGATACAGGCACCCACAGGTGCTTGTTCTTCTCTGCCTGCCTCCTCTTACATCACTGCCAATGCAGTAGCTCTCACTAGCCCTCCCCTTGTGGTTCCTTTTCTGAACTTTTAGTTTTTTCTTCCTAAATGTGGATTGGAGGTATTCCATCACTGAACTGGATTCAGACAGAGAATTATTCAAGTGATGTGCTACTTCCAAACCCCAGTAATGTTGCTGAGAAGATTGAAAGCAAAATGTGGATTGAAAAAAATGGGACCTATTCTGTTTCCCTGCATATCAATGGCAAAACTGACATTAACTTTTGTATTTGCAACATCAGAACCGTAACAACCTGCTGAACTCTGCATAATCAGCTTGTAGGAATGAAAGTCTCATTCAGCACATCTGGAAAACCCTTCACTGGAACAATTTGGTAGCACTCCATAATCTCACTGGGGCCTGTTGCTTACATTTGCTCCTGCAGCCAGTTGAAAAACATCTGATGTGGGAAAAAGCTTTCTTCTTCTCTACTGTCTAATATACAACATCTAGCACATATCTTCTTTTACGGAGACTTGCACTCCAGATGCCACTGACTCCTGGGACTGTAAGTCCCCTCATAGTGGCTGTAGAGATTCATAAAACTACCATGGAGGCTGAATTACCTGCTGTTTTCAGACAAGCAGGTGCTGTATGCACTCTGTGCGCAGGAGGAAGAGGTTACTGAGAGGACAACCAACAATAATAGTGGAGCTACTTGTGGACTACATCTGGTATATGCAGTTTTTTGTTCTACACCTTTCTGATTTCCAGGCAGCACTAACTTATTCTCCTCTCCAAGCAAATAATAATAATTACTAAAAAAAACCCATGAAATTTCCAGTACAATAGAGATGTTATTTTTCTGTTTTTGCAACAGACAGAGGTCTGAGTGCATGGAGTGCAACAAGTCACAAGTAAATAAGCTGCATGAGCCCATAGCAGGGCTGAGAGAAAGCTGCTGAACATTAATCCTCCTTCAAGTGATGCTTCCAATCAAAGGAGAGACTGAAAAGCATACATTGGTTAGAATGGAACAGGGGAAGAAAATGCATTTGTTAGTTGAAGGAAGTGTTTTAGCCTGGTCATGAGAGGTGTCTAAATCAAAAGAGAGCTTTCATGGCTTGTAATGGGTTATTTTCAGTGAATATATATACTCTTGAGAGGATTTTGAGGATATACAGAGTTATAGCTATGCAAGACATCTGCTCTGGAAGAATTTTAGTCCTTTTGAAATATCAAAATTCCAGTTGGAACTAAAACTTCCAGGTCCAAGTTCCTTTTTGTGGTGCCTTCTTTGGTCTGGGTAGTAAAAAATAATTTACATTCCGTTCCAAAACTACTGAGTCTAGACCATGACTTAAGGAGATCCTGCACGGAAACGCTAGTCAGCCCTGGCTACATTCCTATTGAGGATGGAAGAAAGGAAAGCTACACAAATCCAAGACAGTGAATAAAGGTTTCCCTCTAATGTGTGTTTCTGCAGTGTATTTGGGACTGAGTAACTCATACCATTCAGCATTTGCCATACCAGCAGATAAGCTAGGCTGTTCTCACCAAGACCTTAAACAGCAGGAGTCTTAAGCACTGTCTGTGTGCCTTGTACAAGCATTTCCACAGGTCAGAAAGCACTCTATATAGCCTGAACTCATTAAATATTGAATTGCTGCAGCTGTACACATGAGCAAGTCTGTCCATTCACTGAAGTTCCCTGGAATCCATGCTGTTTGAGAAAGTAACTGTTCTTTTCAAATTACTCTAAATTTCATCTATCATGCGTTGATTTTTTTTCTTCTGACTGTGGTAATGGTTACATGAACAATTAAGTAAGATTAGAAATGTAAGGTTAAGTAAAGATGTGTAGAAAAGGAGACTCAAGGTGAGCTGGGAAGTATTCTGTTTTGTGGCTTATCACAGTGTAATGCTGGGTTGCAATCAGTCACTTTAATGTCTATGGACAATAATAAGTGCAACAGGAAAATAGCTCTGGGAGAACAGGACTAGAGATATTAAGAGACAGCAAGATCAAAGACAAGGAAGATGTCAGAGTAGAGGTGGAGTGAATGGATATGAAAACATCAGAAGTAAAGAAGTGGAAGAACAAGTGGAAACACTGCAGAAGCAGTAAATTAAGGACAATATTTTTCAAGTGTCTCACTGTTCCCCAAATTGTAATTACTTTCCCATTGACAATGGCAACAAGAATAAGGAAAGATGGCAGAGTTAGGCTAGAAGTAAGCTCTTTTAAAACCTCTCATCTCAGAATTTATACTGCTTTCTTACAACTTCTCCTGGAACAATGATGTCAAGCAATACTTGTAGCTATTAAATTATACTGAGAGTCCACTTGAATGTTCTGGAAAATGTAACATATTGGTGGCATTTGGATTTGTTGTGGCAATTACAACATAGGAAATCTTTGAGGCCATCAGAGCCTGCTGAGAACACTCACTTGTTTTACATAATGAAAAAAAGAAAAGAAAAAAAAGAGAAAAAAAAAAACATTACTACAGAGCTTAGAAAAATTTGCTTTTCAGAATAATTCAAATGAAACCACTAAAAGACAAATCACACTTGTGAACAGCTCGAGTTTCTATGTGCTCTTTCATTACTCCAGTTTCCTATTCACAGCCAAACGTGCATCTCCGCAGACTAGGCTTCTCCTTGTTTACCAGAGGCTGATGAGAGCAGGGAGTGGCTTCGCAATGCTTCCCCGCTGCCCTGCCAGCCCCAGCCCTGACCTCCAGGGACCATTGCTGGGCGTGGGAAGGTACTGCAGGCTCCACACCTCTGAAACCTTTGGCATCTGCTCAATCTAATAAGAAAGAAGCCAGTGCAGCTGGTGATGTTTTTGATGGTACTGTCATACATGGGTGACAATCTCCATTTATTTCATCTCACGTTTTACAGAGGTTATTGAATAACTTGCTAACAGTGACTGTTTCAGTCACTGCTGCCTTGGACTGGGTTCATCCTCCTGGTTTAGTGCCTCACTCGTACTCCCTGAACTCAAGTGCTCGACAAGGACATGCATCCAAGGTGGATATGGTGCTAAGAGAGCTTGTGTCAATGCAACCTTATTCTGTCTAGGGTCTTAAGATAATTTATTTGCATTTCCATTTGGGACAGATTTTAAATCTCACAAATGGAATATTTACCACTTGAACATGTTGGAAAGCTCAGATCCTTATGTTTATTAGTTCAGAGTGCAGTAATTATTAGCTGGAGAGAAACATAACTGTAATAAAAAAGAAAACTAAATAAAACCCACCTACACAGATTTCTCACACTGGGCTCAGGGTATGACTCACTGGTTATGTATTAAGCATTGTGGGTGGGTACCCTAATTTTTGTGTGTTCCATTGTTCAGATGTGTTTTGTATGCACTAATTCTGACTTTGTGTTTTGGCAAAATTAAAAAAAAAAAAAAAAAAAAAATCCCTTGCAGGTCACAGTCATGAAGTGCAGCTGCATTCCCTCACCTGACTGCCATGGAGTCAGGGTGGGCTCTGTGGGAGGAAGGGAGGGGAGCACATTGGCTCAAAGTGCCAGTAGAGGCATGCCACCAGCAGCCACAGGAGCTATCCGGCCGACAGTGGCCTTCTGCAACACCTGACCCCTCCATCGAGAGTCATTTACACCCTTCTCTGGACAGGTTTTCAAGATTGGAAAAAAATTTCTTGTGCTGTAAAGCACTGACACAGGAAATAACCCAAATATATGCCAGCAGATAAGGAAGAATATATTAAATGTCAAATGGATACTTTTAAGACTGAAGAAAAGGAGAGTAATTCCAAAATATTGTAATGCCAATTCATGCCTAAACACAAAAAGCAAATGATTTGAAAAAGTCATGGGACAATTAGAACTGATAAGAAACAAAAGTGTTTTCTTTGAGTTTAAACTGTAAGTAGAAGTTTAAATGCAAAATACACAGACTATATAATATATACATTATATAATACATACATTATAAAAATACAATATTTACATATGTTTTCTTTTAATGGTAAGACAGTTTATATAGCAATTGCCAGCGTGAAGTGAGAGGGACAAATAGGGGGATGACATAGAATGAAGCGTGAGTACAACTTGAAAAATACTTTGAAATATCTGGGAAGATGACCGGAGCTGCTAGCCATGCAGGTCACATGAGGAAGACACAAGGCACTCTCCCATTTTCACCTCAGCTTGTCTCCATGACAGCCTCGTGCACGTCTCCAGATGCATCCTGAGGAGAGCTTCCTGGCCATGTGAAGTTTGGCTGATAGCATCAGCTGCTAACCTACTTGCCCACACTGAGTGCGTGCATTGTGCTCTGGGATAGCTGCAGAAGTGCTAGAAAAGGCAGCACCACGCACTGCAAAGACCTTCAGCTGTCTGATGCCAGTGTTACACTTGCCCCTTTGCCAGCAGTGTGGCAAGCTACACAGCTGTTCTGCTTCCTCTCACCCCATATAAGGAGAGTTGCTGCTGCAGTTGCTTGAATGGTTTCTGCCACCCACCAGCCCTCTAGCTGCTTCTGAACCTCCCACAGCCCAGGGCCTGGCATCCCGCTGGTGCCTCACACCCAGAGAGGCAGCAGCTGTGGCTGACCTTTCTGGCGGCCCTCCTAGTGGCAGTGACCAGCTCTGCGGGAGGCAGAGACTAAGTCAATATCTTCAGCCTTAGCACTTTGCAGCCAGTATAAAGGAGGCACTTGACACACCAACAGTGCTTCCCTTGTTTAGTTCACTTGCAAAATATGCAACTTTCTTGACCTTAAGTACACTCCTTAGGAGTGTTCAGGCTGAAAAGGGCTCCACATTGGCCAAAAATAAGCACGGTTGACCTTAACTACTTGCGTTCAGTCACAAGGGAAACACTGCTCCTGCCCCATTGCGTTCATCACTTCTTCAACGCCTACATCTGCAGTGAAAAAACTGCTCGTCTTAACCCTCTCACTGCTGTTACTAATTCAAAAGCCCCATCAGCTGACAAGGTCCTTAACATCCCTTCAGGTTTTTTTTCAAGGGGAAACCTGTGGGATATGCAAGTCTTTCAGATTTTCCACTACACCACAAAATGACACTCATGCCTGTTCCTGCTAGTTTTTTTAATAGGAAACAATGTTCAACTTTCCACCAGCAGTTTCCTGTTTAACAAGTATTTAAATTAATGGTTCTGTAGGTTTTACCAAGCACACTTGGCAGCACTGGGGGTGTGCAACTCAGATACTAAACAGCAAACAGTTCTTACAGGTGCTGTTGAGGGAGGCAGTGGGTGGTGGAGCAGGGTGACACTGCAATCCCATGCATGCTACCAGCAGAGCTTTCTGGCACATTGCAAGTAAACAGAGGAAAGTGCAGAAATATAAATCTGGGAGGTTGTATGGCCCAAAACGAATTTAGGAGAAGAACAGCAGGCCTCCATCTTAGTTTTTGAAATACAGCTGAATAAAGAAACTGGCTCATTGCTCAAACACTGAATGAGAATAAAATGCTGCTTTTTCTCTTGCTGCTGCCTGTGAATTTGGGGCATTGGCTTCTGAACTGGACCCTGAACTGCACTAAATAGGCCAGGTGAGGCCGACCTTAGGCCAACAGAGATGATAAATTTTGGCTTCTAAGGGTGAGAGTCTTCTGTGTTTCTCTCTTTTATAGCCAGTGTGATTTTTGTGAAGTCTTAAAAATTATGCCAAATATAAGGAGGTGCAACTTGTGGCAGAATTTCATCTTTATTACTTTATGCTGATTCTTCCTAATTAATTCATTATGCCAGGTCCAAAAGCATGCCAGGCGTGTATAATATTCTCATTTACTTCTTTATTTCTTATAATTTTACTTCATACTGCAAAACCATTTCCTGTAATTGAACCTCTGGATACCTATTGACTTTCTGTAAAACTGGCTGAAAACTACCATTCAGTTCTTATATTTTCACTGTTATTTATTCATCTGCAGATTTCTTAATGTTTTAACTGGTTGCAGAAGCTTGTCTATATGAATGCCTCACAGATGGAAAAGATTCTTTCAATGATATTTCATTTCAAGGATGTTACTGCACTGGAATGAGATCAGCAACCTTAGAATCATAGAATCAAAGAATATACCGAGTTGGAAGGGTCCCATAAAGTTCATCTAGTCCTGCTCCTGGCTCCACACAGGACCACCCAAAAATCATAACATCTGTCTGAGAGTGTTGTCCAGACACTTCTTGAACTTCAGAAAGGTCACTGCTATGACCACTTCCTCAGGGAGCATGTTCCATTGTCCAATCTCTCTCTTGGTAAAGAAGCTTTTCCTGATATCCAGCCTGAATTTCCTCTGTCACAGCTCCGTGCCATTCCTTTGGATTCTGTTGCTGGCCACCAAAGAGGGGAGATCAGTGCCCACCCTTCCTCTCCACTAATGAGGAAGTTGTAGGCCACCATGAGGCCTCCCCTCCGTCTCCTCTTCTCTGGATTGAACAAACCAAGGGACTTCAGCCACTCCCCAAAATGTCTTTCTTGCTAGACATTTCATCATCTTTGTAGCCCTCCTTTGGACACTATCTAATAGTTTTATGTCCTTTTTTTGTACTGTGTCACCCAAAACTGCACACAGTAACACAGTATTCAAGGTGAGGCATAGAGTGAGACAATCACTTCCCTAGACCAGCTAGAAGTACTGTGCTTGATGCAACCCAGGAGAGCTGATTTGTCCGGATCTCTTTGCAAGGCCTCTCCACCCTTGATTGAGTCAACAGCTCCTCCCAATTTAGTGTCATCACCAAACTTGCTGAAAGCACATTCTAGTCCTACATCCATGCTATTTATGAAAACATTAAAGAGAACTGTCCCTAAAATAGAGCTCTAGTGAACCCCACTAGTGACCAGCTGCCAGCTTGATGTAACCCCATTTACTATAATCCTTTGGGCCTGTCCCATCAGCTTATCCATCACATTATGTCTCTGTTGAGCTGTATGCTGGGCATTTTGTCCAGAAAGACACTGTAAGAAACAGAATCAAAAGTTTTAGTGCAATCCAGCAGTATCAACTGGCTTCCCCTGGTCAACTAGATGGGTGACTGCCATAAAAGGAGATTGAATTAGTCAAACAGGACCTTCGCCTCTTGACTCTGTGTTGGTTATGACCAATGAGCCAATTGTCATTCAGGTGTTTTTCAGTAACCCCCAGCATGATTCCAGGCACTGAAGTGAGACTGACCTCATTAGAGGTACATGGAATTGAAATGACTGCAACATATATAGTACAATATTAATTGCATTGCAGGGAGAGAGCACAGTGTTGCTTGATGTAAACTGATAGTAGTAAAGTGGAAAAAAACTCCTGCAAAAACCAATAGTCCAAACTAAAACAAACTGACAGAATTTCTGGACTAGAATGTACCAGATGCAGTGTAATACTAACACTAAATGGATATGGTCAGTTACTGGCTTTTTTAATTGCATTCATCACTGGAGACTGCACAACTCACTCTAAACGATTTACCTTTCAACTTCCTCCAGAAAAGATTTTTATTCCAAATCACTGTGATGAACATAAGCTGCTGATAAAAATGAAAAAGCAGTATTTGGGAAAGCAACCAATGACTCCAATTGTCTTGACTTGATGGTTTTTTAGTTTTGATATTAGCAGATCTGAGTGATAAGAATTTCTCTTTGATTTGCTGGGAGGATACCATGGGAGATAGCAAAAGGTAACTGACTCTCCAGAACTGGACCACATGACTGGAACTTGGAGGACAGTACGTACTATGTGTAGACTTGCCTTTAGCTCATGCTGTAGTCAGAGCAGACTGCATGCTGTTTACAACTGACTTCTTTATCATTAGTTGCACAAACCTAGAAATAAAATTCTGATTGTCTACTGCCTTATCATGTCTTTCAAACGTTTTGTGGAGAAAAAGGTCCATGCCTGTCTGATTAAAATATATTAGAACCTTTATGCAAGGAGAAAATAATAATCTTGAAATTTATGTTTCTTAAACCACTATTATTTCCTTAGATTTCTATGGGTTGAGGTATTGTTGATGCATTGATCTGAGCCAGGGTGTCTTCACGGTGGGAGGCTTCTCATGACGACTCATAGCACTGATACCTCAGAAGATGGAAACTCTATGTAACAGGCCATCAGAATTCATATTTCTCAGAGGATTTTTTTTTTGGATGATTGACTGACATGCATAGCTTCACTGTCTTGTGCCTCTCAATCACAAGGGACTTGCTTCCAGCCAGTGAAACACAAAGTGCTGGGTTAACAATGAAACTGTTTTGTTGATTCATACATTATAGGTAACTAGCTTGCATCAGCTTGATCTTCATGATCTTGAAGGTTTTATTGTGGTAAAACCTTTAAGCTTACTGAATGTTTGACAAACGTTGAGGTTAAAAAGTTCATTATTAGACCATCCACTATGAGGAGCGACAAAGTGCACTGATGGAGACCTCCTGGCCTCATTACTGTGTTGTGGGATGAACCTGTCATCCCTGAGGATGTCAAGGCCTGTGTGTGCTTGACTTGCATGAAGCCTACAGCACAGCTACAGTGCCAGCTTCTGTCCGTTCCCCCTTGTTCTGTCTCCATAACACTTCTGAAAAGAGTCTGGCCTCGCCACTTCATCCCCCACACCTCAGATATTTATAAACCTGGATCAGGTCCCCTCTCAGTCTTCTTTTCTCAAGGCTAAAGAGACCCAGTTCACTTAGCCTTTCTTCATAGGGGAGACCCTCCAGGCCCTTAACCATCTTTGTGGCCCTGCGCTGGACTCTTTCCAAGAGATCCCTGTCTTTTTTATACTGAGGAGCCCAGGACTGGACACAGTACTCCAGATGAAGCCTCATCAGGGCAGAGTAGAGAGGGAGGATCGCCTCCCTTGACCTGCTGGCCATACTCTTTTTAATGCATCCCAGAATGCCATTGGCCCTCCTGGCCACAAAAGCATACTGATGGCTCATGGTCAACCTGTCATCCACCAGGACACCCAGGTCCCTCTCTACAGAGCTCCTCTCCAGCAGGTCATCCCCCAGCCTGTACTGGTGCATGCAATTATTCCTCCCTAGGTGCAAGACTCTACACTTGCTTTTGTTAAATTTCATCCAGTTTCTGACTGCCCAGCTCTCCAGCCTGTCCAGGTCTTGCTGAATGGCAGCAAAGCCTTCAGGCGTGTCAGCCAATCCTCCCAACTTCGTATCATCAGCAAACTTGCTGAGGGTGGCCACTATCCCCTCATCAAGGTCATTGATGAAGATGTTGAACAAGACTGGACCCAGCACGGACCCCTTGGGGACACCACTGGTTCCAGATCTCCAACCGGACTCTGCACCGCCAATGACAACCCTTTGCACACTGTCAGTCAGCCAGTTCTCAACCCAATTCACTGTCCACTCATCTATCCCACACTTCCTTAGCTTTGTTATAAGGATGTCATGGGAGACAGTATCAAATGCCTTGCTTGAGCAGCTAGTCTGCAAGCAAGCACATTTGGCAGCCTATGTACATGACTGCAGCATGTCTGTTCTGCCAGACTCTGGAATTGTGAGCCTAGGGGGACTCAGCAGACTACCTCCAACTACTGAGAGATCCTTCCCAAGAGGATGAGAATGAAAGTATTTTTTGCAATGACACTTATGCCAAGTGCCTCTGGACGTTCTTGTTTCTTTGTGAGATTCACAGCATCATACTTTTTAAACGCTTTTCTCTCCTTTGCTGCATCTAGAACAAGGGCAACAGGGAGAACTGGGAGATCTGGCAGTGGAAAAAGGGCTGTGAAGGAAAGCAAGAGAAAGAAAAATATGCAGCCCTTTCCCTTTATCATTCAGTTGGTAACACTAGCAAGAAAAACATTCTTAGAAAGCAATGCTATTTTTGAGCTGATTTCTTCCCTTTTCATTTTTCATCTGCAATACTTCTACAGTCCTAGCCAAACGGTTTATGTTTAATGCATCTGTTTTTAAAAAAGGCTATTGTATTTTTGCTTGTGGGGTATGTACAATGCCTTCTGACTTGCCTCACTTCTGCTAAGCCCGTGCATTTCCTCTGGGGTAATAAAGGAAGCAAGGAGCCTATCCTGTAAGCAGGTGGTGTCTATGGCACACCTGTGCTACCAGAAGCAGGAAGGCATCTTCCTCAGAGCTGGCTTTCCAGGACTAGCTCACTGCCAAGCTGCTCAGTGAGGCGACATGCTGCCACTGAAATTTAATTGTGCCTTTAATTGCACAAAAGTGGCTAATTCATGTTATAAATCATATCCCATCATGCAAACTTCTGGCATCTCATTTACTTTGTGTGAAATTATTTAATGCATCTGACTTTGAGGTGAGGAAGTCTTTAATCTTGCTGATGTTTAGAAAAAGATTAATGGATTATTTGTTACTGTTTTAACACATGCAATCCACAAACAGCAATCAGCTGTCCCATATTCACTTCACAGCTGCTAATTGGCTGAGGGTACAGGTTTCATTTCCAGTTTGAAGCTCCAAGCTTATGTTTATTAAAATATAATTACTTTAATGTAATTGTTTTGAATTATTACATCTCCTTACTAAGTAGGACATAGTTAAAACAACTAAAAGTGTTTCTGGATCAGAGCTGATTTTCTAACTAATTATGGAAATGACCACAGGGGAACAAAAAAAAAGAAAACAAACCCTACATTTCAATGTAGGTTGCTTTCCTCATGTGAATTAATTACAGTCTGTGTACCTGCATTAGAACAGCTCTTAAAAAATTAAGTTTTTTCACCTGTAGTTTCTGCTTTGCTCCACAAACTTCAAAATACATAAAATTTGCAATTTTAGAGTCAGCAGTTCAAGGTCTGCCCACTGTTCACAAGACTTTAATAGCAAAGATTTAACAAAGCGAAGGGCTCATATATTTGTACCATCAGCACAAACTTTAGGCTCAGACTGATAGCAGAAACCTCAAATTTGTGAAGAGTATTCTGCAAGGAGAATTCAAGTATTTCAGTATCTCATGGTTTCCAAAGTCAAAATTAAATCCAAATGTGTGTTTTGCAGTTTTCTCCTACCTTCAATAATGTCCTTGCAGAGGCCAAATCTTTAATAGGCAGGAAGGTTGAAGAAGAGAATCTGATCAACGAGTCTAGACTTTGGACTCCTTAAATATTGGCTTACAGTGCTGCAGTTTGAATTCATTTCTAATTTCCAGGAAATTTATCTGCTCAAGTTCAGTTGCTTTACATAAATTTAAATTCCCAAGTAGTCTATATTTGAAAAGCTGGCTGAATTTTAACTTGCACAAAACCTCAAAAGTGAAATTCAGAAACCAGCCTGTCTTAGTGCCAGTGATGGATCCAGACCGTGGAGACTTCCAGTTCCTATAGTTACAGATGTCCATTCAAAGTCCTTCACTTTATAACATCCTTTCTTTTTCTTGGTCATTTTATCATGGTCTTTGCCCTGTTACATCCCTGTAAAGCTACAAAAGCAAATTAAATTAATTTAATTTACACTTCCTATATAACCCCTATGGGACAAGCACTCACAGAATGACACCAGTGTTCATTGCATTTTAGACTAGATTCTTCACATTGCAAAGATGAGGAGAAGTACAGGGTTGGAAATGTAGAGCTGTGAGAAAGAAATCTCCACTGAGCACAGAATCAGGTTATATGGACATAGCGTGAACTGGCTCACATTCTTCTATAAGGACAACCTAAGGGAGGTCCCAGATCCAGCCAAGCTTTTTTTTTTTCCGGTAGCACTACTTTAAAGCTGGGCTGCATTAAACAATGTGAATTGTTATGATTTCAAAAGTGTTTTATCAACAAATCATAGTATTTAATGTTTTTAATTAAAAATCCAGATCTTAGATTTACATCTTCTTGCAGCCCTCATGGATATGGAGAAGAACTTTGAACATCAAACAAAAAGCTGCATAAAATTTTAAAAGAAAAACAATAATAAAAAATTTAAAGCAAATAAAAAGAAATCTCATTATCATTAGGTAAGTCCCATGATTTTCAAGACCTGTTTCATGCATTTTGAATTGTAGGGTGTAGTTAAGGAACAACTATGAATTAAGTCTCACTCATCCCACCCATTGAGCTGTGTGACAAACTCAGCTGTGTTAACCCCATGAACTTCTGAGGTGCTGAAGCTGACTCAGGATAATGTAAGACTAAGACATAAGAGTTATCTAGAGACTAGAAAAGGAATGTCAGAAAAGAAGGGAGCAGTGCTTAAACCAAGATTGTCAGGGTTTTATGATTTTTGGTACTGGTATTCCACATCATAACATCATGTGGTGCATNAGCAGTTGCTTTGGAAAAGGGTACTGCAGCGGCATGCCTGGAACGAGTGCTGTGAGTGTGCTGCAGTCTTGCAAGGAAGAGAGAACAATTTCCTTCTCTTCATGGCAATTTTTAAGACTGAAATGGAAAAGGGCGGTGATCTGCCAGAAGAACAGCAGGGGATTCCCTGGGCATCTTTTCCACCCCCACAGGTATCCCAGACACAGCAGGTGCAGGTTCTGCAGACCCATAGCTCTTGCAGCCTAAGAACTGAGTTCCGCTTTTTTTTGTGCCTCTTTAAGTTATTAACATCAAGAAAGTAGAAAGATTAAATCTAGATCTGGTTTGTGAATTCCAGTTTTGCTTTTCTAATGAACTGTTTTCACTTCTCCGTTCTCTAGTCCTTGTTTAAGTTTTGGTCTCATGTTCTAACTTTTCACTTGCTAAACATATAAGCTTTACAGCTAAAGAATTATTTTCCTCACTGAAGATGTGTACAAAGCTCAAGTCAGCTTACTCAGTGCTACCATAACATCAGCAAATCACAGTATTCTCTTTTTTTTAAACCGCAGTGCAATTTTGCTGCTGCAAGAATCAAAGTCTTATCAGATATGGGGCTTTTATCCCATTGCTGCCGCTTCACAGAAGAGGTAACCTGATCATTCAGTTGCAGACTGCACACCAGGAAGATCCTCACTTCCTCTTGTGGCATGCAGTGGGTACAGCCTGGAGTTATTTTCTGCTCTGAACAAGCATCTGTTGGAGAGAATATCTGTATATTAGTAACATCACAGCAGAGAGGCTATCACAAAGATGGCAGCTGGCAGCAAATTACTTCCAAAACAATTTGTTAAGTGGGAATGTGCTCTAATTTTGAGTGGCTGTGGGGAAAGAGATTGGCTGAAATATGTGGGCTCAATGAACTGGCCCAGGTGACCTAGGACAGCCTGCTGTGCTGAGGTTTGGACTCCCTGCCATATGTTTTAGCACTTCTATTTTCAGGAAGCTCTTCAAAACTCTTGAGGAAGATCTAATGCGCTGCCAGGAGGGAGTTTCTTATGCCATTATCTGTCTCCTAATTCACACCCTACTATTTTCCCTTTCTCCTTTACCCCCAGAGGAGGGGAGGCTGGCAGATGCACAGAGCAACACACTACAGGTAGATGAAACCCTGCAGCCCCTGACATGGTGGAGCCACCCCTTAGTGCAGAAGTCAACTTTCAGCATTGCTTGGTGCGTTCAGAAGAGACCTGTCACTTTCCTCCTGGCTGCAAAACTTGGTGTGATCATCAGTGGTGTTCTGGAGCAACAATAAACTAGCACTCATTCTTTGTCAGATTCACGGATATCAGTGTCTGCTAAGGTTTTAATAGAATAATTACAGGACCCTTAATACTTGCTGGGGAACTGTTCAAGCACCCACTAACTCTAGTTGGCCAGCTCAACTAAACTTTTTGCAGAAAACAGAAAGTTCTTTCACTTTGGCTTTAGACACTGCAGTGTCTGACTGACCTTCTGCCAATGGGGCAAGTAGAACAGCTCTGGGAAGCTGCAGCTGCTGAATAACAGAAGTAACAAAATATGATGCGGATTCTGCTCATAATAAAAAGGACAAAAAACATGACCCCAGCCAAATTCCTCTGTGGGTTGCAAGGATGGGTGATTCTAGGAACCGTAATAACAAATCAAATTGCAGTCATCCAATTGAAGAGGAATACGCAGACCATAGCAGAAGTGAGGCTTGCAACAGTTCCTTCTTTTTGTAGAGAAGGAAGGAACAAACTGGACCAGCAACGAAACCTGGGGAGCAAGTTGGTCATTACAGAGACATGAAACAGCAATTTTTTTTAATGTCCACATAAGAAACACATAACATGATATAATACAGAAAATGTTCTACAGCAGTATTTTTAGTCAACGTAAGAAATGCACAACATGACGTAATACAGAGAATGTCCTAGAGAATTTAGGTGAAAAATAGAAGTTTCAGCCACATGGAGTTATGATGATACATCAGAAGGCATCAATGCAGCAAAATTGTCCCCCCTAGACAAGAGCATATGAGTTGCAATTTGCTATCATTTTTCAGCACCTTCTGATTAAAAAAAAAAATAATAATTATAGATTATCCTTAAATCAGAATATGAAAGTGTTCAAAGAAACAGTAATGGTCCATATCCTCACATATGCTGCCCAGAAACTCCATAGTGAAAAACAAAGCATCATTTGGGTTGTCCAAAAAAACTATGCATTTAGTCACTTGTGGAAAGGAGACAAAAAGAAGAAAAATACAGGTTATACAAGCTGGTCATCATGAGATTTTGATTTAACTTTATCAGCATTAAATTATTTTGCTGTAAAATAATTTCAGTAGAGCTGAAATGTTGAAATTTGCTTAGAGGTTTAAATTGTCATTTGTTTATGTTACAGATGACCCATTTCAATGAAAGTGCTGAGTGTTTTTGTTGCACAGCTTCTGAGTAAGTGATTTCTAGTTACGGGGACCCAAGCACTCAGTTCACACAGGCCTGTACAAACATTGCATTACCCACCTGTTCCGAGCAGCAGGTGTGTTGTAGTGCAGCAGGAGAGCAGACGGAGTGCAGAAGTGCACATGCTGAGGTGAAGTGCCTCAGCCCCTCTGAAATGGAAGCCAATCTTAATAAGGAGAAATCTTGGAATAGGTTACTCTGCCAGTTAAATTAACTACATAACTCCTATAAGCACCCCATAGCCAGCCTTCCAAATTATTTCTTCTGACTGTCCTAAATGAAGTAACAATGACTGTTTTTCGAAGAAGTTGTAAATTCACACATTTCATAAAGACCCAATACCACTCTTGAATGTGGATGGTAAAATCTTCACTAAGGCATGTACAAATAGCCTAGCACCTTTTTGACATCCATTATTCACACTGACCAGTCAGGGCAATCCTTTCAGAGGCAGGCCAACAACAATATAAGGAGGTTATTAAATATTATTCATTACCCTCTGTGGAACAAAATAGAAGCCTACTTAGCACTTTTGATTCCAAGAAAACATTTGATAGGATCCCAAGAGATTTTTTGTTCTTTAATTTAGAAGTTTTTAATTTTGGCTCTGAGTTTAGATCATGGGTAAAAATGTTTTCCTAAAAAACTATGCCTTGGTGATAACAGCTTGAAATGCCTCGGATCTTCCCTTTCAATTTAAGAAAAATGAGTCAAGATTGTCTCTTGTCCTGCTACATTCGACATTCTTGTTTGCTATACCAGGATATAAGGGAATAGCTGAGAGGCAGGAATACTAGAACTCAGTCTCTGAGATTGTTTAGGAAAATCAACTCCACTTCTCCCATAGCATTTGCCACATACCCATATCACAGCTGGGACTCAAAACCAAATTACTGTAAATCAGTGGCAATTCCTATGGGTCAGTTTTATTTAAAAAGAATTTATTTAAAAAGAAGTAGTGGATTCTAAAGTGAAATAAGTCTGAAATACTGTAAAGAGTTTGGTAGAACTATGACTATTTTATCAGGAAAATATACCAACTCCGTTAAGAAAAAACAACCAAACAACAAACAAACCAAAAATGAGCTGAATAGTAGATGTCTGGAAAAAGTTTTCTAACAACGTTTAGTCTTTTATTGTTTTCAAACCAAAGCAGTTTTTTAAGTCTTCCTCTTTCACTCATTAAAAAAAAAACAAACAAAAAAAACAACCAACAGATAAAAACACGAAGCAAAGCATGTTTGTCTTTTTTGCTAGAAAACCAAGACGTAGCATATTCGAAAGAACTACCTCTTCTACTTTCTCATTAAGTTAAAAGAAAGAAAGAAGAAGAAATGAGCTGAGGCCATTTTGGGTACTAAAACCCCACTCTCCATGGTATTTTTTTGCATTTTCCATTACCAGTATTTTCCTCTTCTAAAATAAAATGCCCTGCTCACTTCTGAAAACCCAAGAGAAACAAATGGCTGGGAGGCTGATGAAGAGCCCGATCCTCTAAATGACAATTAATGGCAGCAACTCGCATGAATTAAGCTCCTTCGAGCTAGTACAAGTTCTGTGTTAATGGGATCCTTCAACTACAGTAAAAAAAAACAAAACAAACTGCACAGCTTTTTTCAGCTGGTGCTGTTGGCCTCAGCAATATTTTTAAGAATGATAGGGGAATGGTGACATGTTGCCTGAGGTTAAGAAGACCTTTGTAACCTTATTTTTGGAGTCCAAGGGACCTCAAGAGAAGTACAACAGAGGCCTGCAGCTGTCAGGCCTGCCTCCCTGCTGCAAACCAGCAAAATAACAAAAAAAAGATAAAGAAAGCAAGCTCTCTTGGAGACTATGCACTAACTGTAAGACTAACCGTACATTACCCAGCTGATGGTATATTACCATTACCAGAATCAGATACTAAATTGGCACTTGAAGAAGCTTATGCTGCTTCTAAATCAATTTGTGTCAGCTGTGAATACTCCAAACATAGATGAGTTGAATGATACAGTCCATGGCTTCAGGTCCAAGTGGTCACTGTTAGGGCAACATTTCATTACCTTTTAACTTGATTTTCTTGGTCATGGAAATACAGATACACAAAATCATTGATAACATTGATTCTTTCTAAGGTTCAGTGATTAACATATAGCAGCATGTTCCAGTAGTGCACGAAGAGATTTCAGAGGATGAAGAATAAACAGCAATACCTTCTAAGCTCTTGGTAACATTTCTAGATGTAACATTTTCAAAACTGCAAAATTATTTAGTCTCCTAAGGCTGTTAAACAACATGTAGTCTTATTTGACAAAGAGTTCAAAACACTTATTTTAACTGGCTAAATATTATGCATCATATTTTAACTAGTCAGTTTTGATTGTGTCATTATCACATAACCAGAGAAGAGAGACATAACCAGAGAAAATAAACCGCCTCTAGAGCAATTCTCTTGGGGTAAATCCCTGTGAGGTGAATGGCACGTGTATGCTTTGCTTGGCAACCTACATTGACTGCCTACATTCATGTTGCTCACTGCAGCTCCCTTTACAGACAATGACAGTTGAGGCACAGCAGCCCAGTACAGCATTACAAAGTCATTTGTGACTGTCCATTATATGGCCCATTTACTTTTATCTTCAGGATCACAATCTATGAATTTGATGATGTGATGACAAGAAAGATATCCCACATGGTCTAATTGAATCTAATTATGAATTATAAATTGTTAAACAAAAACCTTAACTGGCAAAATTTCATACATAAAAGAAAGGAAACTTTTGCTCTATCAAAAGAAATAGTTAACTCTTTTATTTGTTTGTTCTAATGATGGAAAATAACAGAGCTCTGAGACATCCGGTTGAATTATGAAACTTTGACTAAGAACAGCTAAATCCAGTAAATCTGAAGTACTCTGTATTAGTTCCAGTGATGAAATCCTTCTTGAGTACAAAACATTACAAACGATATTTCTATTGCACAGTGGGTACCTGCACGAGCAACCTTTCATCACAGATACAGATAGCTCAATTCTATGGAAGTGTATCAGCAGAAGCAGCTGTCCAGATGACCTACATTTTAACAGAACATTAATAGAAAGCAGATTTTACACCTGTGTATGTGTCAGGGGACAGATGTACTATTGGCTTGAACAAAGTTTCAAAGAACAGAGTTTCACCTCACCATACAGAGGAAAGGAATGGGCAATTTCCCTTTGGAAACCTGTGAAGTGATCTGGTTAGTGACTGAGTGTAGACAGGGGCAGACCCATTCAAGAGACTGTTAGAGAGGAGAATAGAAAAACATGAGAAGGGACAGAAAAAAAAAGTTTTTATTACAGAACTGAATGTAAAAAAGCTGGGAGGTTGGGAGAGGGAGGAGATGGACTGTGCATCATAAGTAACTAAGTTACATTTCACATTCCAGTGCATGCGTTAGCAACAGGTAATTAGGAGATGAAGACTCTTCCAGCCAATCATACTGCAATTTATGTGTATTTAGCCATTCCTCAGTGATGAGGAGTTCTGGGCAAGCATTCTCAGGGCTTCTGTCTTCTCTGTGGCCCTTGCATCACCGTCCAAATTCTGCAGTCATCTAGAAATTTATACTTCACAGCTAACTACTGTTTCAGTAGAGCAAATGCTACACTATTTTTCACCAAGCAGACAGCTTGAGATGATATGCAGCTTTTAAAAGTCTTCAGTGATCCTGTGTGTACAATAATGCATTGTTGGCAGCATGTCAAGAAGAGAGCTGTAGAAGCAATTGTGTTTTGAGGAAGAGGCAACAAAGTCTGGTTTCTGCAGCTCAATGAAGAACTGGCAGAGAAGAAAACAGTTATTACATTAAATTACCAACACTTTGTTTACTTATCTCCAGACAATCACTCATGACCTCTTACTTACTGAAACAGTTAAAAATAAACCCTCAAAGAATATTTGAAGAAGGGCACAGGCATTTCACAGAAGTCGGTGTTTCCCAGTGCCCCTTAAGACATTAGGGCTTTCCTCCTACACCATGACGTGTTTCAGATAGAAACAGCTGAAGGCACTAAGCTTTTAAACAAGAGGCTACTTGCATGAGGCTTTTTTGTCAACTTTACCACTTGCTCTAACAGTGATCAAAGTCCAAGAAGGCAGGGCCCAAGGCAGTGTAAGCACCATGTCATATGTCCTCACTGAGAGCAGAACTGCATGGGATGGTGCTTGAAAGGCTGTCAGCAGGGGAAGCTCCATTTGCCTCACCATCCTTCCTGCTGTGGCTGCTTCTGCAGGCAAGGGGATGGAACAGCAAAGCAGGGATAAATGAGCCTCAAGACTCAAGGCCATGCTTCTGGGGAATGGGTGGATCCTCTGGTCATACTGGTTCTGCCTGCAAATCAGGCACACTTCGAGGTGTGTGTATTCCTTGAAAGCAGTTTCCACTGCTGGTCTTATAATTCTTCAGGACAGTGGTTACATCATACTGTGCTATATGCACTCTTCAGCATGGAATGACAGCAGGTGTTGAAGGCATGCATCTGTACAGATTTTGTTCTTAATAACTTTGAATCAGACTTGGAAATTAAAAACACAAGTGATAAATATTTTTAACTAAATAATATTTTTGTGATGGTGACTAGGCAGTCTCGATGTAGACAGAAAACCCTTACCAAAACTGTGTCCAAACTCAGGCATTGTCAGATCCATTTATCTGTGTTGCTGCGTTAATATCATGAGGAGCTACAGCCCTGCTGACCTTACTGTTCTAGTTCAGCTGCAGAAGTGACCACTTTTGACAGTTGTTGCAAATATTTAATGGGTTATCCTGCCCTACCTCATGGCCAAAACCTTTATCTAAAACTGTAAAGAGGTGTAAGAAAAGTGGAAGTGAGCCCTAGCTGAGGCAATCAGGAAGAAAAGGTATGGGCACTCTGTCGCTTTGGAATAGCTGTGTCATCCCTTTATCTTTTACTCCTACAGAGCACTTCACCAGTAGATATGTCAGTTGTGCCTTTTTCCATATGCTCAGAGTAAGCAGAAGTTGGAAGAAAAAGCTGTTGGGACACTGGTTAATGCAGATGGTTCACCTGACCTAGCAAATTGGTGCTCATGCACTTGCTCTGAAACTCCCCAAACTTTCTGACATGGCCAATTGGTTTCTGGATGAGTATTGGCACAAACTAGACAGAAAAGGAGAAATGTAGGAAAGAGACACAGAAGAATGATAAGGGTTATGAACACAGATAAAGTGAGGGAAAAAGGGAGAGAACAATAGGAAGAAGTAATTAATACAACACAATATTCAGCAAGAAAGAAAATTATGTGGAGGGAAAGCAGACACTGGAAAAGACCCAAGAAAGGAGAAGAGAGATAAGGACTTGGCAAGGGAGTTAAGCAACATTAACAAACATAGTAGATTTATTTTTATCTTCTAGAAAACTGCTGACAAAATGCGATAATATATGCATTAATAACCATAACTGTACGCAAGTATGTGGACAATGTGAAGCTGAATAGAATTGTACCACAGCGTGGTACCGCCTGGCTGGGTGCCAGGTACCAAGGAAACTTGCAGGAAGAAAATCTAGCCATTTTCCTGAAGATGGATGGAAGCTCCAGGGCAACCTGGGCAGAAAGTATGTAGCAGAAGCAAAGCGCTTAGCCTCCGCCTTCCTGAGGAGGACAAGGAAGAGCTAAGCAGATCATTGAAAGGAGCCCGTTGCCTTTTCCAGTCTCACAGCAGGTTTGAGTGCAGATGTCATAATCAGAAGGAACAGATGGTTCCCAAAGCATACTGTAGATCAGAGATGACCAGTTTTCTTTGTAGTCCGCATTGGTGATAATTTAACAATGCTTTGGAATGGATTTTAGTGAATACAGTATTTGGAGGTAGTATGACCCAGTGGATGCAGCATTGCAGCCGGATTTTGTTGTTACTGGTATAGCTGGTATACTGGGCAACCATAACCACGTGAAATTGCCTGTTTTTCAATTTACCCATCAGAAAATCAGACAGTACTGTAACTGATTCACTAAGGTTCTCCAAGATCCACAAGAGAAAATAATTAAATAAGAGCTAGGTATGACTAAAATTACCTTTTTCCTTTAAATACACAGAACAAATTTTATTTTTTATTTTCAAGCCTTTGACATGTTATGTACTGCTTTTCTGTATCTTAGTACCTAGATCAAATTGTTGGAATTATCTTCTCACTTTCTTTTCTACTTTGTAAAAACGCTGATATTTTATAACTTGTTTTTAAGGTAAGCGGGAAGAATACTGAGTCCTGCACCACAGTGATCACAACATCACCACAGCGTCCAGAAAAAATCTTAATCTAGGTTTAATTTTCTCATTTTCCTAACTTCACTTTAGAAATAATTACTGCATTGTATGACTCGATTAGATGGATGAAGAGATCAGAGACTATCCACAACATAGAGTGCCAAACTCACATCCAGCTATCTTCATGAATCATGGAAAACATCATAAGCTATGTTCAATTCACATAGATTTTAAATTCAGTGATGTATTTTGCAACTGATTATATTGCCCTAACATTTTGAAGGTATTAGGTTGTCAGGAATTCTATAATTAAAAATTACTTTAAAATATCCTTCTCATTATGTACAGCAACCTATCTGAAATATCTCACCTACTTGCCCTTCACATGTGTAAGCATTAGTGAAATCTAATGTCCTCAACTTAACCTTTTCAAGTAATAGACAACATTCTGGTCAAATTCACCTATAAAAATAGGAATTTAGTTCATCCCAACAGCTGCTGCATTTAGTAGGATTTTCCCTAGCAGTGGCTGACAGTCCCTAGGAGGACTATCAGGTTCCCCTTCATAAGAGAAATTATCGATGTCTGTCAATCAAACAAAAAACTGTCTGGAAAAGAGAAAATTGGACTAAGGAAGCAGAAAAGAAAACCCACCACACCATAATAGTATGTTTGTAATTTAAAAGTTATGAGTGACTTCCAGATATCAAAGAAGAAAAAAGTAATTATTTCTGTTTGGCATGATTTTCAAAGTTGTCATTGTACCTATAGGTTCCTTCTGAAGTCATCATAAACTGCGGGTATTCAGCACCTTTGAAAACCTTGCCAAAATTGCCTTTAGACTGTAAGCTCCTTAGGGCAGAGACCTGTTACTCATTTGGCAAATTGTATTGCATAGCTCCTTTGCCTAAACCAGACTGTTTGCGTAATAATAGTAGTAATAATAGATATCAGATTGGTGCTGGAATCCAGAAATATCTGATGTGGTTCTATAGCCTTCTTATTATCTCAAAACACTAAATAAAAGCTCATTTTATAGTCAAATCTGCAAGGAAGCATGACGAAAGGAACCTTGATGAAAACAATTTAAAAACAGAGTGGTGTTTGCTTGGTTAAACATGGAACTTCCCTTCCATTATGTGTTTCAGTTTTGAAGTATTTGACTCATAGGTTGTCAGCTTGGTGAACAGGTAGGCTGTGAAATAAGCATTTGCTTGTAGTTATTTTTGAGCACAGAATCTGATAGACGTAAGCACATACATCAGTGCACACACCTTTGGCCCTGGGGGTGTTGCTACACTCCCCAAATTCATGTGCTGGAGACGTGTTGACACAATTTGCCTGGGAAATGTTGGAGCATTATGTTTCAAATTCATAGAATATCAGCACAGCAACTATTATTTTTGCTCTTACTTCAGAAACCTTGTTCAGGTTAGCAACACTGTGCTTTTAGCCTACCCCAGCTATAATTCAGTATGGTATTTTACAGTTTAATTTACAAATTAACCTAATTACACACCTTCTCAACACATATATGAGAATCCAGTGGTGATAGAAACAGCACTTGCACCCTGAAAGCGCCAGTGAAGCTGTGAACAGCCCACACCTTCTCAAAACTGTCTGCTTATTTCTCTAAGCCCCAGTTTCCTCCAGCTGTTCCTCATCTGCAAAAAGGTGATAATGATACCCACTTTTCTGAAGGGACTGGAGGCATGTGAGGAAGAGTACTACCTAAGGAAGGTGCATTGTATTCTCACAGGAATGTCTACTGCACCAGCAAATTAGCACCACCATGGCTCCAGGTGCTGGCTATGTCAGCAGACAGCAATGCAAAACCTCCTTTACAATACTATTTATCCATACGATAATTGTGAGAAAAAGTAAAGAAAACTGGCCACTCCTAATAAATGCCAGCTCTTTCATGAATTAATTTGAAAGCTAGTTTTCCTGGTATTAGATAACACAAATCATAAAGCTAAGGCATGTACTTATTTTAATGAACCTAGTCAAAAGTGCTGTCTAGAGTGTTTATTTATTCATTAATTTTTACATGAGTAGACAAAGTAAATCTGCTCTTGTTTTTCATAAAATCTTTCTTGTTACATTCTATTTAGTTTAAATTGGCATATATTTGATTCAACCTGGAAAGCCCAGCCAAATCCAATTAGTGTCATTGAAACTCCTGGAGTTCTTTTTTTGCTCAGTTTAAACACTGAGAGGACGGATCCCAGAACTCTAAATTTGAAATTGTTCCACTTTTTCACTTATAAGAGGGATAGAATTTAAGGGAGTAAATAACAATAATGTCAGAGATGTAAAAGAACCTGGCTATGGAGCCTATTTTGCTTGGCTTGTTGGGTTTCCCCCCATGCTATAATACTTAGCTTTGAAGGCATTTGCTTTTGTTAAAACTTGTGAGAAGCCTAGATAAAATCCTGGTGGACTCAGTTGCAACTTGCAAGTTGTAACACCACTTATTTTACTCACTGACTTTAATTTCCTATTTGCAAGCAGAAAATTTGATGGCTTTGTATCTGCTGCCTTTTCTGCACACCCCATCCTTCTGCTGCCCTTGGAAAGGTCCAAATTGAGCCTGGGCAATGAAGGCAGCTGATTAATTGTGGATGAGTTCCTCCTGAGAGATGGAAAGGAGCACCCAGTGCCTGCAACTTGGCTCTGTCACAGATAGCACCTGCACGTGCAGCTCCTGAGGGAATCACTTCTCCTTCCCATACAAACCAGACTTTGCTGGTACTCAGGCTGCCCAGCTAAGTTGCCTCCTCTTTGCTTTCCAAAACAGCATATCTGGATAGCTGTGGGGCAGTACATGGTGAAGAAACAAGTTAATTTTGCTCACAAAAGCTTTAGTAGTCCGTTACAGAAAAGAAGTCTTCAAAAATATTGCTAAAATATGAATGTTTTGCAGGGGTTGCCACAGAAACATGTAGAGCATATAATCCAAAATAGGATGTCTAGACAAACTCCTACTGTCTGACCTTTTATGTATTTCCTAATCCAGCCAATCTTGCCAAGCAAATTGGTGACTAAGCAGCAATTCACTTTACACTGTGTCATAAAGACCTGACAAGGCCCAGGTCATGGTTATAAATTTCAGTCTGGCTACTTCAGCAACTCTCAGCTTTCTTTACCAGCACACCTCCCGTGTGGTTTTTGGGCTGTGATGTGTGCTCTGGATCATCGTGAAATAATTTTGGGGCCGTAAAATCCAAAAGCCACAGCTCTGCTGAGAAACAGAGAGCACTTTCATCCGGTAGGACCCCAGAGTTTACATAAAACTGGTAGACGGAGGCAAGCGAGAGGCTTGGGCAAGAATGGAATGAAAGGCAGCAATGCTGGGGCACGGAGCAGCCTGTTGTGCCCAGTCTGCACATCAACATCCTTCAACCCTTCCTGAGTCAGTGAGGGACCAACAGAAGGGCACCCACAGCACTGGCACTGGATGGTCCCAGTGGTTGCAGTGGCATGGGTGCCCTTTCCTCCTCCCAGGAACAGTCCCTTTGCTTTCCTTTATTTTCCAGAAGTAGCCCTGTACAGAAAGTAGCCAGTTCCAGTTCTCCTGCTGCAGCAGCAAATTCACAAAATGCTACTCAAAGGCATATCATTTATCAGCAAAAGCAGTTTCTCATGAGTATAAAGAGTGGCTTAAAAAATGGGAAGGAGAAAGGGGGAATTGACTCAGTACTTGATACTTCTCAAAATATTATGTGTAGTTAGGTGGATGCCTCTGTATATGCATATTAACACATATGTACACATATATGCATTTGTACACATATAGATGAAAAAAGATGCACCAGCTCATAGAAGTGAATAGACTATACAGTAAAAAGAAATCAGACCAATAACTTTTTTTAGTTCTCACTTTCTTCCACATTGCTCATTCTTTACTCCCCACAGAACAAGACTTTAGGCTGTGGTTGGGCTGAAGCTGTGAGGGCTGCCCTGGGTAGGAATCTTAGGTAGAAATCAATACCGGTGCTTCTGAGATTAGCCAATCCCAGGGCGTTCCGATAATCTTAAGGAAATCTTGCAAACAGGATTCTGCAGGGATAGAACTACAAAACACAGATGTTACTGCACAGAAAGAAAGTGAGAGATTGAAAAAGAGAGCAGTTGTCAGAAGGAAATGGGGGTAAGGACCCAGAACATTTAAGGAAAATAAGTGAAATAAATTAGTTTGCTCAGTACATTAGAAGATCTGTGTGCAGCACAGTATTATACAGTGACAATTATACACCATGTATTATACAGTGGTAAGAATTAACGATTTAATATCCAGCTACTCCTTAGAGCTTGTTACAGAGAGGTGTTGGATTTTATATATATTTTCTGTGAAGTTTAATTTTCCATGTGGCGTTTAGGCAGGAAACAGAGAGCCCCTCAGGTGGTGTGCCAGGAGAAGCCCTTTGAGGAGGATGTGCGATCTGATGTGTGGGGAGGGGTCCCAGGGGCTAGCATTTCAGTGTCTAAGCTGTTTGCCTTGCATTATACACGAAGTATAATCCTAGAGGCTTCGTTCTTAATAAAGATTCCAAAAAAATGTGAGAAAAAGATTTCTGAAATGCATGGGACATCAGTCTTTGGGAAAATGCAAAAGATCTTAATAGCTTGTGATTATTTAGAAATTAATAGGAGGCACTTGAGGAGAATGCTGCACTGAATCCATGTACTATATCACTAGTTATCAGCTGCTCTTTTCATCTGAGAGTTTATTAGTTTTTTCTTCAAAAGGCCATTATTGCCACTGCTGCAGCCCAGAGCATCAGAAGAACCATCCCTTGATCCTTGTGCTGTCCTGGTGCTGCGTGACTGTGGGCCAATTACTTCACCACTCTGGGTCTTTTCTTCCTGTGCCTAACCTTTCTCTGTCTGATTTCCTCTGCTCTTCAGAACAGGAAACTCCTTTCCTATGAGCTTGTGCAGTGCCTAGCACAATGAGGCCCTAAAGTGGAAGCCCTCAGGTGAATTAAGTACTCCACTCTTTGTAAAGCAGACAGCTCTTCCTCTGATGCGAAGAAACAAGAACAAAATAACACTCACGCAGCCTTGGTTCTGTGATCCACATGCAAAACAGACCGGACAATAGTGAGGATGACGAAGGAGGGACACTTGGCTGTATAAAGTATCACAGAATCCTAAAATCATTAAGGATGGAAAAGACCTCTAAGATAATCTAGTCCAACTGTCAAACTACCACCAATGTTCCCCACAAAAACACATTCCTTATTACCATATCTACATGTTTCTTCAACACCTACCAGGGATAGTAACTCAGCCACCTTCCACTCTTCCAGAGAAGTTTTCCAACCTAGTGCAGCTTGTGGCCATTCCCTCACATCCTATTATTACTAACCCACGAGAAGAGGCTGATCCTTCCTATACAGCTTCATTGCCCTTTTCTGAATACACTACAGAGCCTCCATGTCTTTCCTACAGTGAGAGGTCCAAAGCTGAACACAGTATTCAAGATGCAGCCTCACTGGAGCTGAGTACAGGGGAACAATCACTTTCCTGCTCCTGATGACTACATCATTTCTCATACAAGCCAGAATGCCACTGGCCTGCTTGGCTGGGCACACTGCTGGCTCATGTTCAGACGAGCACTGACCAACAGCCCAAGGTCCTTTTCCTCTACTCAGTCTTCCAGCCACTCTGCTCCAAGACTGCAGTGTTGTCTGGGGTTGTTGTGGCCAAAGTGCAGGACCTGGCACTTTGTCTTGCTGAACTTCATCCTGTTCGCCTCAGCCCAGCGATTCAGCCTGTTCAGATCCCTCTGTAGGGCCTTCCTACCCTGAGGCAGATTGACACTTCCAGCCAACTTGGTGTCATCTGCAAACTTACTGAGGGTGCACAAAATGCCCTTATCCAGATCATCTGTAAAGATATAAAACAGGATGAGCCTCAGTACCAATCCCACTCATGACTGGATGCCAGCTAGATTTAGCTCCATTCACCACCGCCCTCTGGGTCCAGCCCTCCAGCCAGTTCCTTACCAAGCAGACTATACCTGTCCAAGCCATAGCCTGCCGACTTCTCCAGGGGAATATAGTGGGAAGCAATATCAAAGGTTTTGCTGAAGTCTAGGCAGACTATGTCACAGCTTTCCCTTATCCACCAGGGGGGTCATGTAAACATAGAAGGTTGATCAAGCTGTACCTGCTTTTAATGGACCCATGCTGGCTGAGCCTGATCCTCCTGTTGTCCTGCATGTGATCTCACTCAAGATGATCTGTACCATAATCTTCCCTGGCACCAAGGTCAGGCTGATAAACCTGTAAATCCTCAGATCCTCCTTATGACCCTTCCAGTAGATGGGAGTCACAGTGGCAAGCCTCCCTTTGTCCAGGACCTCTCTGGTTGACCAGGAACACTGATAGATGATGGAAACTGGCTCAGCCATTTGTGTCCACCAGTTTCCTTAGCACCCTTCTGTGGACCCTATCTGGCTCCATGGACTTGTAACAGTCTAGATGAAGTAGAAGGTTTCTAACCATCTCCAACTGAATTGTGGGAGGGTTTATTCTGCTCCCTATCCCAGACTTCATGAGGATAACTGATCTGACTATTAAAGACAGATATAACGAAGGTATTGAGAACCTCAGCCTTTTCCTTATCCTCAGTGATCACGTTCCCTGCTGCATCCAATAAAGGATGGAAATCAGCATTTTTTTTAATAGCAGCTTTTTGCTGGCTAAGTTGTGTTATGGTTACTCCCCTTTGCTTGAATCAAGGAGATGAGAGTGTGGTATGGTTCTCTGCTTGGAGATGCTTTAACTTGTGATGATAGAGAATTGTGCTCTTGCACCTTAATATATCTGGATTATACTTCATGGTTGGTGAAGATACAATATACTCATATTGTATACAATATAATACTTATATACTTAGAAGTATTGTAATATACTTATATACAATATACTTGGTCTGTACAATACACCCATTGAAATCATTTTACCAATAGGCTTCAGAGACAGAGAGCTCAGTGCCTAGATCACAGCACTACTGCACTACTGGCATTTCTGAGCAGTTCCTACATAACCTCTCATTCCTGCTCAGCTTCTCTCCTCAGAAAAGTGACATTTTTTTTTGGAAAGACTCCCATTCTCTGCAAATTCAAGCAAAATTATATTCTAACACATGGTTAGAGAAAATGGCAGTGTGATGTCTCTCTCCCTATCTGTCCCATCTCACACACAGTTCTTAAATACACATACACATACATAATTATATCATGAGCATGTGTGTATGCATTCTGTCATTTTCTGTTATGCAGTAGTCAGCTCCAAAATAATCTCTCACCTGAGAAGTGGATGACTAAGTATGATGTTTTCTTTTAAGTCTGAGCAGAGGTGTTGTGAGTTGCTGTACTGCTGCTACTGGCAGACTGACATCCAAGTACAGCACCTATCAGCATTTTCTTCATTCTCATTTAATGGTCACAAGACAGTCCTGACAACAGTTAACACTCCTCTGGAAAATACTGATAAGGGAAAAGCAAAACAACATGCTAGGACATTTCTTAACTCCCAAATTAGCAAGTTCATAGTGTTTCAGGATCTAATACTTCTACTGTTTTCATATGTTCAGAAAATGCAGTTGTGCAAAATACCATGGTATAAATATGGATTATTAATATGGGATTATATGGCATAAAATGTATCCTGATACACAGAATGAATGTACCTTTATCTTTTCAGCATAATAGTGAAGCAGGTGGCCAGCAGGAACTACCAACAGCATCTATCTTTTTCCTCCTCTTAGATCTTAGAGAAAGAAATGTACTGCAAATTGCAACATTTAATTTACACTCAGTTTATATTGTACTATTTCCTGCCACTGTTATCCTCAGTCATTTCTATTCTACTCCCTCTACTTGGGTATCACACAACTTGTTGCATTATATAATAATTTTGATTTTCAACTATAGAACAGTTAACTATCTAACTGTATATATTCATAGATGCCTTAATCTTACGAGAAAACAAGTACTAGAGAACAGCAAATCCCATTATGACATCAAACATCCAAACAGAAACATCCTGGCTTTTTTATGTTTACTTATTTATCTATTTTAAATAGGGCAAGTAATATTTTTTTTTTTGCTTGAAAAATTAGTTCTATCTATACAGGCAAAGGCAGCTCATACCTGCAATTCTGTGGATTATACAAAAGTCAATGGATCAGTAGGACTAAGTGATATTAACGTTACTTTGGACTAACATTAAATTAGACAGTGATCAGTCCAACTAACCAGTGCTGTCAGTGTCTTACATACTGATGTTGCTGAGTGTCTACTAGCGGAATCTTTAGATTAAAACAGGAAAATGAAAGTTTAAATACTGGAACTCTTTGTGGGTTCTGAGACTTCAAGAACAAGTTTAATCTGAAGAAGAAAGCAAATTGAAACTGCAAGTTTTTTGTTAATTTGTGAACAGATTAGTCATTTAATGCCTTTTCATCTTTGACACCGTACATAACTCATTTAAAGGATGACTGACATCATTTTTCTTATGCGGTACTAATTATTGTTAGCAGTGTTTCTTACAGATTTGCATCTGAAGGTCTCAAAGTTGACACCCTACTGCATGAAGTACTATCCAGATGTAAGCAAGGGTTGACTAAGATGGCCTGGCAGTTCTGAATTGTTGTGTTGTTTTTTTTTTAAGGCTATCAATCCCTATTTATTAACAATTAACTTCTGGAAATCCAAGCAAATGGGAAAGCATACCTCAAACATATGTTCAGATCATTACCATACAGTCTTTTTTTCTAAATTGTTTCCTGAGGATTGAAGAAAATTCAGTGAAGGGGATTTAGATCTCTTCCATACCAAGGTAGGGACTTGGAAAAAGAGCTTATGAATAGAAGCTCATTGCATTAGTCAAGGAAGGAAAGCTATTTTGTACAGACAAAGTAGGAAAAGCAATGATGCTAACAAACATAAAAACAAGAATATCCATTGGGACTCACAAACTAGCTTTTGGTCAAAAACAAATATATCAGTCCTTATGACAGAGGAGTATCTCTGACACATGTTCAATGCTGAAAATGGCCACAGAGCTGCTTGCCAAATCTTCTGTGAAGGGAAAGAATCAGGATTAAGGGTAAATAAGTGACAGGTTGACGGAAGCAGGTAATGCTACAGAGTCCAGACATTTGTTAGCTGGAAGACTGCCACCATTCACAGAGGGTATCCATGTGCTTGCTGACATGACAAAAGGATGGTGTGTGTTAGCAGCACTGATAGACATATCTGTGATAGCTTTAGTCTGGTAGTTATACACAGCAATAGCAAATAAGACATGCTGACAAAGACATCAGCACCTCTTTAAGCCACAACACTGTCTTCAGGACCATGAAATCTCTCCAGATTTTTTTTTTTTTTTGTATTACTGTATAGTGGGGTAGTGTTCACTGCTCTTTTTGCCCAAACTAACTAGATTCAGTCCTGGACAAATGTCAGACTTTCCATATCCTGCGTAACCAGGTGAGGAATTTTTCCTGTTTCTAGGTAATCAGAAACCATGAGATTAGAAGCTCCTCAAACCTCATGCATCTGATTTTTTTATTTTAATCTGCTATTCCTGATTTTCATTTTAATCTAGGAGAAACAATCTAGAAAGAGCCATTTTCAGTTAAACAGTAAGCTCCAAAAATCAGTACCTTTCTCTGAATTTTAGCTAATCCTGAGCACAGTGCCAGGTCCACACAAAAGGCTTTGTGAGATGTGAGTATGTTTGAGAACTATGTAGGTCTTATTCTGTTCCAACTAACTTTACATTGTGATCACACTGAATTTCTCAAGGTAACTGATAACAAAGTCAAGCACTGCACTCAAATCATGTTATTGTGCTGAGCAAAGCAAAGTCATTAATTTTTCCCTTTCCAGTTCCTTATTTCTAATTTTGAATAAGGAAGTTGCCCTAGAGCTTTTTCATCCCATTTTTCTTAGTATCATAATGTATGTTCCTCTTTGATGGATGAGTAATTTTCTCAGGCTGATGATTTTCTGGTATCTCCCCAAAATGTTATTCACAGCTGTCCAAAAATGCTTAATTTAAAAAAAAAATGTTAGCAACATGGAACTTGCTTAATTTCAGAGTGCTACAAATTCAGCATTCAAACCCTAAGAATTTAAAGTTTTTCTAAGTCCAAATTTATTCAAGTCAGGAATGTTAAGGAATGCAGAATGGTGAGGAAAGTTAATCATACATTTTACAAAAATATCCCCTACTATTTGCACGAATGCTAAAGTAATAAGTTCTATGAAGACCCAGCTGTTTCTTCTATTAACTTGCCTAAAAAATATGGACTTACATCATGCAATTTTGCTCAGGATTGTGGCTCTATTCCTCTATAAAAGCTCACTGCCTTATTTACTAACCTCAAAAAAACAGTCCTCCCAGATTATTCTGTTTTTCTCTGGTCAGACTAAATCCAGTTTATATGGACTCCACCATAACATCCACAGGGGGGCTGGAAAGAGCAAGACTGGAAGCAAGCCAGAGGCTTTAAGGCAAGAACTACCATTATTTCTTCTTGCTCCAAGAAGAGATACTAAAGTGGTACCCTGCTATTGCTGTTGAAATACGCTGGTTGGTTGCAGCAGTCAACCCTTTATTTATTTATTTTTTATAATTATTAGTCCCATCTGCTTTTTCACGTCTTTTGTACTTTGTCTAAAGGTGGGAAGCTTGTTCCTATTCTTCTCTGTGTGGGGATGTCACTTGCACAGAATTCTCCTGTCTCCCCACCAGAACTCCAAAGCACAGGGTACAACCTATTCAAAATGTAAGCAAGAGGGGATTTAGACCTTACACAGCAAAGAAGCACTGAGAAGACTCCAAAAATACAAAAATATTTTGCAAGTCAGGTGAGAAAATGTATAAAACAGAATGGTGATCACACAAGATAAGCCAAAGTTCAAAAGGGGCTGGTCCTTCTTTGTTTGGACAAGGTGCCACCACCATCTCTGTTTGCCTGCACTTTTACAGCACTTCCCCTGTACTTCTTTATTCTGTCCTTTCTGTTTGCATCAAGACATCAGAAAAATTTCCACTAAATAACCACAGTATTATTTTATAGACTTAACCTTGTAACTCTTTCCTCTTATTTCCCTCTAAGTCACACGCTATCTCTTTCACAGCTAAATATTTCCTGTCAGTTCATTCATCAGCTTATTTTAGCTTCTTCCTTCCTCTTTGTTGGCTGCCTGCCACCTATATGTCTGCCTTACTTGTTTATACTCTTACCCATTGTTGCTTGTTTTTTTGGCCAGCATATTGATTTCCATTCTTTGCCATTGTGAAACTCTCAAAGAACAGCCAACTTACTTCACATTTTTTTTGTGTGTGTGAATTATAACTGTTGTGACCTCCACCATAGCCATCTTGCTCTGTGACAGCTCCTTGGAGACCACTCCCACAGTGAGAGTAGACTCACTGGGGTCAGTAGCCCCTGATACTTCACATTTTATAGGTAGCTACAGGTTTCACCTACAATTTCTGTAAATTCTGTAATTTCCTTTTTCTCTGGAAAATAAACAGAACCTTCCCTTCTTCTATAAAATGCATATGAGGTCTCCAATGGAACAAATCTATCCTAAACTTTAGAAAGCTTTATTGCTGCTATTCCTGGTAACCTACTGAAAGGAACCAACAATTCCCAACAGCCTCAATCCTTGTCCTTGTCAGAGGTGGATGTTGGTGGTGTGGTAGTAGAGGCTGAACTGTCCTGCCAATATTCCATTACATTTTGTTACCATGTGACAAAGGGCAGCAAAGAGGCAGTCTGACAAAACGGCGCCTGACATGGAACTGAGGATGAAGCAAAGGTGTCTCACTGAATTTCTTCATGTGGAAAAATGGCACCAACTGACATTAATGGATGCTTGCTGAATGTTACTGGAGACCAAACAGTGGATGTGAGCACAGTGTATCGGTGGGTGTGCATTTCAGCAGTGGTGACAGCAACAGCGGGTCACCTCTGCTGCTGCAAATTGTCGCAAACGTGGCATGCAGGCTCTTGTTCATGGCTGGTGAAAATGCATACCTAATGGTGGTGACTGTGTTGAAAAATAGTATTTCGTAGGTGAGAATTTGTTCTATCAAGTAGTGTTATTGTTCTCTTTGTATCTGTTATAGTTTCCATGGAAATAAATAGAAGGGATTACTTTCAGAGCTATCTATGTACTTTCTGTTGATTCTTAAAATTTTCATTTCTCCCTTTTTTTAGGTATACTCATCTGAAAAGACTGATATTTGATAGTTTCCAAGGCAGATCTCCCATATACAAAAAGACTCGCTGACAAGGTATATACATCACATACACATATATATTTATATATATATACATTTTGAAACTTCCATTCTTTAAGAGCATTCTATTTCCTCCTCTTTCACTGTATCAGCATGGTTGCAGCACTTACTTGTAGCTTTTCTCCCACTCACTGGATTTTAGTGGTGAAGTGACATGTATTTTTCAGTTTCTCACATGTAAGCTGTTATTCATTCAGATCGACAGAAAAATTTACAGCGTGATTTAGTATATCTAAAATTTCAGGTTCACTAACTTTGTGGGACATTGTGAGAAGCCAACACAGGGCTACTTTTTTGATAATTATCTACAGATCTCTAAAAAGCACGTTCACTGGGAATCCCAGATATAAACCAACACATCACATGGAACACACACACGGGAAATCTTGCATCTTCGGCATTTGCAAACAGGAGAGAAACTTTCTCCTTAAAAGAGATGCTATCACAACTCAGAATCAGTCTCAACTTCCATGCTGATGAGTTTTCATTACTGGACTGCTTTATATCAACCTCTAAGGAGTTACTAACACATGAAATGCTAGGAGAGATACACAAGCAATTGGTCTCTATCCTAGACAGCTCCTTGGTTTTGCAGGTTAAAAAAAAAAAAAAAAAGGACATTACTGCGGACAGTAATTCAGTTTCCTCTAGCTACCCTTTGCATTAGCTTTTGCTTATCCACAGAATTCTAATGTTCTTGCAGGCAGGCTTTTATGGCCCCCCTAGACTTCAGCTCCTGTTCATGGTGATTTTCTAGTGAAACACTCCACCTACCAATCTGGCGTCTTATGTTAACACTGAGTTTATTTTCCTCAGTGCACTAAGATGAAGTGTCATTTCATCATGCTGTTATTCAGATTACTTTTAAACTGGTCATGACCAAAGTATTGTGGATTTCCCTGTGCATTATGTCTGCTTTCATAATTATAGCCTTCCCTGATTGCTTAGATAAAGACTTTCTGGAGTTAACAGAGAACACTACAACCCACAGTCAAAGGATAGGAATCCACCTCATTGACTGCATTACAGCTCTCAAAGGGAAGCTAATTCACTATATTGATAGTGTGGATCCTCCCATTCATGAAATGCAGTATAACTCATCATCTTTCACCACTAGCCCACAGTGAAAATCAGATTCAGTCACTGGAGGGAGGTTGGTCCAGGATCTTTCACTTGTACTAAAGTTTATTGGCTCTCAGGATGAGTTTGTTTCTAAGATTATGTTGCTAGCCTAGGTCTGCTACCTACCACAACATTCAAGATTACAGAGTCTTTCATTTCTATTTTACTGCTGTTTCCTAGCACAATCAGGTTATCTGCCCTACTTAACCACCTCAGGGTTGCAGGTGCCATGTTCATCTGCCCGCTGCCTTCTTTCCACATTTTCTTCTGATAAGTTAGACAAAAACCTGGCTGATCTTCAGAATTGTGAACTTTAAAAAATTTAATAGAGTTGTTCTCTAATGGAAAAAAAGAGTGCAGAGATAGTAATCAAACTGCTGGAGATTCTCCAGAGCTGCAAAACAACTTAAATTGTTTTAGATGTTGGAACAGCACTCAAACCTAATCCCCATCCTCTTTCTAACAACAACATGGGGATGGGTTGGTACACGAAGGCTGCCATATCTCCAAGGAAAAGCAATACTGGATATCTTTCACAGGAAAAGGCTGCAAGAAAACCTCTCAGAGACTGAAAGTTTGATTCTGACTCTGTTTACTTATCTTCATGCTCTAAATACTTTCTAGGTCTACTCAATCATATCTACATACTATATACTCCAGCCACAATGAAAAGATCCATTCAGTATGATGTTTACCACTTACACTAAAAACAAATACATTTTCAGAAAGCAAACCACCACTGTCAAAACACTCAATCTTCAAAAAAGTTACAAATTTTATGCCTCTGAGACGTGCCTAGGATAATAACAAAATGTGAATATGAGCACATATTACCCATCACCAGTAGAAGTCTTATACAGTTATATGTAGAGTCATACATTCAGACTTCTATTCATACAATTTCCTCCAGATATCTAATATATGTGCAGAACCACTGTTAGAATTTCAGTTTTATTACAAAAGGAGAGAAAGACATGCATTGTCAGACATCAGTTCAGAGCATAGATAAATACCTAAAAGAGTATTTGGTCTCGCAGTCAAACTGCAGTATTCATCTCAGCCGGTATTATTCTTGATCATCAC
Source organism: Odontophorus gujanensis (assembly GCA_013399175.1). Lineage (NCBI taxonomy): Eukaryota > Metazoa > Chordata > Aves > Galliformes > Odontophoridae > Odontophorus > Odontophorus gujanensis. The sequence goes on from VXAB01004514.1 coordinate 77,149, forward strand.
AATCACATACATGGGATCAGAAAATTTACAGCTCAGGTGGATTGGGTCAGTCTAGTTCCCAAAGCAAGTCAGCTAGGCAGAGAGCTACCTTGAATCCAAACTTGTACAAATTATTCACATCTCTTATGACCGAGAAAGTTAATTTATCCAGGTTAATTTATAGGTCTCTAAGTGTTCGAAGACTAACTCGGTATTTGACATTTACAACACAACTCACAACACAATTCACAACACAACACAATTCACAACATAATTTGCAAAAACAGGTGATAACAATCTAACATCCTTACTATATGTTACCTTTGCAAAGGACAAACACAAGCAGAAGAGCATATCTTCTAATGGTACTGAAAATATTTCTTTGTAGCATAACAAAACACATTCCTTAGCTTTAGCTTCTCCTGTGCTCACTGGGAAAAAAAAAAAGTCCTGATATTGATGCTGAGCTAATTGCAGTCTCCAGGGATGCAAACACATACTTTTTTTCACAAAGGCACGCATCATGAATCTCATTAGAAAGCAATTATGAAATGTCAATAGAGGCTCCTCCGGCACTTTGAAAACCTTTGTCAGTGACTTCTATGTCCAATGGTCTCACCTGGATGGCAATCACCTTGAAAAGCATAAAGCACTCTTCAGTCATCACATCAGTCCATTTCCATAAGAGCCCTGTTTTCAAACCACTTTACAGCTTTGACCAAGTGTAGCAACTTCTGAATTACTCTAACAGAGAGCTTCTCAACTGAGGAAGCTTTAAAACACCCAACCGATTACAACTGCTTGAACTCATGGCCAGAAAAACTCAGTCAGCTTTTCTGCACAGCCTAAGAGTCTTCACTTTATGAGAGAAGAAGAACTACTGCACTGAAACTTAAGGGAGTAAATGGGAGGTTTCTGGAAGCCCAAAGGGAATGTATTTCGTCTTGGCTTTTCACAACAGCAGTGATAGAAGTCACTTTGCATTCACAATATTCTTGCTTAAAAGAATCTTGCTTGCTGTCTAGGTATTGTACAGGTGGAAATGGGTGTGATTTAGTAAAACACACTATCCATTCATTTTCTGACTTATGATTTCCTATTTGAACTGGACACTTCCATAGGTTGTTGCCACCTCTTACCTATAGAAGCAATACTGAATAGCTGCTTTTCTGCCAAGTGACTCAGAGTACAAGTTGCATAGGGCAAGTATAATGTAAGAGTGGACTAAGCGTCCTGCATGTCTCTTACCAACTCCTCCCTGCTATTCCAGTAGGCAGGGAAATGAACTTGCTTCACAGTTCAGCAGCTTTCCCTCCTCAGACTCTGTCCAGGGCACCATCAGGATGAAACCACTGTTTCCCTTCTCTGAATAAACTGGGGGCTGTGGAAAAGGAGGAGTCCCAAACCTCAAAAACAAGAATGAAAAATACAAGGAAAATCATCAGCTGTACTAGACAGTTTATGAAGCTGATAGAAGAGAGGAATTTTAACTTGGAGAGAAGGTAGCTTGACTCCTATCATTTCTTCCATCTTTGCCCACTTGGTTTCTACATACTATCCCCAGCTGCAAAGATGTAGGAGAGCAACAAGCTCTTTTGTGCACAATTACAGCGCTAAGTGCAGTGTCCTGGGAACACTTAAATCCCCTGCACTCTTAAAAAAAAAAAAAAGAAAAAAAAAGACCTTTTTAATCTTTGACATTTTAAGTCATGAATTAAAGCAGTCAAGCACATTATTAAATTCAACCTCAGTTTCAAGAAAGGGATGGGTGTGGGTGTGTTTAACCAAGACTACACTGGGGAGATGATAACTGTTTCTAGGAGAAGAGTGTCAACTTTTATTTTTGGGACAGCAGAATTGGCAGACGCTCTTGGCTTTCACCACACAATTCATGTGAAACGAAGAAAAAAAAAAAAAGTTAACCGGTGCTGCCCGAAAAAGCCAGACAGACACACACACAAAAGAAATGATGTACCATATAAAGCATTAAATACACACACACACACACAGGCAAGGCTCTGCTTTACAGGATTTGAACCATATGGGCGTATACATATGCACACACACTAACTCACACCCGTAAATCGTTTAGCCAGACTATCTGTCTGGTGCAGAAACACACTTACGAAATCTATTTTCTTCTTTTAGCAGCAGGCTAATAATTGATAAAGAGCCAGAATGGGGGCTCTGAGTTTTACGTGACAGATATACAAGGCTGCAGTTTGCACTGTATGCGCTCTGCCTGTTCTCTTGACAGCAGCAACTCCAGCCTGAGAGCTAGAAAAGCCCCTCGCTGGCTGGCATGGATCAGGTTCCTCGGGTAGCTGCCAAGTTGGCTTGTGAGAGCAACGTGGATTGCCTGATTTAGCCAAAGGAAAAAAAAAAAAAAATAGCCCATGGCGTGACTCAACAGGCACTGGGGCCAGCACTGTGTTCTGCCCCACTTGGGAAGTTCCAGCTGCCTGTCCAGGCCTCTGGGTAAGGCCTGGCCACAGATACATGATTGCATCAAGATCCCAAGCCTCTTTTAGCAGCCGCTCCAGAAGCTGTGAGTGGAGAGGGGGTGGCAGCCCAGTCTTGCAGTAATTACAGAGTAGGCAAAGCAGCAGAAGCATAAATGCTCTCTTGGCCTTTCTGGAGCCACCCCCATCGGCCCTCAGAAGCTAGTCTGCAGGCATGGAAGCATGGAAAATGAAAATAATGGGCAGTTCCAAAGGCGCAGGGCTTTTCTCCTTCCTGTATGCAGTGACTAAATGACAGTGCCAGCTCCAGACTCTGCATCAGTGTGATACTGCCTACAGCTTATTTTTCTAGGGATTTTTACCTCTGTCTCATGGACGTTTGCCTCCATTCCCAAACAAACTCTAAAACAAAGTTTCACCCCATTTCTGGGCGCAGCAGCACCAAGGTGTAACTTTGCAGAGTAGCATTTTAGGAAGGAAGTACTTTTGGGCCATCACACATGGTTTTCATTGCTCTTTGTGAGGCATTTGCTTCACTGAGAAGGAAACACGACTCAGCTCAACTCTTTAGAAAGAAGAGCCTACAGGTGTGGAAACAGCATGAAGAGTGGGTGGTTCCTTGGTACTGGCATTTCCACTGGGTTACACAACTTCAAGCTGTTTTACTGGTGCCTCAGTTTTCTTATGCATTAAAAGGAGGATAGCAGCTAGAAGGTGAAACTGTTTGTGAGTGGTGCTAATATGTACCATCGGTTGCATTTCGGACAGAAAAGAATGATTCATTGTAAGTCAGGACTCCACGGATGTTGATCACTGCTCATCTTTCTGCTTGAAGGAAAAGAGATGCTGGGAGCTTTTACCTCTGCTGTGGCTGGGTCCTCCCCACACAGCATGGCTCTGGGTGAGCCAAGAGCAGCACTCCTCTGGGAGACCTCTGTGTGAGGAACAACTTTCCTTCCCTTGGGTCACCCAAAAACTAGTGAGCTTTCTGTAACCTTCTCTCAGCAATTCTTCTTTACGCAGCACTGGCACTCCATTCTTTTAACATACAGTGAGGCTGTAAAAAAAATTAAATGCAAAGCAAAACCCAGAGTTACAATATAGTGCGACTAGGAAAGAAGAAACCAACAGTGAAGCACAATCCATGCTGAAATTATTTCCACGTTGCTTGGCATAACTATGGGACATCTTTTTTTCAGGTCATTCCATTTCTTTGCCACTTCACTCCCTCACACTGAAAGGGCCACAACCAACTCCTCAGAATATCCTGAGAGACATGACAGAGGAGAGTCCCATTTTGGTGAATCTCCCAAAACAGAGAGCTCATTTGCTTCAGTGACGGGAACCTGCCAAGTAAGTCTGCCAACAGGAGGTGTTACTGGCACAGAAAGAGCATTTACCAGGCTTCCTGTTAACAGAAATACCTAGTGCTTGTAGTGATCTTCCTTCTGTTCCATTGTAAGGAGTCCAAGGCTCATGGGAAGCTGCTTTGTTTATGCTGAGCCCTGTGTGAATACAGCCTTAGTCAGAAGCCGTACTGCAGTTTCCGATTTTCACTAATTGTGTGTGCCTTAATTTTCTCCCCTGCATTACTCCTGTGTAAAAGGACCAAAGCTGTCTCAAGGATATGCCTCATTTTTTGACTCTACAACAGCTGGAGCACAGTGTTCAGCCTCAGGAGCACAGGAATGTCATGCACACCCTGTTGAATAAAAGGAAACAAGATTGTCATCAGAAAACTAACTTCATTTCCACCTAAGGCATAAAACCCAATAGAGAAATAAGAATAAATAAAACCTCACCATGGAGATCTACAAGCACAAGGATCCAGTTCTAGTCAGAGAACCATCAAAATTGTCACATGTTTAAAAAACAATTGCTTTAGATACAGTTTCCATTCTACTGGCATAAGCATAATTTATTTGACTAGTAGCATTATTATGCTTTAGTTAAGGACTCACTGAGAGCAAGTCTGAATGGCACTTGCTCTGTGGGACTTTGGGAGTAGGTATAACAGCATATTCCCAAATGACAGCACCAGTCAACTCCCTGCTTAGTTACACAGACAGGTAAAAATTATGCTTAATCTGCTCAGAGAGTTTTGTTTCAGGTTAGCTTTACCCCACCACTGGTGAAAAGATAAACATGCAGCTTGCTTTAAATAACAGACCAGAGAGAATCCTCTGGTATTCCAGAAAACACTTTAGTTTGTAACCATAGTATATTTGCATTAATTTAGTATGAAGGACATATACCAAGCAGTGGGCCTGTTTGACAATGCCAGCTGGTTATAGCTAGTGCACATCAGTACTGGGAAGAAACATAATTCCTTGTACCTTTGTGATGACGTGTTAATATTAAATCACTGTAAATTATGATGATTGCTGTTCTGTGATGAGCAAGTACAGACTGGCATCTGTTTATAACAGGCAAGGCAAGGCAAAAGGAACCAGGCTTAGTCTTTAACTTGCGTCCTTTGGGTTTACGTTTTTCTACCCTGTTCCCTTTTCCACTTAGTCTTTAACTGCCATCAGCGCATTGCACTGAGTTCCTCAAGTTGGTGCAACTCAAACCACTTCTGACTGACCTCAGTTCAGGTAAACCTGTTTACATCTTTAAACAGTTTGATCCATGAATTTCATGAGAGCTTTACCTTATGACTCCAAGCTACATTATGCTAAATTGGGATCTACAAGTGGGAAAAACCCTTTGGAGAAGCACAGTAGTTAATGTACAGACACAGCCGCTGTTTTTCCAAATGAAACACAGCATTTCATCTGTTTTGATGCTGTTTTAAGTCAAATCTATTTGGCCCACGACTCGCTCTGTATTTCTTTTGCCAGATTTGATTTCTGTCTTTGGAGTTTGAGCTGGTAAGTAATAATGACAACAAGGTGCCTGAAATGAGAAGTTATTAACTCTATTTATACCGGCATAAGTAGAATTATGAAAGTCTCTCAGTACCAAATTTCAAGCAGGGTTTGGTATGCATGGAATATATTCAGGAGAAGACAGTCTGGCAAGTAAGAAACACCAAGTAATTGAGAGGAATGATGGATGGAAAGAAGATCCAGGTTCTTGCTATGGTGTGGGGATTTGAGATGACAAGCAATCTTGTAAGAAGAGGAATAGATCTGATCTCTGTGCCTAGACCAGTCATGAACATGTGCTGAGTGCAATCTGTGTGGCAAAGCTTACTTTCTGTGTCACACAGACAATACTGCCACTACTCATTCCAAAGATGAAATGGTTAAGAGAACTGTGGAGCTGCTGCGTATGCATCAGTGAAGTAGTCAACATCTTACCAGACAAAATATCTGAGGCCAAACATTAAGTCCTTACTCAATGGGAGCTCTGACAGTAAGCTCCCTCTCCCCTGATATTTATGATTAACACTTTAAAACATCTGCATTGCCTTTTGACTCATATTCCATTTAAAGGAAACCAAATTTCTGTGGCAAAAGTTTTGGCTATTATGGAAGAAGAGACTTTCTGTTAGGGTATCTCTGACATTTACTACTATTGGATCACAAAACAGTAAATCCCCTTTAGGATGGAGGTTATCTCCAAGTGTCCCCAGCTCACAATTCACTTGCTACAGAGCTCTGTAAAGGCAAGCTGCAGAGGGTGCAAGTCCATCTGCACCTCACGAAGCGCTAACAAGTACTGTCCCTTCTTGGGGTCAGGTTACTGTAGACACAAGAGCACTGGCTCCACGTTTATGACACCTTCTTTGCAAGACAAGCCTTAGCTTACCTAGCCAGGCTGCTATGCTGTTGCTTAGACAAACTGGAATAGAAGACTTTGCAGGCAGCAGAGGTAAGACTGGTGAGGGAAAGCAGTTGTGGACAGCAGGCACTTCCTGATTCTGGGGCTTTGTTTGCAGCTCCCAAGAAAGGGAAAGTGATGCTTGTATAAAGAAGAAATAGAGACATACAAGTGCAGAAACACATTAAGTATAAAGAGTGAATGTTTTTTCTTTCTCCAAACTCTTCCTAACTGAACAAGGAAGGATATGGAAAGTGCTTGAACATGGGACCTATGGTTGTAAGCCACATTGCTGAAATACAAATCCCTCAAGTATCAAACTACACTGAAGAATGACTAATTGTGGGGTGACTAATCCCTGTCTTCCCTCCAGAGCTATTATTTCACAGTGGCCAAGAAAACATACCGTAAGGATGCTGTTATCAAATCACTCACATTTACTTGCATTGAAAAAGACTGAGCCTTTTACAGTACTTGTCTGATTACCAAGAGATATGCTTCTTCCTCATAAGAAGAGAAAGGACCATTTAGTCTTCATAGTTTATCCTGGACAATTATGAAGGCGTTTAGCTAAATGTCTAGGGATTGGGAAGTTGGCTTTCAAGAAAATAAAAAAAAATATTTTTGGCAGGGAGGGGGGTGGGGTGAGGGGCAGGGAGATGGCAGAAGCAGATGGAAGTTCAGGTTGACAGAAAATGAAAACTTGCCTTCATCTTGCTTTCATTAGTCTTCATTATATGACCACGACAGCTTTAATTGCTGCCCCGCATACATAAGTAATAAAAATGTAAAATGTTTAAATGAACTGTGGCTCCCAAAAGCCATTATACAAGATTAATGATGAGTACTCTTTGCTAACTTAAACGTCTTCAAGAATCACATCTGAGCGGCCCTTGTGGTTAAGATGATATTAGAACAATATTTGCTAGATCACTTGTCTCAAAGCATTATGCGCTGAGCTTTGACAGTTTTGATTATTCTGTCTTTAGCTAGTCAGAATTCTAGACATATTTGATTCCAATTTACTACTTCCTGACAAGTCATCTCACCCCTACAATCCAAAGAAAGAGCCTTCAGGTACTCATATTCTGTCTTCAAGAACTGCTGATGCTTGCTTCAATGGTTTTTACTACCAAAGACATTGAATGTAGGGTTTATGAGTTACACTGCAGATATTATTCTGATAATTAATAAAATATGCAGCTAAAGGTGAAATATGTGGAAGCAGTACTAATACCTATGTTTGAACTGTCAGTATTCCTTGAGGGGCACGTATTTTATTCTATCTATCTGAATTCAGATGTGAGAGGAAAGTTTCCTTTCTCGAAGGGAATCAAAGCAAATCCAAGCTTTAATGTAGTTTGGCCACTCACCTCTTACTTAACTTAGAAACTCATCTTTAGGTTTAGGGAATACTTATGCAGAGGTGAAGGTACCAACTCTTACCTCTCACTGCCATCATTCAATCTTTCATTTACTGTTTACCAACATGTTTACCAATGCATCTCCTTAGCAAAAATAAGTGCCATGCAAAGACTTGTTAGTTTGTTAGTTTATGCATCTATCCCCTGCACAAATAACAGTGAAGATTTCAAAAGCAGTACTCCTGGTCCACTAAGCCCACAAGAATAAGTTGTACCTCTCAACAAAGCTTAGCTGTGGGACAGGCCCACGTAGCAGCTTCTCACTTTATGGTCAAACAAAGGGTCAGATTGTGGCTAAACCTTGCAGTGGGTTGAAAAGGGCAAGGGCGGGATTAAAAAGCTAAGACAACCTTCTGTGTGCAACAACAAAACTTCTTAATTGGGCTCTCACAGCTTTTCCGTGGACAAACACCTCCTTTGTGAAGGCAGATAAGTACTCTTCACAACTACACATCTATGGGCCTAAAGAGATGTGCACAGACAAGCTGAACTCTTTCTGTGTGGTGTACTTTTTGTTTGGCTTGCAGTCCAATTTTCAATTAATACTAACACATTTGGAAAGACTTATAAAACTTGATACTTTGTGGCATAAACCACTCTGTTGCTATTTGGGATTGAACTGGGATTTTCACAAATGGCGACAATTTACTGGTTGCAGAGGTTCTTTATGACACTTTTTCCGAAGTCACTCGTAGAGATCAAAGACTAGACTGTGGGGGGGGGGGGGGGACCAGAAACAACCTTCAAA
>VXAB01004514.1:85572-164466 GCA_013399175.1 Odontophorus gujanensis
CTCAAACGGATGGGGGGGGGGGGGGGGGGGCACCAAAGAGATCATTCAAAAAGGATGATCAGAAAGTTCCTTTCTGCTTTAATGTTCACCTCATTCTGTTTTACTCAGTGTTTCATAGTACAGTCCCTTCTATCAGGGCTAAATCACACTGGATACATAAGATCTTCCAGGCATTCACCAAGTTTCCCATACAACGATCCCCCATTTTTCCTATTTTCTGTCCGGTTTCCAACAGCTATTTGGGCTCAGTTCTGTGAACATGGTCCTATTTCTATTCCCTGACCTCTGTTTGGAAGCCACATGCCTATTATGTTTGGCTTCTGGGCCCTTGATTCTTCCTGCACAGTCTTCTTTGCTGGTCCCATTCCAACAAGCCTTACCAAGACAAGTGTCCTCTCCTCAGTACAGCAAAAAAGCCCCACCCAAATAAACCACCAAATCCATTCTCTGTCCAGCACTGCTGAATAAACATACAAAGAGGACCTTGGGCGTAATTGTATTCATGGTGAGCAGAAGAAGATTGCTGTCACAGGGAGAAAAGCAAGATGCTGGAAAAAAGGCAGTGTGAGTTTGTGTTGTTAATTCTCAGCTGGCTGAGCAAGAATTTAGCTCTACTTTTTGAAGACTAGGAAGTAGGGGCAGGGAGCCCCAAATACGGAGAGACAGGTTTGCCAGGCGTTTTGCATCTGTGACAGGGTAAGCCGGAGAAGCCCTTTCCACTCTCTGTCTCCTTCTCCTGTTGGGGAAACTCCTTGGATTTGTGCTTAGCCTCTCTCAGCTCTTCTTCTGTTGTTGCAGCTGCCCTGGAAGCCCCCAGACATTCCCAGCAGAGTCTGGACGGCTGCTTTGGTGACAACCTGGGCTCAATTTAATGAGAACGTTCTCGTTCACTTGCTCTGCTGGCTGCCTGCCAGTGTATTTTCTTGAGGCACATAAGAGAGAGAAGGGAAATGGTGATTTTTAACAGTTTTTTATTCTTTTTTTTTTTTTTTCATCCAGCCAAACCTGACTGGAATTTCATGGATGAAAGAAAAGGCACTTCTTTAGCCCAAGGGCTTTGTTCCTGCCAAATTATAAGGGCCTGCTGCAAACAATGGAGGTGTTAGAGCTTCTAAAAAAATAAAAATGTTGAAAGAATCTTTTATAATGGAAAATATTAGGCAACCTAAGTCTCGGGCCAGCTGGTAGCGGGCAGTATAATATAAGCTCTTCCGAGGAGAGCTGTACAAATAATGGATTTTCAGAATTTCTTTTCTCCCACTCCCTCCAACTTTGAACTATTTTAACTATTTTCTCTAGCTCAAATTATTTGCCAAATTAAACCAACTGCTAAATTTTCCTTAATAGTTTTTTTTTTTTTTTTTCCAGTCAGTCGGTTTCTTGTAAAAACAAACCCATTCTTCCATTTCTGGTTTGGACTTACGATGTTCGCTGATGACACATTTAGGAAGAAATTTGCTTGTGGTCAGCTCTTCTTTTTTTTCCCCTCTGCTCTTGTCAGATCTCACACGTTACAGTAACCAAGCTGGTCTGATAGCTGCACCTGGATCAAGAACCTGGCAGCATTCATGGGAGGTTTTCCATTAGCCTCTGCCATCCCTGTATCAGCCTGCACCAGTCTGGTAGCCTGCATGCAGTGTGGGGCTGGAGGTTCCATAGGCTGCAGCCTTTAGCCCTGCACTGGGCCAGTGAATAATTACTGTGTTCCTGGTGTACACTGCAGACCAAATGCTGTGCCTCAGTGCCAGGGGAGGGTTGTGCTGCTGGAGAGCAGAGTCTCCAACTGCTTGAAGCCATTGATCCCACAACACTTCTTGTAACTGTGCAGGTGTGAGCCAAGGTATCCTGGCCAAATCCCCTTATGGAACTTCACCAGTTCTGGCAGCTTATTCACTTAAAGTCATCTCTGTGTTTTTAATTGCAAGAAGTGCTCCTCACTTCCCTTCCTTAGGAGCAGACTTGTGCCACATGCTCATGGCTCACAAATACCCACTTTGGCACTGCCCAGCTCAGGGCTGGCTTCTCCCGGGACGGCAGCGTGCTCCTCGCGTGCAGCCTGTTAAGAGCTCTGAGCCCATTGGGGCCCTGGGAGCCTGTGCCAGGTGGGAGCTGCCCTCTAGAGTGCCTATGGCAGGGCTGCCCTTGGCAGTGGGGAATTGCAAACGTGCTGAAACAAACTGCCCGAGTCCTAGAACATAGCTCCAAATTATCAAAACTTGGTTGTTTGGCAGTGGGAGGCTCTACCTTGCTTTCAGAGGATATTTTATGACTGCTAGCGTAACATCACTGCTCCAAAACCTTCCCTGTTCCTTTCTCTCTCTTTTTATTTTATTTTTTTTTTCATTTATTAGCTCCACCTTCAGAGAGGCAGTGCCAAATTATCAAATAGAACATTCCGTCTGTTGTTTAGGCATTCAAGAGAATAGTGAAAGTGCAAGTGATAGCTATCTAGAGCACATAAAGTGCAGGAACAGACAGGTAATCCAGGTACCCATGCTTGAAAACAGAATGCTGAAAATGTGGCCAGGGAACAATATTAAGGCAAATGGTAATTGTGGCAATACAAAGGGAAGGAGAACACCTGGTGAAAGTGAACTCTTTTAGCTGGGGTGGTGTTATACCTTGGTTGGATGTTGTTGCTCCAGTGCGAGTTGAGTTTAGCAGGGTCTTAGTTCATGCCTAAAGCAGTACAAATGAAGCTGGCCAAACTCTGGCTCATGCTACTTCCTGCACCCAGAGACTCTGCCAGGGGCAGGCTCTGATCTGTCATATTTCATTGCATCTGCACAACAAGTGGGCTCAAGGCCACCAACAGCAATTCTCAGAGCTTTGGTAACATTCATGAACTTCAGCCACACAGGAGAAAAGAAGGGCTAACCCAAAACCTAAGATTCAGCAATTTGTGTATAACCAAGACTGAAATAATAGTTTTTCCATTTTCGTCATTACATAGCCACCTGAAACAGTGCAGCCATGCTCCCATCTCACACTCTTTACACTTAAACCACGATGCATTATATGTCCTGAGCTCTGGATAGGAACTTTCTTCTGAAGTTTCCCTTTAACATTTGAAATCATGATGAAAGCTGCCCAGAGGAAGGGTTGTGCTGTAGCTACGGGCCTTCTTACGTAGTTCCTTTGTGTATGAATATTCTACAGACTAGCACATCAGTGGTGAGTCACAGAAAGGAAACAAACTTTAAGGTGGCTAAGCACTTGTCGTGAGCATGAGGCAAGTGCACCTAAGGTGGAAGCAACCTGCGGTTGAGGTGTCCTGGCCTCTCCAAAAATTCCTTGCAAGGCTGGAGCTGGAACCTAGAGCCTTTCAGTAAGTCGTGGGGGGAGCCACAGCTCCCCTGAGGCACTGCACCCATTTGTGCACAGAGGCAGGGACAGGGACACCTGCTCAGTGGAATACCTGGTTTAGGAACTTGCTATTCAGTAAGGTTGCTGCATTTCTCCTTATTATCTTTACTCAAATCTTTCCAAACATGACCATAGCCTCTGCACTGAATTTTCTACTTCATTCTATTTGGTCCCCTTCAAGACACAGGATGGCATTCTGGCATCCTGGCATCCTGCCTTGTATCAGGAATGATGTGGTGAGAAGAACTGGGGAAGTAATCCTCCCCCTGTACTTGGCACTGGGTCCTCACCTTAAGTACTGTGTACAGTTTTGTGTATCTCAATACAGAAAGGACATTGAAGTGCTGGAGCAGGTCCAAAGAAGGGCAACAAGGCTTGTGAAGGGCTTGGAGAGTATGCCCTATGAGGAGTGACTGAAAGAGCTGGGGCTGTTTAGTCTGGGGAAGAGGAGGCTGAGGGGAGACCTTATTGCTCTCTTCAAATACCTGAAAGGTGACTGCAGCAAGAGTGGGATTGGTCTCTTTTCACTGATCACAGGTGACAGGACAAGGGGAAATGGTCTCAAGTTGCACCAGGGGAGATTCAGGTTGGATATAAGGAGAAGTTTCTTTACAGGAAGGGTTGTTAAGCACTGGAATAAGCTCCCCAGGGAGGTAGTTGAGTCACCATCCCCAAATGTGTTTAAAAACCATCTGGATGTGGTCCTCAGGGACATGATTTAGCAGTGGGTTGTTAGAGTTAGGGTAGTATGGTTAGGTTGCAGTTGGACTTGATGATCTTGAAGGTCTTTTCCAACCTGAGCAATTCTATAAACAACCAAATCTGTCTTCCTTCCATGAGAGAAGGATGGGATCCAACATCACCAGAGGGGCCCATGTGGGCATCTGAGCTTAAAGAACCTTGCTGGCTGGAGAGTGTTTCCAGTAGCCTGGAGAAAGTCTATGTGGTGATAAGTCCCTGAATCAGTGTGCACTAGCTGGCACACCAATATCCCGCCTACATCCTAATGTGCAGCTGATGCCACAGCCTTTCACTGGGAGCTTCTGGTCCCTACACACGTATACATCTGCCTGTGCTTTGCACCAGCTGAAATGAGATCCTTCAGAACTGCTCTGCAGACGGCATCTGTCCTTCCAGATTTGTCTGTCCGTGATGCAAAGCAGTTGAAGACAGAAGCAGAAAATTATGGGCCTACTTAGCACCGTGATCCCTGTGGCATGCAGATAAGTCCCTGACATGCTGAAGGAAGAAGAACAGATTGGGAGGCCAGCTGGAGCAGGCATGACCTCAGGCCCACAGGTTCAGCCAAGAGTCCTGGGTCAGGACAGATGGTCAGTGGGCCTTGCAGCACTGATAACTGGCATTCAGAGGCCTGACTGCCTGGCCAGACGGAGACTGGAAATCAGCTGGGATATGAGTGATGCAACTTCATCTTCTTTAAACAGCAAAGATGGGGCTAGAGCGCATGATTTTTTTTCCTCTACAAGGCAGCCAAAGTGTAGTGTGTGTTGTGCTTTTTTTTTTATTATTTTTTTTTTTGCTGCAGAAAGCCAATCGTCCTCTATTCTCTTTACCCCCTTAGTGCTTCTTGCACAACATGACTTTGATTGTAAAGCCCTAGAGAAACAGGATTTTGAGCCCAATTCTCAGATGACTTATTCTGGTATAATTCAGGAGTAACTACAGTTATACTCATACAAGATCAGAATCAGTCCAGTTCCTTTTAATAGTGCAAAATCTGTGGTTTGCTGAAAGAAGAAAATAATCAAAGATGTAAACAGTAGAGCCAGCTGAAAAAAGAGAGTGTTTTTCCTCCAAATATCAATATTATTTTGGCTAGCTATTTAAGTAATGGAAAATAATAGCTTTGAAGGGGAGAAATATATCACCTACAAATTTGGTGTTATGTTGCTAAGTTTTATGAAAGAAAACAAAAACTGGAAAATTCCCATCAACTGAAGATAGCGCTGATGCTGTCTCTAGTGGCAATTGGTATTTTCAGTGCACGAACAGAATCTGCCAGTAATATGATATGTGGTTTCACTTGTTAAAGAACACTGACTGAACTCCATTGAGTAATGTCAAATGGATACTCAGAGCTGAAAAATACTGCTCTTTTTGCATCCTAGTGTGGAAGATCAGTGCTGGGAGATGGCACTCATCAGGCAAGATTTCCATACACAAACCTGCAGGACTACAAACCTGGGCTGTAGCAACCATGCCTTGGGTGAGTTCTGAAGGAATATGGGTCTGGCAATGAGCAAAGTGAGGAGCCTGAAATTCAGGAGAGCCAACTTCCAGCTGTTTAAGGAATTACAAGATGGAATCCTCTGGGAAATTGTCCTTAGAGACAAAAGAGAAGAGCAGAACTGGCACCTCTTTAAGGACACCTTTCTGACAGCACTGGAACTCTTCATCCCACAGCACAAGAAATCAAGTGGAGGAGGCAGGAAACCAGCATGGCTGGTCAATGACCCACTGGTCAAACTGAGGGATAACAGGGACATGGATAGGTAGTGGAAGTAGGGATATATGGTGTGGGAAGAATACAAGGATGCTGTATAGATGTGTAGAGATTGGGTCAGAAAAACCAAGGCACAGATGAAACTGAACTTTACAGTGCTTGTGAACAATAACAAGAAGGGATTCTACAGGTACACTGGTCAGAAGAGGCAGGCCAAGGAGGGTGTCCTCCCTCTGATAAATGAAAAGGAAGAACTGGCTGCAACAGACATAGAGAAGGCTGACGTACTGAGCAAGATCTTTGCCTCAGTCTTCACTGGCAGTCAGACTTCCTAGAGACTACCTCATGAGACTGAATGTGTACAACTCTGCTGGACCAGACAATGTGCAGCCCAAGGTCTTAAAGGAACTGGCTGAAGTGATTGCCAAGCCACTCTCCATCATATTTGAAAAGTTATGCCTATCAGGCAAAGTCTCCAGTGACTGGAAAAATTGAAATATTCTTCCCATTTTTAAGAAGGGAAGAAAGGGAGACCCAGGGAACTACAGGCTGGTGAGCCTCACCTTTGTGACTGGGAAGATCATCCTGGAAGATCCTCCTGGAAACTACGTTAATGTGAGATGAGGAGGTTATCTGGGACAGTCAGCATGGCTTCACCAAGGGAAGATAATGCCTAATCAGTCTGGTGGCCTTCTGTGACACAGTGACAGCATTGGTGGACCAAGGAAGGGCAACTAATGTTGTCTACCTGGCCTTCTGCAAAATCTTTAATATGGTCCCTCAGCACATCCATGTCTCTAAATTGGAGGGATGTGGATTTGAAAGCTGGACTATTCTGTGAATGAAGAATTGGTTGAATGGTTATTAATCAGAAGGTTGTGGTCAGCACATCTTGTTCAAGTTGGCCAGTGACAAGTGTTGTCTCCTTCAGGTCTTTCTCTTGGGACTGGTGTTCTTTAACATCTTTATCAATGGTCTAGACAATGAGATCGAGTGTACTTTCAGCAGGGAAGGCCCATGTGAACCTAATGAGATTCAACAAAGCCAAGTGCGAGGTGTTGTACTTTGATTTGGGCAGTCCCGAATATCTGTGCAGGCTGGGAGAAGAATTCATTGAGAGCAGCCTGCAGAGAAGGACTTGAGGGTCCTGATGGACTAAAACCTGGACACGAGCCAGCAGTGTGGAGTTGCAGCCTGGAAGTCCAACAGTATCCTGGGCTGCATCAAAATAGCAGTGGCCAGCAGAGTAAGGGAGGTGATTGTCCTCCCCTCTATTCTGCCCTTGTAAGTGGTGTCCAGGGCTGGGGCCCTCAGCACAAGAAAAATGTGGAGTGTTGGAGTGGGTCCTGAGGAAAGCCACAGAGATGATCAGAGGGCTGTAGTACCTCTTCTATGAAAACAGGTTGAGGGAGCTTGGCTTTTTCAGCCTGGAGAAGAGGAGAGCTTAAAGGGAGCTTATAAACAGGAGGAAGACTGACTTCTTACATGTTCTGATGGTGATAAGGGGAAATGGTTTTAAACTAAAAGAGAGGAAATCTGGATTAGTTATTTGGAGGAGATGTGTTACTGAGAGGGTGGTGAGATGCTGGAATAGGCTGCCAAGAGATGTTGTGGATGACCCATCCCTGGAGGTGTTCAAGGCCAGATTGGATGGGGCTCTGGACAGTCTGATGTAGTGGTTGGCAGCCCTGCCTGTGGCAGGGGGGGCTCGAACTAGGTGATCTCTAGAGATCCCTTCCAGCCTTTACAATTCCGTGATCTTTAAGGTTCTTTTCAACCCAAGTAATTCTGTGATTCTATGGTTTTGTGATTCTATGACTAGACCCCTAATGCTACCATGCTCAGTAAGCTACAAAGCAGCCAGTAGCTCAGAAAGCCACATAACCCTCAAGTGTTAGAGTGAAAGTGGTTCTGCTGCATCTGTAGGTACTAGTGCAACACCTGCACCTCCTGGGAACCCTTAAATACGAGCCATTCTCTGCAGTTTGGTTGCCTAGATAGCCAGAGAGCATACATGCAGCTCACTGAGGTGTGCAAGGTGGTCAGTCAATGTGTTGACAGCTAAACTAGTAAACTGGGAAAGCTGCTGACATGGTGCAAGGCCAAAGTGTGCCTTAGTGCTATACTACAAGCCACTGTGGTGGGAGAAGATGGGAAGAGAGGGGAACACCAGGCACTGTCTGGATTAATCTTCCAGCTGAATATTGGTTCAAGATGACTGCTTGTGTGACCAGCGAAGCTTATATTTGTTTCTAGTCATGGTTATGAAGCATGGCTATAAAACACAGAAATCCTAGAAACGAAATGAATTATGTAGAGCCTTCACTGGCATAATCTAATGCAGTGTTGTGTGACTTGCTGGTTTCAGTAAATGTGAAGCCTTATGTGCAATCAGTTCTTCCAAGCTTGTTTTGAGAAAAGCCTAGGATCTTGAGTTCTGTAAGTGTTCTGGTCCTCAGATAGTCTCAAGGAATTTTGACCAAGCACTCTTTTAGCCCCTGGCACTCAGCAACATGCCTGTGGGAGCAGGTCAGCAGCAGAGGTGCCGTGATCTGGGAGGCCATGTGACCCATTGAGAAGTGCCCTCAACCTGCAGATGCCCAGCCAAGGTAGCCGTGAGAAGTTGGATAGCAGATGAAGCCCACAGTCCGGCTGGCTTGGTGTCTTTCCTTTTGACCCCAGTGGTTCAGATGTTGAGCTGATAAAGATATTCCTAGAAAGAAAAGGCCCTTCTGTGTTTTCCATCACCCAGCACTGCTGGCAGGAGCTATACTCTGCAAGACTGTACTGTAATCTGAATCGGGACTGAAGTGCGTCAGCAGACAGCATATGGTATGTTTATTATTCTACACTTCACAACCCTGCCTGTAGGGAGGGGGAAACGTTGGGGTTTTAGGTCAACCACTGGACCAGTAGGCAGCACTGATAAGTGATGTGTCATCACTGCACAGTAACTACTGCTTTATAGCTTAGATAGAGGTCACCAGAAATGTATATACTTCAGACAAAAAATGTTTTAGGGACATAATTTTTTCATAAGAAATTACTTAATATTATTAATTAATCAAACACTGTTTAACTTTAGGCTTGTAAAACTCATACAGGCCAAGAACTACATAAATATAGTAATTCTTTTCTGCTATTATTTTTAGCAACAACTTTTACTTCTATACTTAACTTTTGGTATGCCCATGTATTTCAGAAGGAGTTGGGTAGAAGGAAAATTCATACAGGATCTAGGTTCTTATTATTCTCTTTACTGTGTCATAATATTCACTGAACATCCTGCTGAAGCAGTGGTTCCTGGCCTTGTTGGCTACTGACAACAATAAATACTGAAGGGTTCATCTGCCATTTTTCCATACAAGCTGGGCTGATTGCAGAAAAGCCAGCATCCTGCACCTATGAGCATCACCAGAGGCACCGTGTGTGCCAGATGATCACTGCTGCTGCATGAGTACGAGGAGGTTTTAGTGGTCCCTATGCCAGGGGCATGATGGAGCTCACTCTGCTTCCCCAGAGAGATGCCCTTGGCTTCCCATTGAGCTCTTGGCTCCCTCTGGGTCCAACTGGAATATAGGTTTAAACTTGAAACTACTGACTTTATATATTGAGAGCAGGAGTCTTCTGATCTTATTTGTAACTCTCAAGATCAACTTTCTGAAGCGTCATAGCTACCATACTCTGCAGGAAAAATCAAATCTGAAACTCCTACGCAGCCCTGCATCTTCACACAGACACCTGGGTTATAATTTGCATGGCTGAGGTCAGTGGGAGATGTCAGTGGTTACACCAGAGCACTCCTAAAGTACCCAGCATCTCCTGCTTTTGGGGACACTGTTGTGCTGGAAGCATGGTCTGGCTCCTGAGGACCAGGAGTGACAGAAGAGTGCCTGGCCTACCCCTTCATCAACCTCAACCCTGACCAAGCCGTGCAGTTAGAAAGTTGAAGTTTTCATACACCCACTTGCGCAGACTCATCCTGGGAGTCAGGCAGGGTTTGCTCCCTCCCACATGCTTCCACTGTGCAGACTCGGCCCCGTTGTCCCCTTCACCCCAAATCCCCATGCTGCCAGGTGGAAAAACTGTCACTGAGGGAGATGCTGGCCCATGAGGCTGGAGCAGGGTGGTGACAGCAGCCTCCCCAGGGCACCAGTCTGGGGCATGCTGGTGCTGGGTTTGTTCCCATATGTGTGCTGAACTGCAGTTACTCTCAAGCCACACTGTTTACTGCCAAGCTGCACCACTCTGGCTCTTCTCTCACTGGCAGTGTGCTGGCAAGGATGGTCAGGGTTAAAAACCTGAGCTCTACTGAGGTGTCCTGTACTCCACACTGTTGTGGGTGGAAAGCACTGGAGCACCTCAGTCCACCAACCAACAGATGTGTGCTCAATGTAGTATCATTATCTGACTAGGACTAATCCATTTTGTAGGATAAAATATACAGGAAAAACTAATTAAAAAAAAGGTTGCTAGGATAGTGAGAGAAGTGGGCTGGATCAACTCAGCCCAGACAGAAGCTTTGGATGGAGTCCAGGGAGGCAGGAAAGATCCATGAGGAGTTTCCTGCAAAGAAACCATTCAAGAAATTGGGCAGAGGCAGCAAGTATGTGATGCCTGTGCTGCTCTGCTTGGGTAGGGGGAGCCACTACCCGGGAAAGCAGCCCAGCCTGGGGACTTGGAAGGGGGGATAAAAAGTCTGATTCAAAATAATAGATGGTTTTTATTTTCTAAACAGAAAGCTAAAAAAATAAAAAATAAAAAATCTAATGTTGGAGGAAATGTCATATTTCCCATTAGAAACCAGAACAAACCAGACCAGAAAAAAAAACAAATCTTGCAATTAAAAAGCCAAGCATTGACATATTTTCTGGTGAGGTGCAGAGGACTCTGCTCTGCCTTGGTACCATGAAACCAGTGTGACTGGGATGTCCCCTGGCTGGACAAGGCCAACACTGTGCTGAGTTCCAGGACTCCACTATGGGCATCCTTTGGCAGGTGAGGTTTCACAATCAACACTTGACCGTTGTCACCCAAGGGCAGCCACCCCAGCAGTATACATAGAATCATAGAATCACAGAACCATAGAGGGTGAAAGTGACCTCTCAGAGATCATGAAGTCCAACCCCTCTGCTAAAGCTCCTCCTTACTGTAGGTTGCATAGGAAAGCATCCAGGCAGACATGTAGGACACTCACAGCTGGGTAAGCTGAGCAACACCCCTGGGCTTGGATGGCTCTACCTCTGGCACTGCTCCCAACCTGTTATTTCCAGCCCAGAGGCCCTGGGCCAGTGGTGCTGGAATGAGACTTGGTACAGGAGCTGTAGGTGTGAAATCAGAAGAAGCACTGGAAACTGATGCTGATGGCATTTTTGAAAACTTGTTCCCTGTGTTAGAAAAAAAAATAAATAAAAAGGATTTCCTAAAATGACTGAAAATGAATTTGCTACATCTGCAAATAATAGCTTGTGGGTTGTCTGTATCTGCAAGTTGGTAGGAGTAGCTACAGTCAGCAATTTTCTGGCTTAAATGACAAAAGCCTATGTGCCCACAGGCTGTGGTAAGTGCCAGGTATACCACCAGTTGCCTTAAATCCCAAATGCTCAACCATTGAATTGTTTAAGCTCCATAAGCTCGCACTCTCTTTGGCCAAAAAAGAGTTGTTTTTGGAACTGAGAATGGTTTGGAATTAAAGGCAACAGTATGAGAATCTGTAACTGATCTGCACTGAACAAATTATTTGGCTACCTGAAGAAAATCAAAACCTAATTTTTTTTTTAAGAGGCTCTAAATAAGAAAAACATTAATTTGCTGAGAAAGGGGAAATGATGCAGGCAAATTAAAGAAGGCAAGTGGGTAAGTGTATGCAAAAGTGGGGAAAATAGGGCTAGCTTCTGTTTCGTAGACAGTGTAGTTGGTGTTTGTGGCATAAAATTAGACCACTGTTAAAAGAAATAGTTATAGATACTTAGAAGATCTTACGCTATTGACCTTAACACTCTACAGTAATGTACTTGATGAGAGGGATTTTGTTCTATTTTTACTGAAACAAATTTCATAGACATACAGTGATGATTGCAATTAAAATACACACATGGTAAAGGAAAGCTTAGGCAGTGCTTCAAGGCAGCGCAGTTCTTTCCAAGAAATTTAACTCCTCAAAATTTGCCATTTTCAGCTGTAAAGGAAAATGTCAGAGGCATGACTCCAGGAAGGGTATTTAGTCAAACAGTACCAGATGGATGTGTGGGATTCACCTTATGCTTTGGTTATGAATGAAAGTAGTCAGTCAGGGGTTTGCTGCATACTCTTTTTGCTTGAAGAACTCTGGTGAAGAGGAGGTTAACACAGCCCTGCTCAGGCATGCTGTGTTTTGATGAGGAGATTTGTTGAAATGAGAGGAAGCTCACAGGAAGCCAGGTAGCACAATGACCAAAGTATGTTGCTCAGATGAATTCAGCATGTGACCAGACATTTTGCTTGGATATAAAGGATGCAACTGTCTCTGGAAGATATAAAGAATGTGTGACAGCATTTTCAGTATTTTCCTTTTTCCAGGAACCTCATCAACAACAAGGCTCATGCTGTCCACATGAGGTGTAATATCAGTATTTCCAACCCGCACACAGGGAAGCAGAGAATTCTGACTGATCTCTAAGGAGATGGGCTGTATCTGGATTCTAAGAGGTTTGGAAGATATGTCTTTCCTTAAATTGTGAGGGATTCAGCAGTGGACTCACTGAAGCTTGTTGTGATAGAGTGAGCAATGTGCGTCACCCTATACTCACAGGAAAACAAATGCAAGGCAAAGGAAGGTCCTTGTTCATCAAAGACTTAAAAGCACATTTGTGCCTTTACTCGTGGTGTGAGAGGGAATTCAGGGAGTGCCACACATCACACTTTTCACATGCACATCAAAGCAAGTCATCCTTCTCTGCCCGTCTGCAAGCAGTCCTCCCTCCAGCCTAACCAAAATGTCTCTTGAACACGCTGCATTGAAGAATGCAGATCCAAAGCCTACCCTTAGCAACCCACACACTTCAGAAATAGTTCAATGTAGAGTAAAAGAAATTACTGAACAAGCAGTCTACACAGGTGCAAGTACTTTGCTGCACAAGGTAGCTTGTTTTACTACTTAGAATTCATCCAGAGTGCTTTTTAATGGTCATAACTGTCTATAGCAAAAGTCTTTTTGAACATAACTGTAAAGGCTGTACTTATATTCAAAGTGTTGTGGCTTTCTGGTTTTGCTTTGTTTTCAAAAGGGGTCAATGAAAACTGTTTTCATAAATTGAGAGCAACAACCATAACACATTTTAAAACAAGATAGTCTCATACAGGAAATATTTTTACTTTCATTTTATTTTATGAATACATATACAAGAGATGCATAATCTTCCATTATTCAGGCTTAAAGGTGACAGGGTTTTTTTTTGTTTGTTTGTTTTGTTTTTGTTTTTTTTATAGGTTAAAGAGGAAAATAAAAATAAGGGTGAAGGAGATGCAACATATTCAAACCATACAATTGAAAACCTAGCTAAAATTATTGCTGAAATGCAAAGATGATGGAGGACGTGTTTGTGTGTGTTGTCCTGTACCAAAAAAACCTAACCCATGGTATTTATGCACATGAAAAAACAGTGCTTTGGCATAACCAGAGATTACTCCATGCACACTTTGTTGACATTTTTGAAACCGTGAGATAATAAAATCTGATAATTATATGTATATCAATTTCTTTCCTTGGCAGCATGTCTTTACATGCAGGGAGGGATAAAGAAGAGTCTGTTGACAAGAGACTTTTCTTCCATACTAAGATGGTTATATAGCAGGATGCAGAAGGATGCTTCAAATAGAAGAGATAAAGTTATATGTTTATATATATACATAAATATATAATGTAAAAATGCATATTTTAAATGAGAAAGGAAGATTTGTCAAGATAAGGTAAAATGAACCACTCTAAGACTAGCTTCCAGCAAAACATTTTGCTTTATTGGATCTATTTTCTAGCTACAAGTCAAGCTGACATCTGTCAAGCTTTTTACTCTTCATGTGGCAGTCTATAAGAAATGTTTCATGCATTGTCTACAATGGTAAATACAGGGTAAATAACTGGGATTAAACAGGTGAGCAGTAACAGACTATTATAAGGACCAATAACAGCATATTATGTACATATAGCCATATTATATTCTCATGTCTTCACAGTAATGTGCAAATACGACAAATATGGCTTTCATTTTTTTTTAATGAAGAAAGTAAGACATAATTATGCAGAATAATATTTTAAAATGCTTATTAGGGTTTCACCTTTTTGTGAAACCTGTTCTTATCTTTATTGTGTTATGGTTAATGAGTCACCTCAGCACGGAGGTGTAGTTCAGGCCTAGTTCCAGAAGGGGGCACAGATTCCTAAGGCACAATATTAATGTTAAACACTTTTAATTTAAGTCATGCTATTTTGGTTATGTTTATTTTCTGATTATACGAAATAATAGGTTGTTGCTATTTATATAATAAGCAGTTGATTGTAAAAAATACAATGTTGAAGGCTACACTACATGCCTATCTGTAGCTTCAGAAATATTAGCTAATCTGAAAACACACTATACAGCGCTGCATATTAAACCCTTGTGGTTTTTTTTGGTAATACTCCTTTTCATACACGTAGCAGAGAATTATAAGGCTTCTGTGGAATAATAATATTATAACTGAACAAATATTTTACACTCTTCCATACTGATATTTACAGTTACTTTAACTCATAATCTGCCATTTGGTAAATAACACGTATTTCGTATGCATTCTCCTTGCCTATGTAAAGTGCTTCCTTAACTGCATGAGGAAAGAAAATGCATACCTGCTTTAGGTTCAACAAATCCTCAAAAGAAGTAGCGTTAATATTTGTTGTGGATCTGAAATGCATTATCAGAAATTGAAATTATTGCTAACTCAATGCCCTCACCAGGCAATCATCTATATTATTTGTCATATATAAATATATGCATATATACTAGTATGTATGTACATGCATACACATTCATCTATCATGTAATAGATAGATTTCAATTTTTTGTCCATCAACCTTTTTTATTTTGTGCTATTCAACTCACTTGTGCTACAACTGAAGCCAGATTAAAATTAAAATCTTAACATGCTACTACTAACAATCTTATGATCCATTAGCACATAAAGACAGTATGCTAAAGAAAGCTGAGATGATGACAAATGAAGAGAATTTGAAATGCACTGAGAATAAGGCAATAGGCTATACATTACAACAAAGAAAATGCAAAAAAAAAATAATCTGGAATTAATAACCACATCTTGCTGGATAGGGATTTCACTCCCTACTTTGCTGCACACTCTTACACATCTTTACAATGTCACTCTCCAGAATGCAAGCTTTATAGTTTCTACACCTACCAACACTTTTAATGGTAGCAAATTCAAAGCTTATTTAAAATGCCCTGATGCCACAACCTGGTAAAATAAGGCACTTCCAGGGCTCTATTCCAGTGGAGCCATGCCAGAAAGATCAGTACTGGGAAGAAGCACTCAAGAGTTCGCTGAGTTTTCTAGTTTTGTCCCATGAAATGCGCCATCTTGGAGTATACTCCCTCCTCTTTCTTTTGAGATGATTTTCTTTAAAGCTATTTCATCAGTTGAAGTTGAGGAACTACTTCTTTGCAAGCAAGAGGTAAATCTTCAGTTCCTGACATTCAGTAACGTGGAAGATCAGAGTGCTACCAGGTTAACATCTTCAGCTTTTTCGGAATCTCTGCACTCGAGCTGATATGCCAACTAAGCCAAAAGTGTGGATTTCATAGTAGGCCCATATGGAAAGCTATGAGTGGGCACTGGTACTGGAAAGGTCATTCCTTATAATTTCATTTACTGCAAAGAAAAAACACAGGAAAAAATGACTTGATTAGCATCACACTGCTACAGGAGGGTCTCTTCAGAACTTCCCTACAAACTTGCATCCACTTTACAGTTTCAGTGCAGCTCTGAACATTAAGCAAAACATTACGAGATAGCTAGTAAAGGCTGATCACAATGCAAAACAGCAAGATTAACCAAGGTTATTAACATGCTAAATACTGGGTAACACCAGACATCGCAAGAACAGCAGCATCCTAGATCCTTGATTGCATCAAACATATTTAACATTTTCAATCACTTACATTTCCTCTAGAATTGGCTCTGAAAAATAAAGAGAACCACAGGAAATCACAGAATCATAAGAGCCCTCTGGAACGTATGTTAGTCATTGTATGTGCTAATGGCACAAAGCTGCCAGCTGAACTGGGCACTTGAGCAGCAATGCCTTGGTAGAATATGATTTCACAAGCTGATTTTTTTCCACTGTAGGCTGGCATTAAAGAAAAAGAGAGAAAATAAACTCCTGTGTGCTCAGCCATTCCCCAGAAGTAGTAACAGCACACATGGACACAGTCTTTCCTCCCATCTGCACAGACAGGTAGGAGGGGTGAGCACATTAATCACCTTGAAAAGAGTTAGAGAAGAGATTAAACAAGGTCCACTATCACAGCATCAGACAGTCAGACTGCATCTCTGCTGAAAAAGTAATGCTTTCTTTATTCATGAACCTTCTTTCATTCTTTTCTCCGCTCCTCCCCCTCCCCCCTACCACCCCCCCATAGATCATCAAGCAATACTGTTTCCCACACTCACATTATTTCCATTTATCAGCTTGTGATTTTTGGCAGATGGACAGGAAATGACAGAACCTGGCAAAGGACGTCTACAGTGGACTACACAACATCCCTTTTATTTCCACCCCACCTCCCGGCAGTGACTGCCACCACCTGATTTACATGAAGATAGACAAAATG
Source organism: Odontophorus gujanensis (assembly GCA_013399175.1). Taxonomy (NCBI): domain Eukaryota; kingdom Metazoa; phylum Chordata; class Aves; order Galliformes; family Odontophoridae; genus Odontophorus; species Odontophorus gujanensis. Next base: position 102,265 of record VXAB01004514.1, read on the forward strand.
CCATCAGTAATGTTATCACCACTTCTGAGTGAGAGATGCTGGGAGTGGGAAACACATGCTCACGTCATGGAAGTGCCACGGAAAAGCCCAAGTTTTCCTTTGCCTGTGGGCTGCTGTTCACAGCCATCCAGATAACTCCATGTGTTTACTGAAAAAGACCAAGCCTGTCTAAAAACAATTTCCTGAAACAATTGGTTGGTTTTTATTATATATGTATTTATACATATATATATATTATTTTTTTTTGAAAACTGATTTTGTAATTTTAGCACATGAATCAGTCAGAATTAATGTCACAGGTCCTAGCCAATGCAACCACTTCAGCCAATGCCATATGTAAGAAAGGAAATAGCAGTTGTGTTTGTAACTAACTACATATTTATGGCAGTGAACTAAGAGCAGCATGTTTCCATGCTGCATGAGATGTAAAGACAAAGTAGTTCATGAGAGTGTTCTAGAGTTTAATATCACTGAACGCGGGAAACAAATGTAAGCAACCAGGCATCCTCTGTGACAAAGACTGCCCTGCCATCTGAACACAGCAAGAAATGCTTCCCCATTTACGTGCTGCAAGGCCTTAGACAGCTTCCTGAACCAAATCTCTACCTTGAATGCAAACAGTGCACATTTTCTGTGGGACAGTTGTTCCATGATGCTTCTGTAAAGATAGATTCTTAGATAAACTTCTCAAACTAACATTGGGTATGAAGCAAAACTCACAGTGGTATCTTTGTGCTGAGTGCAACAAAGAAAACAAATCCTCATATGGGTCAGTCAGTATTACTTTTTTCTTAACTTTGCACCAAAATTCTGATTCCTATACCACCAAATAAAATTAAGATACTACTCAGGCAATCATGAGGCTTATGCTTATATGCAGCGCTTAAAGACATTAGATAACAAATCTTCATAGTGTTTCTATACAAACATGAAAGTATCACTACTGTCAGGACAGTGAGATGGAGAAACAGAGGTGATCACCACCACAGAAAGCGTTGGCACTCAGGTATCTCAAATATCAGGGTAAATGCTTGGACATAAGCTGAGGTGCTCTTGACTTGTTCAATAAAATTCCCACAAATAATATCCCTCAGCCTAACATCACAAGATTCTCCCTGTTAAAGCACTTAGAAAAAGAGTTTTGGAAACAACTGAGTGACACAAGAGCCTAAGAGCTAGAAGTTCATCACCAAAACCAGTTTGGGCCCTTAAAGGCTGCCTTTCCAGCCCTGTTATGTGCCCTCAGATGAATTGTCTGTCACTCAAGCCCTGTAAACATGACTTTTACTCTAGAGGTGACATGACTTTTCATCTGGGAGCCCACCTGCCTTGGTCCATTGCTCATGCTCTCTCCAGCTCTCAGCAGCCAGATAAACCTGTCACCAACTCGTAATTTGTTTGTTGACTCCAACAGGCTACAGACTGGATCTTTGGCTTTATTGTTCATTTTTATTATATACTTTATAAAAGGTGAATTTTTGCTATCTTGATGTTCTCAGATAACAACATCTGACAACTTTTCAGCAGCAGTCACTACAAAATGTCAGTGTTGAACTGAAATGTAGCCATTGCCATCAAATCTCACAGAGTCAAATTAGCTATGAGCACGCTCAGCATCAGCTTCATCCACACTGGTTCACAGACAGCAGGGCTCAGACACAGGTCACTGCTGTTTCTTCCCTTTTACCCACCATTGCGCTTAAGATGCAAAAATTCCTGATAGTGAAGGGGGAACAAAGTCACGGAGATACACAAGGTGCAAGCCCCAAGTAGGGGAACAGGTAACCCAGAAAAGCAGCTGATACAGTAGAGGAAAACTGCTCATAGAGAGTGCAAAACACAAGAGCTGAAAGGGGAAGTGTGCCTACAGCGGGCTTCCCCATGCTGCCCACCAAAGCACCTGAAGCTGAAAGAAAATCCCTCCAGAAGAGGGGAGCCTACAGAGCAGGCAGCAGGCACATGTGGGTGATGCACTGGGTGAGGCTCGCTGGGCTCAGCTTGAGAGATGAAACCTGCCTCCTCCAGCACTCCCATGAAGATGCTCCACTCTCACGCCAGGTCTGACAGATGGAAGTGGGGCCGAAAATGCAGTTTAGTCAAAATAACATGAAAATTTGGATTACATTCCTCAAGTAGTTTCAGCTTAGAGATAAAAGTGTCTTCAACATTTTTTAATTTTAAATTTCTGGAAAATTCACTTTTTTATACTCCAAATTTTATTAACCCTGCTGGATGTTAAAGGAAATGTTTTATTTGGAAACTCTGTTATTGAAAGATTGATTTTTTTAAACATCCTGTATGCCCATCTGGCCTGTATCTGACAACTGCCAGAAGTCAGTTCTTCAGGAAAGAGCACAGCAACCAGGCATGCCTCCAGTGACGTTTCCTCCAACAACTTTACACCTCCTGACTGCTGGAGGGCTTCAGGAGCAAGAGGAGCTATGGGTCCTTGTTTCTCAGGGTCTCAGATCACAGAATCACAGAACTGTAGTGGCTAGAAGGGACCTCTAGAGGTGGACATTCTTCCATAAAATTCTCTAGTAGTCTTCCAAACCTATTCTGGCCTTCATGGTTTCCTACAGCAATGGGTTCAATGGGTTCCAGCTGAAGGATGTGTTGATGGAAAAAGTATTTCCTCTCGTTTTAAATTTGGTTCTTGATAGTATCGTTCATATGCCATGTGAACAAGTTGGTTGCTACCTATTCAGCACTGCCTTTGCCATCCATCACTTTCTTTCCCCATAGCATCCTCAGGACTCTGCTTGGTCCTGTAGACCCAAGAACTAAGGACGGTAAAGTAGACTGTTCGTGCAGAGAAAATAATTTGCATTTTTCTCTTTGCTCCCACATTATTAAAAAAAATCAAAGGGAGTCAGCTGCCTTGAATAATCTAGTTTTGGCTTACAAACTTGTTCCTACAACAGGACTGTGTGAGACACAGATCAGCAGCATTCACTGCAAGGAACATTTTGGTCTGGGTTTGAATTTCTTTTCTAAAGCAAATGCTGGTCTTTGATTCAGCAGCTGCTTGGATGCATTCATATCTGTAGTACCATTCAAAGAGTAGTTGTGTTTTTCAACAAGTGTAACATTTTCAAAAACAAAAACAAAAAAATTGGTAATGTTTTTACACATTTTTAAAACATAAACTGAGTATCCATAATCCTTAGTATTATTCTCAGGGGAGGAGAAGGGCATTGTTGCTTCTGTTGCTAAAACCTACAGTTCCCCACAATGCCTTCCCTCAACTGATATTTTCCATCATCATGTTCAGCTTTTCCATTGGTATAAACTCAAGAAGTAATAGTGCTGAGAAATGCAGGTAGCATGTGACCTCTCTACCTGTCAAGGCATCTGAAAGCGGAACCTTTCCTTTTCTAAACAGCAGATGCCACAGCAGCAGGATGTGGTGAGCTGTTGCACTAAATTTTAGTTTAATAGGGAGGATTTTTTTTTCCTGTGTGTTAAATTTTTAAATTTTTCTTTAAAATGCCCTTGCAATGGAAATTTTTGCTTCAGTAATTAGCAAAATCAGTGCTTTACTGACGCTACAGTTTAGGTTCCTGTATTAAACAGGACAACCAGATATATCTGAATAAATACATATTCCACATATAGATGTGAACTTCAAGGAAACTGAATATTTTTAACATTTTGTTGCTATACATGGATTCTATCAACTGGCAAAAGTTCAAATTTCTATGGACTCCTGCTGTCCTTTTATCTGAAAACTAATTCAAGTATGGGTAGCATTGTGGATTTTTGTTTTAATAAAGTAACTGTTCCTCTGAGACCCAGTTCTCTCTTCCAGCTTAGATATTGATCCCACTGAAAACAAAGAAGTTACAAGGCCAGAGGAGCAAGAAGTAGAGAGAAGCTACAACTGGTGAGCTTTTCGGGGGTATACGAAGGAGACTGTCTGGAAGACTTAGCCATGTGTCATTTAATACCCCTAAAGGTAAATGTTCTCAAGAGTCTGGGAAGAAATGAAAAGTGAGCTGAGAGACATGATTGAAGCCACAATTGTAAAGAAATGTGCCTACAATTTTGGAAAGGAATGTTGGCACTCTGAAAACACATCCTATCTCTGTCCACGTTGCTAACGGTGATAATCTCTCTGGCTGCACTCTTGACCTTCTGCACTATGAAGCTACCAATATTCTTACATGGAAACATATAGACTAGGCAAACATCAGTGAGTGGGCCACGCCACAGGTATCCCTCTCCCATGCTTTGCACTGTCCTGTACTGTGCTATCCTGTCTATGCTTCAGTCTGACCTTCCTGCAGCTCCCATCTTGCCAGGCAGATTAAAACCTAATTTAAACAAGAAGCAGGTCCTTTGTTAACTATCTGAAATACAACAGTGCTCTCTATTCACAGAAGCTTTTATTGCAATAAACAAAACAAAAAAAAATTGCACACCTTTTAAGTAATTTTGAGAGGCTTCTGGAAGAAAAACTCTGATGATAATATAGATCTTCCACTTTCACCCATTATTTTTCTCTCCTTTCTTAATTAAGGCTCCAGTGTCTGATCAGCATAAGCCTCAGTCTACTCACACATCACACACCAAAGACTCTGGAAGTCAATGACCATCTTTTTGTTGACTTAATCCACTTCCGCAGAGTCCCAGAAGAGTTTAGATAATGAGTACATGTAATGGCACTGAGGGTTGTACTTAACTGTTGCTCTCCTTTTCAACAGCACACTTCACTTGCATTCAAAATAAATAAATAAGTAAATGCACAGCGTTCCTTGCCTTGAGCAAAGAAGCATTTTTTTTTTCTATGACATCACTGCGCAAGTATCAACTAATGGGATGCAATCCAGCAAACTAAATGGAGTCCTGGGGTCTTCTTTTGTCTGCTACAAAAGGAGGCACAGATTGATATTGTTGATACAGTTCTGTGTGAAGACACAACCAGAATGACTCCGCTCCCACGGGTTTGCAGCACTGCGCAGGCGTGAATGTTCCAAGTTACTGGCTTGGCTGCAAGCAACAGGCACTGCCATCCTCATGTCCACCTCCTGCCAGTACTGCACAGGACTCATCCAGAATACTGTCAGATCACTGGGAGAAGAAAGAAGTCCAGTGGAGGCTTCCAGAGGAAAGGCTTGTGGGTTCGTATTCACTGGGAGAGTTTCCACCGCTCTCCACTGCACTTTTCTTTATGTAGTGTGATAAAGGTGATGCCAAACGACACTGAAAGGTCTGGAGCACAGCAGATACCCTGTGATTAACAGCTCATACACATCTGCCTGTTCCTATGTAGATAGTGATGGTGTACACTCAGTGCTGTGAAGGCACTCCAGGATAAGTTTTCATAGAATCATAGAATGGTTTGGGTTGGAAAGGACCTCAGGGATCATAAAGTTCCAACCCCACTGCTACAGGCAGTGTTGCCAACAGCTGGATCAAGCGCTAGATCAGATTGCCCATGACTCGATCCAGCCTGGCCTTGAACACCTCCGGGGCTTGGGCATCTGCAACAGAATCACAGAATAGCAGGGATTGGAAGGGACCTCTAGAGATCATCGAGTCCAACCCCCCTGCCAAAGCAGGCTCCCTACAGCAGGCTGCACAGGTAGGTGTCCAGGCGTCTTGAGTATCTCCAGAGGAGAATCCACAGCCTCCCCGGGGCAGCCTCTTCCAGTGCTCTGTCACCCTCACCCTGAAGAAGTTCCTTTGCGTATCGATGGGGAACTTCCTATGCTCCAGTTCATGGCCATTTCCCCTTGTCCAGTCCCTACAGACCACTGAAAAGAAATCGGCCATGTCCCTTTGACTCCACACTTACAATATTTATAAACATTAAAAATATCACCTCTGAGTCTTCTTTTGTCAAGGCTGAACAGACCCAGACCACCCAGCCTTTCCTCACACGGGAGATGCTCCAGGCCCTTTATCATCTTTGTGGCCCTTTGCTGAACTCTCTCCAGCAGTTCCCTGTCTTTTTTTGTACCGGGGATCCCAGAACATGATACAACCTCTCTGGGCAACCTGTTCCAGCACCTCACCACTCTCTCAGTGAAAAACTTAACCCTGATGTCTAATCTAAACCTCCCTTCATTTAGTTTAAAACCATTCCCCTTTGTCCTATCACCATCTACCCATTTTAGCTTCTCACTGAGGGGAACAGCCAAGGCACCTCCACAACTGACAGACCAACCTTTCCTTGTTACTTCTTGTCCACCTGTAATCACTACAGACCACTGTCTCCATTATGGATCACAACTGAAGCAAAAGGTTCAGAGGCTGTAATGCTCTCTTACCAAAAAGGAACAAAAAGTGACCTGCTCTGCTCTGACTGGTGCACTTGTCATGGAAAATACAAATAATATCAGCTGCATCTTTCAAGATACATGTGTGAAAAGCCTATGTGAATAATACTCTTCACTGCTCAAATGGGCAGAACTAGGCAGTGCCATGTTTGAACTTCATGGCCTGGCTCTGGTCAAACTGCATACCTGTGTGTCACATTTGAACAATCTTCAGAAAAGAGGAGCAGTGGAGCAGTTTAGATAGAAAAACTGTATAATTTTTGCTTTTCAACAAAATGTATTATTGGTACTCAAGCCTTACAACTAAACAGGCTCCAGTCCAGTGATATCTTCAGGTACTGCTTTGCACAGTGCAGGCATACCCCTAAGTGCTTTGAGCTTCGATTGCCTCCAATGGTTCACTGGCCACCAGTATCTTGGAGAAAGAACCATGTCTTCCTCTCCATTAGGCACAGCTATGAACACACTGTCACTGTGCAGCATATGAATGATGATACAAAAACACCACTCTGGAATGAGTTTGGGAGTCTGACATTAACATAATGCTACCTGTGGCACAGTATGACATTCACTCTGACGTCTTCAATTACTGCCCTCAGATTTTTCCAAAAATGATGACACACCTTGCTGCATCAGGTTTCTGTGCTTTTATAAGCTCTTTATTTCAGACCAAATGCCAAATACTAGCATCACTTGAGAGGAATTCAAATTCACAAAAGAATTCAGATCACATGAGTAAAATCCTAGTTTTTATCTGGGTCCCTAGTTTCCCTCTACTAATAAACAGCTCTTCTCTCTGACGCACAAAAGTTGCAACAGAGAATAAAGACTTAAGTAATAAGTCATTCATAAAAAAGAGAGTTGTCTTAGAGAACTTCTAAATCTATTATCATGCTATGAATTAAAGAAAATTTCAGAAAGGAGACAAATTCCTGAGATGCCAGTTTGAAATGCAAAACTATGTATCGTGCTAAAGCTTACTGAGTTAAAACCGAAACAAAACAAGTCCTGTGAAGCTATGGAAAATATAACTTCACATGTTCCGTAAGAAGTCAGATCTTGTATTATCTCAGGTGTCCTGGATGTGTTAAAACCTTGAACTTATTTTTATCTGTTTAATCATAATAAACTACCACCACAGGGCATGCTATTTTTGGAGACTGAGAATGGGACAGTGGAGCAAGTGAGTGACAACAAGTAGCAGTTTTTTTTACAAAACACAATCCTTCCATATGAATGTAGGCCTGACAGGATTAAGGGTATTGTTGTGCATAACAACAAATAACATGGAGCCGTTTTTCTACCTGCTCTGTCCTTTCCCTTATTTATCTCAATATCTCCAAACTGTGCAAAATCTCCCCTAGCTACTGTTCTGAGGAGGGGTAAGGATCCTCACTGCAGTCCGGTGACAGCACTGTGTGGCAGTAGTTTGACTATGGCTCTTGATTAGGTGCCCAGACTAAACGAATCGCATCGCATCACACACTGGGTTAAGATTGTTCTCCCCTCCCATAAGCAAACCTGCAAGTGTCCTGCACCTCCTGTTCTGCATACACTTAGTGCTGAATCCCTGGCTTCTGGTAACAGCACAGGAATCAGCAGAGATGCAGTGATTCTTAGAACAGTGGGGTCTAAACCTTATCTTGTTTTTATAGCATTGCTCACCGTTTAGCATTTAAACCAAAGAATCTGAGTCTACAGGGAATTTTTCAGCGGCTAGCTTTCACTGAGGTTATCCTTGTCTGGAGCGGCTGGGGTTTGGGCTGTGCAGTGGTTGCAGGACTAGCCCTGCTATGGTACAAGCCACATTTGACACACACATACACGCATGCATGAGAGAAGGGCTGGGCAACAGACCACATTTTAACCAAAATTATGTGTTTACGTTCCTCAGAGCATCTGTAAGGGAAACAAAACAGACATGTTTTACATTTTACGCAAAATTTCCACACAACAGAAGAACTATGCAAATAGTACCTAAAGCAGCCAAAACCTGAGGTCAGTATTGCTGGAAGCTTTGTGGGTATGAAAGAGGAAGAAGTAAGGAAGAGCAGACACTGTTTTGCTAGAAACAACAGAGATTTACCCCTCTCGTGTCAAATACAGCAATACAAACTCACTGTCATGATCAGTGTTACTTTCCAGTTTAGTGCCCAACAGTAAAATAATACTGTCAGGTGCTGGTGCTCAAAACTCACAAATCACACCCTGAAGCATGACAAGAGTGTATACAAAATCGACAGAAATTTAAAGCAATTCTTCATTTGCCTGTTCTTAGCCTCCAGTCATCTCAGACAGCATTTGTCAAACCCCAAAAATAGACAAAAGGAAACTTACTTTACGTTCTACTCTCATATTTCTCATCCCATCCCATGATGGTACCCCCCAGCTGACAGAAAACTGAGCTGAGGGCAGCACTTGAGACTCAACGCAGTCAGAGCACACCAGGGCTGGAAGAACAAGACTGGATCCATCTGGTGGTCCCAAAGGCTGGCAGGTGGCAAATGGAGAGGGGGCAGCAGGACAGGAGCACAGTGTGAAGCACTGAGCCTGGTGTAGGAACTGTCTAGCAGGGGGTTCCTACAGGGTGGAGGTGCCTCCAACATGCATGGATCAGCCCTCAGTGCAGGCCCTGGAACGCGGTGCTCTGAGTTGCCTGGCTCCTCCTAGGCACATGAGGTTTATGACACTCAGCTTGAGAGAAACAGTGGGGCCGCTGACATACTCCAGCACTTGGAGACACTTTGCTCACCATTTTTGGATCAACCATTTCTAGCATTTCATTTTACATCTAGATTACACACTGAGAAAGGTACTTTCAGTCTAATTTATCAAGACATCTCCTACTTCAGTGCTACAAAGGCAGCTGAGGACAGTTGATAAGAATTGATTTTAACTTGTAGGTTTCAGTAGGAAGGGCTCTTGATTCAGAAAAAACAACAGATTAGCTTTAGAAAAAAAATCTGGAGGTACAGTAGGAAAATGGGAAACAAGAGAGGATCCAAAATCTGATTTCAGAGTTTAAAAAAGCCAAATAAGACTGAATTTCCATATTGATTATACAATTATAAATCTTTATGGAAGCTTTACCAACATTGCACATGAGCAATTCATCAAAGCATATTAGGTGCCAGAAATGTTGCATTCAATATAAAGGGGTCATTAAGTTTCTTATAATTGCACATTACTGAAACTTTTGTTAGTTCCAAATCAAATAAATGGTATGTGCACATATGCTCTTTAATTAACTTTATGGAATAATATTGTGGCCCCTTGTGATCATTTGGAATCTTCCAAAATAAGCCATTTTGCACTACTGTTTGCAAAAAAATCCCTAGCTTATGTTCAAACAAATAATAACTGGAGAGAAGAATGACACCTTGGGGTCATACATGAGCACTTGCTGAGCACCATTTTCTTTCCACAGCTGATAGATTCAGTTCTTTTTCCAGTGAATCAATCTCCAAGTCTGATGGACATCAGTCAAGGGGAATAGCATTTGGCCTCAAAACTGAAATCATCCTGGAGACAAGTTAAAAGATACAAGAGAGTTTATCTGGTCTCATTCTGAGTAAGGAGGGTGTTGGGTTTTTCTGGAACTGTACTCTACTTGCCCCATTATCATCATCAGCAGCAGTACCTTTTTCCTTTATAACCCTTTTCATCAGCAAACCTCAAAATGCATTCAATACAGAAAAGATCAATGTGAAGATATAAGACCAATGTTTAAGATCATTATTTTTACCTTTTAGCAAAATGGGTACCAATCCAGGGACAATGCTAGGGTGCTACAGTTCATATACTCTATGATGTGTTTGTGTGCTTCTTTGGAGGCAATAGGAAATGTTATGAGCCCAGATTGGGTCACGTTCCCACCCAGCCTGCTACAAAAGCTGAGCTCACAGGGCTTTTTGTTCAAGAAGATAAGATGATAAATGTAATGTGACTCACTGAGCAGCCACACTTTGCTGATGGGAGAGGAAGGCTGGATTGGGCTGACAACATTTTTAAGACCAAGATGTATCATTCTTACACCTCACTAGACTGTGAGAAGACCTTTTCTTAATAAATTCCCATCATTTTTCAGTTTCTCTAGGAGGGTTTGAGACAACAGTTGATTCCATGGATCTACACTTGAGCCCCTCTGATGCAAGCAGGGCCAAGGGCAAATCTAGATGCTCCTGAACTGAACTGGGTAACCACCAGCAAGGTGTTATGAGGTGTTCTGCCCAGCACAGGATATACAACTACGAAAGCCACCACATTAAGGCAGCTGCTGGACTCTCATACTCCTTGGATGCTAAAGCTGCCTATAACAAGCACTTTAAATTAGAGCAGCTGGAAGAATACACTTATTTCCACATGGTCCCAGTGTGACAGAGCCGTGAATATGGCAAAACGTATTTTCTTCTCCTCCTTTCTCCCACACACTGTGTTAAGATGCAGAATGGCTCTTCAGAATGGGCTGATGGAGTAAGGTCAACAGACAGCACCACGCATGGTTCTAAGAGTTTGGTAAGAATCGCAGGTGCATTCCCAGGGAAGGAGAAACTGTTTCCCACTTGCAGCTTGATTCGTGCCACAAAAACTATGCTGAGGTCAGTGTTCACCACTAGAAAGGACCTCAGCACTCAGCTGTGGGCCTGTAGATGTGTAATATTTGGCTAAGCCTTCAGATACAGCATTGTGACAGGACCCTGAAAGGTCCTGAGTTTGCTCAGGTCGCGCTTTAGACTCTGGGCTGAGGCTGGTGCCCTAGCGCAGGAGAGGGCATTTAACTGATGGAACGAAAGAAAAAAGTTAACTGCAACAAAGGTTTGGATGAAAGGCTGCGCAGGCTGATTGCTGTTCATGCTGCACAGCAGCCTTTCCAGTGCACCACACCTTCTGTAAAACAGTTACATGAAACAAATGATTATCTCCAGTAGCTTCCATCTACACACATTTCTGAAATACTTTCATTCCAAACTATTTTGAGAGGAAACATTATAAAAAATGGAAACCTGGCATTCAATTGGATGGAAACCTCTGTTTCCATTATACAGAATAGGAAAAAAAAAACTATAGAAAGAATATCCAACATTAACTGCTAAGCAGAGAGATAAAAGATAACTGGAGGCTAGTGTCAGGAGCACTCTGAGGCTGCATGCGTTTACCTGCATTTGGACAAGCTTCTGAAGGGTGGGTTGGAGCTGCATTTGCCACATAAACATTTGGCTAGAAACTGGATTTTGACAGACAAAAATTCTGTTTTCTTAAAAACTCACAAAATAAACACTTTTTTTTTTTTTTTTTTCCAAAGCACGGATGAAAGGCTTCTCTGGTCAAGACACAGAGCAAATATTTACAGGTACTGGGGAGACACCATTTCCTCCCTGTAGGCTTCAACCTAGTGTCTGCCACATAATTTCATCCATTCAATGATTTTTTCTTTCCAGCCATCTGCCAAGAGGAAATAACTTTGCTGTATTGGGAGTCTGGGAATCCTAGAAAACAATCTTAAATCCATAAAATAATAGAAGTGCAGTTTTACTGAGCTGTTCAATTCTATTCTGATTTTTATTACAATGTCAACAAGAGTTTAATTTGTTTTAAAGTTTAGGTTCTTAAATCTGAGTGATATACAGTAGTTTACGGCTTGCTGGCAACAGCTACTGTGGAAAAAAAAAAAGGAAAGCGCATATAAAGGCAGTTCTAAGTTTGACATTGTGAAAGCAGGGAGCAGTGCCAAGAGCAGCAAACAGCATGGCTTTCCCAATCCTGGCTGGCTTTAGGGACTGCTTGCTATTGACATCAGTCGCTATGGGATACATTTCCCTGCTCTAACAAATTTCATCTGGAGACTGTAATTAAAAAGAAATGTCTCAATGTGTAATTTCTTTCCCTAAAACATTTACAGATGTTAACTAGGTTGCTAATGGTGTGAGATGTCTGTGGGCAGAAATCTTTCTCCAGATCTGCTGTGTCAGAGAAGATTTCTTTATTAAAAGTTGTTGTGAAGGTGGTGTGTTTTCTGTGTGTGTCACTGTGTGTGGGGTGCTGGTGTTTTTTTTTTTTAAGCCCCTTCCTGAACTGAAAGGTTAGGAGGTGTATTTTCTTTATCATCTCTTCTTCTTTTTTTTTTTTTTTTAATTTGGAAATCATCTCCAAAGTTAGCCTGATGGAAAAGTGAAGGTAGCAGCCGTCTTTGCCTAGCAGCTAAGAATTATCCTATCTGAGCATTACAATTATAACAATAATATTAGCTGTAATAATAATAATAGCAGCGGTGATGTAAGTTTCTTGCTCTAGTGACTTTTCATCAGTCCCTTTCGCTGGCACCCCTTACTAAGCATTGCTAAAAGCATTTATGGGTGCACATGAGATAAAGGGGAAACTGCTCCACGGTATGTGCGCACAGTACACGAGCAGGGGAACACAGGGTGGCTGAGCTCTAAGCACGTAGCTCCTTGGGAGCAAGGGGTTTCTCCAGCAGTGAAGGTGGGTGCTGCCCATGTGCCAGCTGCACCCCTGTGCAGGCTATGTGCCCGATGGGCCGCATGAAGGGCTCCTCCCTCCCCAGCACCCCACAGCAATTGATGGCTGGCACACGCAACCCAGGTACAGCTGGCTGCTGGGGCTTTCCTCCTGCACTCCTGTTTGTTTATTTATTTATTTATTTCTGTAACTGGCTTTGATTGGAGCCAGAGCCTTGGGTAAATCAGAGGAATTTCTAGATTCTTCTGAGCGCTGTGAGCTCTTGCTGTTTTCCGGTACCTACTTCCTGCCATATCTAAAATAACAGCAGCTGCATGGGCCTGATAGAGAAGTGCTCCAGGGGACAAATTCTCACAAATGGGGTGGGAAAGACAGGAAAAAAAAAAAAAAAAAAAAAAGAGACAGTTATTAGGGAGCTGATAACATGCACAGCCAGCATCAGATTCATTGTTAAGAGTCGATAGTACTGTAGGCTGTGGATGTTGTTGTCAGAACAAAACAATCCCTGTAAAATGGTCATGGGAATGATAATTCCCCATGTTTACCGGGATAACAGAGGTAGCTTTACAGCACTTGTCCTATTGTATGGAGTATCAGGCCTCGATTAGCTAATGTCTCTGAGGGCTAGATAAGCCAGGATGAATGTCCTGTGCTAGAAGCTTTCATGCTTTCTCTTTGTCATGGCTATCTATGGATAGCTGCAATAGAAAGCCTTGCACACATCAGAGACAAACATTACAGAAAATGGAAAATGGTTGAAATTATCTAGTTTTCCACAGAGAATGCACGGTGCAGTGTTGTCATTGTTTCATGATGGACTGAAGCAAAAGTGAGCACAGCAACTTAAGAGACCTCCATAATGGCACAAATCGATCTGTTTTACAATGCACAGAAGAAAACAAGATCCCTGGCCTTGGCTACATAGCCAAAGTTTGGGCAGAACTTTTAACTTCTTTGCCAGATATTGCTGTGAAACAACTGCTTAGTAACGGGTTACTCCAGGAGAGAAATTTCTCTTTCCTACTGGTACAAAGGGAGACAGAAACAGGTGCATGCGTTGCATTCATCCCAAATATACCCTATATTACACCCTACTTAGTGTGAGAGCACAGCCCTCCCAGAGATCCCTTTGGCTTAGGCCACGTAACCAACACAAACATTACTTTAAATATTAGCACACTCAAACAACCAAGAGGAGCCCAGTGAGGGTTCCTGCAAGCTCTGCAAGTCAGTCACACTACATACATGATACAGACAGCATTTCAGATTATTGTATCACTATTAACCTTTACATTTTAATGTAATAAAATCTTTTATCATTGCTCTGTGAACTGTAACTTGTGTTTGCAATAACTCTGGGCCCTTCACATTTTGACCCAGTACCAGTTTTTCATGTATATATTGGTTCGTTGTCTTTTATCTTTTTTCCTACATAAGACTTTCTAAAGAACAGGAAATGACAGGTTATCTTGTCTGAAAATAGGAGTTCGATCCAAGAAGCACAAAAGAATTCCTACTGATTTAACTGTATTTTCATCAAGTCCTTACTAAACACAGGCAGGTGTGAAGCAGGTCTACAGAGATGTAGCGTACAGGCCTGACGGCTTGGCAGGAAAGAATCACACACTGCAATGCAAATATGGCATTTTGCTGATTATCCCTTAACCATCACTTAAATCATAGAATCATAGAATCACCAAGGTTGGAAAAGACCTCTAAGATCATCCAGTCCCACTGTCCATGTACATGAAATAATCGTTTTCATGTTGACACGCAAAAAAGGAAGCTAGATCACTTCTTTTCTTTTTGCAGAAATTTTGAATCACATGCAATTTCTGATGTTAGAAGACTTACTTCTGATACTCAAGAAGTACTTCTGATCCAGAAGTAGACAACTTTTCTCTATTTACATCACCATGTTGGCTTTAATGCATGCACTTGCTGGTTCACTTTGATCACAGGGCCATGCATGTTCTAAATCATGTCTCTAGGCCTAAAAATCCTTTTTTCCACTTGTTTAGCTTGAGTACATAGTTTAGCTGCTAAATTTTATTTGTTAAAACAAAACAGTTTTCTGCTACATAGCTTTTCCCTTCCCTACAAGAGGCTCCTTAAAACACGAATCATCACTGGTCCATGTTCAGTTATTAACAACTAGAATTACATGAAGTGGCCAAGTTTAGACAGACTAGAAAACACTTTCTGGCCTAAATTCATAAAACCTAAATCTATTAAAAATATTCTTTTACCAAAGAAACACAGTGAACAATACAAGAAAGCGGATTTGCATTTCAACCCAAGTACAAGAAGTTACAAATGATGAGGTACTGCCCAATTCTGTTTTAAAAATTGTTATGGCTAAGCTGTAATACATATGCTTATGCAATAGTATATTAATAGTAAACTTGTTAAGGAATTTAGGAATAGGATTAATCAACTAGATTAGACTATATCAGGTCACAGAAAGAGATCAATCTGTCATTATTTTCAGCTTTCATTCAAAAAAGGGCAACCACAGTGAAGGTCAGAGGCAGACTCAAGAGAACCATTACAATTATTTACTGACAGACTGGAAAAAAACAACACAGTTTCAAGTAATGCAACTTGGACCTCAGACAGATAGGAAAGAACAGTTCATTTTATGCAACAGATCATAGACAAATATTAAAATATTTTGGAAAAGCCCTACTTTTTTTTATTCTACAAACCAGGAATTCATTACTGGTATACCATGAAAGTTAACGAAATCCATTCATACAAATTAATTCATTTTAGTGATTTCCACTGGCATATGAGAAACAAATACAAGTCTGTAAAGGAAAGAAAAAAGATACACAGAAACGTCTGCTTGTACTTAGTAAAGTGAAGATGTAGCTAGGAGAACCATCTCTGCAGCTAGAATGTTCATTCTTAAAAAAGTATTAGTTACAGGCAGGTAGAAATCAGTGCAGATGTCCTGCACCTCAATGAATAAATGCTGATTTACTGCAGTTGTCTCTATCAAGAGTAAATGAAAGTTTTCCCACACTAAGATTTGCACTTTGCAGCAGCAGTGTGCAATCCAGACAGACATCTTTTCCATTTCCTGAGAAATATTTGTACCTAGACACTTTAAAGAATTCTTGCAGTCACTTAAGGTATGCGGTTTTTTACTTACTGAGGTACTTCTCCTCAATAAGAGCTTTACATATAAAATTTAATGTCTTCAAACAACTTTCTGAACACTGACAATTCAGGAGAGGCACAGGGAGGCAGTGACCAACATTGCTCAGGGAACCATGCACAACAGAAAGCATGATACAGCCTCACCTGAAGTCATGTGAATTTGTCAGCTGTTCCCTGAAACAAGCTTTTAACTGACAGCACAAAAATTACATTGATTGCTGCAGAAATTCAGATTTCTTTATCAAGGAAAACATAGATTTAGCCACCAAAACATGTATATGGCTGGTGATATCTACCAAGCTGACTGGAAATTAAGGTCACAGTTACCAGGATTAGATAAGGGAGTCTTATCTCTACCACCTTCCTGACTGAAATACAAGAGAATAACTTTCTGTTTCAAATTTCAAAAGCAGACTTTTTTTTTAAATGAATATTCATCTAACAATCAAAGGAATGGTCCATCCATTTGAAGATTTCTTAAAAGGGAATCTTGCACCTCTATCAGAGGTCTGTTTACATTTCAGACTCTATTTGGTGTTGAGTGCTTTATAATAATAAAATCTGTCCTAATCTGTTTTACTAGGGCAGGCCCTGTTGCAGTAAACTAGATCATGGGGGCAGAAGGTGCATTTTACAGCAGCCAGCAGGATGGAGACCTCAGGCAGTAGATCTTCATAATCAACGAAAAATGTCTGGAGCAACAGTTGCATTTGGTTGCTGCTCTGGTTTAAAATGCTGATGCTCCCAATAATGAAACCCAATGGTAGGGATGAGAGAGGAGTTTTCTCTTTTAGTTTAGTAGATTATTATTACCTTTTTAAGTATATGAGTGATTTTGGTCTGGAAACACTTACAAATTTTTGATGAGACTATTCAGTCCATGTGTTTTTCCCAAGTTAATATTAAATATAGCTCTGGAAACTTCAGCAGATGTTTCAATTTTTTTCCTAGTTCCAACCTCTTGGTTTTTTTTTAATATATATATATACTTTGCTACTACTTTGTCTTCATTTAACTAGTTGACTCTAATTGATTCTTTAATGCAGTGATTCATAATGTGTTTTGAATCTTCTGTTAATTTACTTGCGATTCTGCTATTATTTCACGTGATTTAAAACATCCTGTTTTAGAACATCCATCAAAGTTGATGGAAAATTTTTTCATGGCATTTGGATCACATCCTGACTGTAATTTTAATGCCATCTTTCTAAAGTTGCAAAGTAAGGGGATTTCCTGTTTTATTCTTCAGTCATATAACCTTGAAAACAAACTTCTAAAAATCCTTCTCTGCCCTGTCAAAGGCCAATCTCTTCTACTCCTAGAAATGTTATTTTCTCTGCATAATTTCTATTGGGAAAGAGACAATGGAAAATCACTTATCTAATTTTTCTCTGATTTTTAAAGAACACCCTGTTACATTGTAAAAGAAATCTTAATATAAAAGATTCTCACTAAGTTCAGGTGATGTGACTGTATTTACTCAAAGAGTACTCACCATCCCCTTATTTTTTTCCATATTTTTGAGAATTTGTGGGCTTCCTGCAGGCGTTCTCTCCATTCATTGGTAATTCTGAGGCTGTTTCCATGGCAATAAAGCACACAGATAACTCCCATGGAAATGCTGCCCCAGTGGAGCTGTGCCACTACAACCTCCTGCCCCTATACAGTGCAGTAACCTCACTACAGATCAATATTGACATCAGACTGCTGCTTCTAAATTGAGCAGTAACAAATACATGCTCTCCCCAGGCAGATCAAACAGGCAAGTTCATCTGTTCTTAAAATGTGCACCTTTACCGTTATTGTAGAATTATTAGTTCCCATTATATAAATTAGGAGGACCACAGCAAAGATGATTCATGTTTATCCTTGGTGTAACAGTGGACAGTAGTTCATGAAAGTTTTTTTAGGTCTCATTTCACCTGCTTGAGGTTAATGCTTACTTCATCACCTCCTTTCATTTTTCACTACAGGTAAATTACTTTGGTGCAAAACAGAGCATTCTTTAAATATACTTCCATATGGCAATCAAATCCTGTGCTATTACTACTCATTTCTACTATTTCAGTTTTAGACAAACTTCTCACACACCCACACTCACCTTTTCTCCTCTTCCAAAATTAATCTTTTTTTTTTTTAACTTTCCTCTCATTTCTCTTTTTCTCAAGCCTTCTTTTGTTCTAGTTATGTCACCAAGTAGTTTCACAGTCAGACTCTACGTCCGAAACATTCAAATGTGTGCTAATCATTCCACAGTGTCATGAGAAAGCTTCCCTTTTTTTCAGTATGTTCCCCACATGAATGTATATACATTGTCTGTGTTGCAGAAGATGCTATCCCATTACTGTGTCCTTCCACCTTATTCCTCAACCTAATTCCTCAAGTTCAGCATAGCTGGTTCATTGCGAGTACTTTAGTTTACCACATTTGAGACTCTGAGTACCACTAACCTGAAGACATACCACTACAAGGGGAAGCTGCCTGGACAAGTTGTTAAAGCTTATGCAGATGCACTGAGGTGAAAGCCCTCAAGCAACTAGCTGAGTCCAAGTGCAGCCTGGAATGTGGTGGAACATAGCTAGGGCTGGAAAAAAGCCAGCTGAGAGGAGTTTATCTTGATTAGTTACTTCAATTTTTCAAAAAGAATAGCTGGATAATAAACAAAATCATTCAGCAACAGTGACAACTGCAGCTGAGAAGCATGCAAGAGCATGGAGCCAGATTTCAGAGCTGCTAAGGGCATTTCAGTTCAGAAACTGAGCACAGTGGAAGTCCTACAGAATGGGCTTTTCCTCTTGACCTCAGGTTTCTAAGTTTTACTTAAGAGACACCTCCAGGAGTAGAACTGACTCTCAGTCAACACACCTTAAAATAGGCAAAAGAATTAGCATACTAAGTCGTGTACCTCATTACATACATATTTAGGTTGTTCCAGAAGTAATTTCTCCTATTTATTTCCATGGAAACTACAACAGATATAGGAAGCACAATAACACTATTTGATAGAGCAAACT
The DNA here is from genome assembly GCA_013399175.1 of Odontophorus gujanensis. NCBI lineage: Eukaryota > Metazoa > Chordata > Aves > Galliformes > Odontophoridae > Odontophorus > Odontophorus gujanensis. The sequence goes on from VXAB01004514.1 coordinate 121,205, forward strand.
CACACCTACAAAAGACTTTTTCAACACTGTCACCACCATTAGCTAAGCATTTTCACCAGAGCCTGCATGCTGCACTTATCAAAAACTTACACCTGCAGAGGTGATCCACTGTAGATGTCACCACTGAGGAAATTTACCACCCCACCTCACTGTGCTCATGCCCTCTGTTTGGTCTCCATATACATTCAGCAAGCGTCAATGAATGTCCATGGGTGCAATTTTTTCCACAAAAGAGGAATTCAATGACATATATTTGCTTCGTACACACTTCCATGCCAGATGCCATTTTGTCTGACTGCCCCTCTGCTGCTATCTGTCACACAGCAACAAAACCTAATGGAATACTGGCAGGAAGGTTCAACCTCTACTGCCATACCACCATCATCTGCCACTGAGATTGTGGGTCAACATAATAAAATAGGAGTCATTACTTTCAGAGAAGCCCATCATATATGTGCACACGCACGTATATATGCACACACACATACGTTATGTATTTATGGATTCCCATATACAGGATAGAAATTAAAGTTTAAATAAATATTTTGCAGTTTTCAATTTTTTGAGGCTTCACCTGTGACCCAAAATGGATTTTTTTCTACTTCCTAAGTAGTTTGCACAAGATTTTATTCACAAGATGGCGATGTAATATGTTTTTTTCCTGAAGCACTAGAAAAAGAACTGACTGCTGCTCCCAAGGTATCAAAATTGGTTAGTTATATCCATTGCAATATCTATCCTGGAACCACAAAGATGGTAAACATAACAGGTATGAAATGGAATAAATCTTTAGCCTTAGCTCCCAGAGAAAGCTAACATCACGAAAAATCTGGACAGCATAGACATGAAGTGTAAACACTGTCTTCTGCATTCCCATATGAATGCAGAAGGCAAAAACAAAGCAGAAAAAAAATAATACTGGGCAAAGGCAAGAGAAGAATGTTCTTTTACATACATGATGCTTGGAAACACAAGTCATAGCTACATAAAGATGAAATAATTTAATCTACTAACTGTGTACTTTAACAGTCTGTATAATTGCTTCCCAAGACCGTTCATGTGCTTAGGGTCAATACAGTCTGGGATTTTTTATATACTTTCAGGACCATCTCGCTTCCTGATACTTGTCTTGCAGTAGGCTTGTAAGTATGGAAAATGTAGAAAGCCAACCAACCAAGCCAAGTCAGTAGAACAGGGTTGGGACAGCTTTCTGGTTTACAGACAAATCCAACCAGGTTGGTCAACAAGGAATAGATCCATAGTTTATTTATTTCTTACTTACTGATAGTTTCCAAGTATTTTCAACATTTAGACTTCGCAGGCCTTCTCAGTTACAGAGGAGAAGGGGAACATTTTGAGGGTCTGTTTTTTTTTTTTTTCATAAGCTTCCTCCCAGCTCAGTGATAAGCCTCATGTGGAAAGCATGTTCCCTCTTGGGTTGCAATCAGCACTAGCTCCTCAGAGAGGAGAAAAGATCAGAAGCCAGGTTATCAAACAGCCCATTCTCAACAGTGATGGTCAAGCTACAAGCCCACACTTATCCAGCAGATGCAGACAGCACAATTGACTGTGCAGCACATGAATCTCCTAGAAAAATCTCCTTCTCTGAATGTCTATCTGCAACCAGATTGCAATGAATGCAGCTATTATGCATTTTAACTACCAGCCATATGCCTGGTCCTGTTCCCAATAAACCCAAAGGGAACAGTGTTATTGACTTAAGTGGGAGCAGAGGCAGGCCCTCTGCCACTTTGCAGTCTAGCAACATTACAGCTTGCTAACACTCAGCCAAGAGCACTGTACGTGAAGTCAGCCAGTTTGCTCATGAGAGCACTTCCTCTGACACGTATATGTTTTCTGGGCTAAGTAAGGGAGTTGCTTCAGCCCAAGTCTGCTAGTTGCAGCAGAGGTCTTTATGATACTCTCCATGTAGAAGAGGGATTTTATAAAGCAACTTCCCCAGCAGTGTTTTGCCAGGAGGGATTCAGGACATGAGAGCATGGAGGCCATCCATGAGCCACACAGTCACACCTGGCCAACTAACACTGCACAGTTCAGCAGAAATGTTTCAAACAAACAACATATTCCTAAAATGAATTGCATTGGAACAAAGCTTTCTGAAGAAGCTTGTGCTTCTGCAAGCCACATATTTTCTTTGGCACTCCTCCAGGCTTAAAAGCAGATGAAAATGTTACAAAGGCTCAGATACAGCAACTTCTTCTCCCTTGATCGCCAAGGAAAACTTACAGAAAATAACCCACTAAACCTTTACCATTTGAAACAGCAATGCCAACAGCCACTATGACTGAAATAGGAGAACGAAACAGACATGGAAGTGGGGGGCAGTTTTTCCCCAGTTAATTGCACAGTGACTACCAGGGCCACAGTGTGAAGCTGGCATCCAGTAAAACAGAGGCAGTGCAATGCTTCATCATCTATATGCTTGACAACATGAAACACTTAATGTGAAGGTATGCATGCAGATTCACATCAAGCAGAGGCTGGCTGGGCTTTGTGCACTAAAAACACTCTGGGATATCAAAGCAATGCAAAGCATGGCCTACTGATTTCTACAGCTTTCCCTTCACTTTGCCACCCTGCCAGTCACAACTTCTGTGTCTCAAGTGTCTACGATCACTGAATGAAGGTGGAGGCACTCAGGACTTCCCTGAAGATGCTGGATGCTTTCTTGGAAGCCCAAGAATCGAGACCTCCATGGATATCAAAGGTCATTGGTAGACTGCACAGGTACTGAAATTAGAGACAGTCAGATCTGCTCAGAGGGCACCCACACACCCAGGACTGGAGGGAAGCAGGAAGTGACACATAGTCTGATCACCTAGCCCTTTGGGGACTTCCTTCTGGCGAGCCTCTGGGGAGACTCAATTCACTTGAACTTGCTAAGAGCAGCAAAACTTCATCCCTAGTCCAGAGGTGTGTGGTTTCGAGTAACAGGGCACCCCTCAAATCCAGACTCACAAGTCCACTAGCGATCTGACACTAACGAATTACTTCAGTCCTCCCTTACTCATCACGCACAAGCAAAGTCCCAAATGTTAACAACTCAGCATGTTTTATCACAGTAGCATGTATACTTTCAATCATCATTAGAAGTAAGGAGGGTCTAGGGGCAGGCACCAGGCCAGATTAAGTAATACTTTCCATGAGGACAGCTATTTGTTTTTTCCCAGAACTGCTACTCTAGGCCAAGAAGCTCATACGAGCCAGACTGAAGTGTAAACAGCGTTACTGGACTTTGCAGACTACCTGCATGTTGCTCTAATGACATCTGGACTACTGAAAATCACCGAGCGCACTCCGGAGTTTTCAAAAGCATAATTGTGGCAGCAGCAGACTAAACTTAATGCCTTAAGAGCCAATCACTTTAATCATGACGCTGAGATGTATGAAAAAAGATACATTTCAGCAAAAGAATAATTCTGTCTGCTATAGTTCCTGTTCAAATAAACTATATCACCAAACCACGTGCATTTGAAGAATACAGAGGAATAATAAGAAAAAAAAAACATATGGTTTAGGGGCAAAAAAATTTCATATATACAGTACAGGAGATATATGGACTTGTCAGACATCTAACAGTCCAACACTCTGTAAGCAATTCATGGGAATGACATTAGCAATAGCTCATATTACATCCAGGAGTTACAGCTTTTACTGCAAAAGTTATTTTTAAAAGAGTCATGTTTAAAATGAAATGACTGGCAGGGCTGCAGCTTTCAGTAACACTTTACCTGTGGTTTTGCCACTTTTACATATTTATTGGAGGCTTAATGCTCCCAATTTACCTTTTCAGAGTAAAATAAAAGTTGCAGTGAATGCATTCATTGGCAGAGTACTATAAAACTCACAGCTGTGCAAAGACAATCACAAGAACAAAAGCCTCCTTGTTTTAAAAAAGATGATGAGATGGTTTTGATACTTTCTGTAAGCCACGTATATAAACATCAGATATCTTTGTTTATGGTTTAAGTATATTCATCTATCTACATAAAGATTTATAGTTCAGATCAAATGAAGATCAAGATAGCGACTTTCATGAAAGCATCTGTGTGGAGAGGAGGAGGCTGACTTAATATAGAAAACTTCAGACGAGATCTGTCTTTCAGATATTGTTATTCCAGTTCTGGGATCCACATAGGATTTGGGGCATTCTGGAAAACAGTTTTTTAAACTGAGGGTGAAATTCTGGTCCTACTACAGTCAGTGGTAGCTTGCTGCTGCCTTCAAATGGCTGGGACTTCATCTCAAAATTTTAGATTAGAACTTGGTTAAAAGTTGAAGAAGGCAAGGTAAGGCCCTCTTCAGTTTCATAACTCAAGTGTACCTTTATTGAAGAATCCTCCAGGGTGCAGTTTTGTTTTTCATTAAAAATTGCCTTCATAAAGTTCTATGCATTCATATAGCAAGTTGAGATCAAAGCATGCACACCTTGATATCTGCTGAGAACATAAATAATACACCTTTTTCCTGTTGGTACCAATGTGTTTCCCACTAGCTCTTTAGAAACAGCCTCATTTTCATCTGTAATGAAAACTAATTTCTTTGATGTTTCTAGTGGCAGGAAATAATTTCACAATTGAGTATCACTCTGCTGCAGGTAAAAATCCCACAGCTTGTGGGAGTGCCAGTTACAACCTGAAAAATGTTTCTTGGCATTAGCATACCTAATTGAACTCTCCATCCTGGTGAAATAAAAAGATCTGGAGATTCTGTGTTACACCCAGACTACACTAGATCCAGGAAAGGGAAATGGGGATAAGGTAGGTGATTTCAAGTCACCTTTAGCATCTCCTGTTGTGAGCCTGGCTGGTTCCCAGCTGCCTGAATATCCTGAAAGCTGTGTGAACACAGGTCCACCACCTTTGGCTTGTAATTTCTTCTACTACTAAGAAAAGTTATCAAAATTTCGAAAAATTATTTGCACTTCCACAGACAAAAGAAAATAAGTAGGATTATTTAAAAAACAGACTATCACAGCTTTTGACCCAGGTCCCTGTTAAAGAGCTGGAGAGAGGAACTACTCAAAAGTAAGACATAAATTAAGGTAAATTTTCACATCCCCTTGACATAATTATTGGTTCAAGGGACTAAGGAGAGTTTTCATCATCTCATATTTTCCTCACACTGGCTGTCTCTTAGGGCATTGTTAATTCTGTTTTATTCCTCCAAAGGCTGTACAGCACTTTAGATTCATTGATCCTCAAATAAAATGTTTACTATTAAAAGCAATAATATGCACGTATCTGTGCTGAAGATGTCCTTCAAGCAGACAAATCAGACTGTCTGTCTACCCAAGGATTTTCCACGGGCTCCACCACGCTAGCACTACTGAAAGAGATCTGAAAGAGGAAAATCATGTAATCTTTGCTGTCTAGAGCAATGACAGCGTAGGCATGCAGAGCCAGCGTTAGCACTGGAGTGGTCTGCCAGTGTGCTGCAGGGTGCTGCAAGAACTTCTGGCAAGGAGGACATGGTACACCATCTTTTCTATTGCAAGGAACCAAAAGTGGACCAGCACCATGTTAGATTTCAGCTGCTTCATCAGACTAGCACAACAAATCTTGCTGTGAAAGCAGCAGCAGGAGTCAGCCATAATCTTTGTTTGGAGGCTGAACTCATAATTGTTTGAAATGACTGCTGGTATACAAGCCAGATAGTTTTCAATATCAAGAGCGTAGCCATAATATATCAGGTATCACTTTATGGGGTGAGTTTGAAATATGTTATACATTTTGAATCATATATGCACATATTGAAAGGGACAGCACATTTAATGAGTAACCCAGGTGGCTACTGTAGATTTTGATTTAAAACAAGATTGCCAAGACCAAAGCTTACTTGCCAAAATGAAAATCTCTTCGGGTGCTCCCTTTATATCAGTTCTGCTGCCCACCATTATAGAAGCAGAGAAGTGTTATGTACAGGATATATATTATATGTACTCACTGACTGTTTTTTTCCATCTCTCCAGTATAGATGGTCTATATGTGGAGTTACTCCAGACCACAAAGAATGAGTATTGCTTTGATCCCATAAACTGAAACTAAAAAAATTCTGTTTATACCTGTTCCAAGATTGCTATATGTATATTAGTTACATAAATTAAACCTCTCCAGATTTTTTTTTTCCAGGAATACAAGCAACCCAAACTTTACTGAATATCACCTGGCACAGCCCGTTAAGTATCTCATTTGTCCAGTAGTCCCATAAGTATGTTAGATGTCTTTATCTCACACTTTTCGTTAAGTACTTTCATGTAAAGCCAGAAGTAGTAAGTAGATACAAGAAACTAGAAATATTTATTTATTTGTTGTTTGTTTATGGAATTAAGGTTTGTGAATTCAATTTTTAGTGTCATTACAACACTGCATTACTTTTAAACTATTTTAAGGATGAGGGAAAGAGTTGATATATTTAGAGCAATATAGAAAGAAAGCAGTCAAGTATCTCTGACATCTCTCTAGCTCTCATATCATGTACAAATATTTAAAAAAATTATAAATAATTTAAATTATGCTATATAATTTAAAGTTGGATACAATTTAACAATAAACAATGGTGATTGCTTAAAAGCTCCTATTCTAACAAAAATCAAGCACACTCTCCCTCTGGGCAGTACCTTATTCCCCAATTTAGTACCAGAGGTCTGAATGAAACAGCTCCAGGCACAAAGGCACTGCACACATGGTGTATGTATCTCACTGAGCATCAACTACTGGGATACCAACTGCAATCACATAGGTTTCTAGGTAGTCGCCACAGTGGCCAAACTGTCCTTTGAGACTGTTTCAGGAAGCCAAGACTTTTTTAAGTAAAGGGTGAGCATGATATGGGGATTTTTTGCTGAAACAAGATGAGTTGATTAGATATTTGCTGAGGAAGATAAAATGACATCAGATGTGCCTGCAAGTCTTACACACTCTAGACTATGGGTGAGCTGCTTGCCACCCAGTGTAACCCCACTACAAAAGGCTTCCTGCACATCTAACGGGTTGGACCCACTGACTGGACCCATGGAATGCAGTTCCATGAGCTGATCCAATGGAAAACTGTGTAGATTTTACTATTCCTGTTGAGATAATTTTCTGTTAGCCTGTTCTGCTGCTACATAATTAATTGATATCACTCAAAGGAAGCAGCAAGAGCATGTGGCTAAGATGGACTGATGCAACCCTTTCCATGGAGAGCCTATAAGTTCATTAGATTAACTGTAATGTGAAAACATTATCTGAACAGGTTGTTCTAAGTTTGCCTCCATGAATGCATGGATGTAAAATGGCTTTGAGTCTGACAGTTCTGTGCTTCTGTGTAGTGTGTCTGAGGTATGTCAGCGTCCTGGCCAGTACATATCCCACAGGATGTGGTTCTGACCTCCAGTTCATCTGCTGCATAGTTCCTTTCTCAGACCCAATACAGAGACGAACATGAAGACAGTAGTACTCCTTTCCTGACTTCTACAAGGGCAAAGCACAGATACAGTGAGATATGACACAGATAGGTAACAGTAAGCTCATGTGATCTGAGCTGCAGTAGCCTGCAACAGACCTATATGTAAGTTCAGACACGGAAGATGTAGCTCCTCTAGTTACCATTTCTGATTATCCATACAATAAACTGCTATTGCTTTTTTTTTTTTTTTTTTTGAAATTACCCAGATTCTTCTTCTTCTGTTATATAGTGTTGCCATGACTGTTACATCTATATACACATTTTTGGCTTATCATTCTTGTGGTCAGCCATAGAATAATTTTGATAACCTGATGGATGCCAATGGGAAGTATATCTGGATTTGGTGAACTGAATAGGTCACCAAAAAGTCAACTTCAAATATCAGTGCAGATGTACGTGGTGGCTTCCACAATTACTTCTGTCTAACCATCAGATGACTGGTGTTCATGTGTGTCCAGAAGAGAGGATGGAACAGAAATGGGTAAGGACTAAGCCATTTCTGCTTCATCAGAGAGAATGGACATTGCTAAAAAAATTTAAACTTCTGTCCCAGATCACACTGCAGCAAAGTTCCTGTGATCCTTCAGGAGAAACCTGAAATAGACATGGTTGATAAGCATTGCTCTCCATGTCTGAGCTGCAGTCAAGTCCCTCCAGCAGAGATGAGACAAAGGTGGGTTTGGTAACGCTGTGACAGAAGCGCTTACTGGATTTTGGAGAAGTAAGGCAGACAGACTGCCCATTCTTTGTACTTTTCTAGAAAGACAGCTATAAACTAACTGTATACAAATAACTTCAATTTTCTCTCAGAACTAAAATCTGGGCATGATTTTCTGTTCTGGTTTGTGTACATTTCTTGTTTGGTTTGCTGAAAATTTTACTCCTCACAGTGCAGATATGTTGTGAAAAATGTACAGCATATGAAGGTAATGTTTCAAATGATATGTTGCGCAAAACTTTAGTGAACTGAACTCCTAATTAGGGAAATTCCTCAGACCTGTCCATCATGTAATCAATAATAACTTCTGTTGAGAAAAATGGTTTTCCCAGAGTTGAAAATCAAAAGACTGTAAAAAGCCAAAATGTTCATTTATAATCCTAATTCACTGAGTATCATGCTGCTTAAAATAAAAACTTCTTTTTCCTACTTTGCAATGAACTGTCTTAAAATTCTCCCTGAAAGACAGTCGCATTCAGATGTCCATTGGCACTGATTAATTTCAGTGCAGCCATTTCAAAGGCATTTCTTTTTCAAATAGCGTGGTACGGTATGTTCTATAAAGTTATATGGCCATTGGAAGGGAACTCACGTACTGCATTAAGGTGAGGGTTCAGAATGCTACTGGGATACTTAGCAGCATGTGCTAAATCACAGTTCAGTGAGGTCACATAATCAAATTCCAGATTACCCCTTTCATTATGCTCAGCTAATAAATCTTTGGTAGCTGGCGTCTGACAAGTTCATCGCAGCATTTTAATATTTCAGTGGTGCATGTAGAATATATATGAATAGAAAATCTTACAAAAAAAAATAATAAAAGCATCAGGATGTCCTCAACAATAAAAAGAAGTAATATGCCACCAGACTGAAAAGTTATGCCGAAAGATGCATCACTATTTTTAATTTAAATTTTCTCAACTGAAGGAGAGCAGTTTATCATTTAGTTCCAGTGAGAAATTTTACTTCATTATGGACAGAACAATGTTAAATATGTTTTCACTGCAGTTCCACAAGTCACTGACATAGGCATAAGCCAAGACCATACAGTTAAGATTATTGCTGTGTAGCTGTTGGTCATGCAGCTAGCTCTATGGTAGCTGACAGCATTAACGGCTTAGATAATATGGTTTCATTATTTCAAGTGAAACTGAGAACCTTTTTCCATATAGAAACAAACCGAGCAAACTCAGCATAATTCCACCAGGTTGTTAATTAAACTTTTTTTCCACGCAAATTCAAAAGGAGGAGGAAGTTAAGGGAACTCACTGCTATAGCAACATGGTTGAATGCAAACCTCTACGCTGTGGAAGACTTACCATCATCCAGGTACATCTGGTCCAATTCCTCAGGTTCTCGCTTGATCGTTACAGGAATAGGGGCCAAATTATGATTACTTTCCTCATGCAACTCTGGCAATGACAGTGGTTGGGTTGTTGGAGACTCATTTCTGTGAACCTTCGGCAGTTGCTGCTGCTGTTGACCCATTATGGATGAGTGAGTTGGACTGCAGGACTGCAAATAGGTTGGCTCTTGGGTAACAGATGGAACTGGAGAAGAGGGACTGTTGGGATAGAGTGTTTGTTGATAACCAAGGGGACAGCTACTGCTCAGATGTTGACTCACCTGCGGCTGCAGCATGATGTGAGATGATTGCTCGGGGGAGCTTGGGTGCACAACTATAGACCTTGGCACTTCCTGTATGGTGGGGACACCTCCAGCGGGCTGCTGAAGTCCGAGGTGACTGTGGCCTGGGTTGGGGATGCACTTGTAAGGAGAGGATGAAAGGTCATGCAGCTTGGGGCTTGTGCTGGGAGAGGGTGACATCACCGCGTTCCTCTGCTGACAGGAGGCGAAGCCAGCCATGAGGCATGAACCAGGATCAGGGGGCATCAGGATCTGCTGGCTGTAGTATGGTTTAGAGAGAGGGCTTAAGCCTTGGTTCATTGGTCCACAGGTTTGAGCAGGCTCATAGTCATCTGTGGGTTCTGTTTTTATAATTGGAACTGTTAAAAGAAAAAAGTTTTAAATAAACATGAGCTGCATATTGGTATGATCAAGTTGGCTTGTGGCTAGGATACCCTTTGCAAAACAAACAACGTCTTGAATAAGACTCTGTGTGTCTTTTGCCTAGTTCTCCCACCCTATAAAAAAAAATGAATGAGTCATCAGCACAAGAAAGTCACAGCTGGTTCTAATATTGAAAAGGACTATTTTCTTTGGACTCTCCTCCAGCACTAATGTGCTATAAAAATCTATTTGCAAATAGCTGTGCTTCAGTGGAAGCTTTGGACCCAAGGGCTCCATGTATTTGTAGTAATCAAAGCAAGAATTTTAACTTGGACATACTGCTGCATTTCTACAGCTACTGATGGCCCATTTGATAAATGTCTGCCCATTTGGTAAACTGGAGTATAATAAGGTAGAGATGGAGCTTTAGGGTCTAGCAAAAGCATAATTGCAAAGATAAAAGACAAAGTACTACGTACAATAAATTTTAAAATACAATTAAGATATTTTTTGAAAAAGTAGAATGTGATTTGTTTAGGTTTTACATGATTGTATTTAATCTTGCTAAACAACAAATGAGTGTAAAATGCTCAAGAAGTTGCATCCAACTTTTCATGATTCTAAGCTGGATCCAATCCCAATGCCAGCTCCTAAAAGGTGTTAACTCAGTCTCTGGATACCAAGAAATACTGATTCCTGTTCTACATCTCTGCTTGCTCTATCTGCTGTCTCAAAAGAGGTCCTAATTGAGCTGTTAAACCATGTCTTGAAATGGTACCAGCTCATGGACAAAACGACTCAGTGAGTATCAATCCAGTCTTGAAAAACACAGAGCTGCTTTCTCAGACAAAAGATCTTCCTGAAATCAATGTGCCTTTTTCACATCAACTCTGTCTCTCAAAACAGAGAGGTGTGTTTCCTGGTTCTCCCATAACATATGCAGTTCATACGTAAAAGATGCTTACTTTCTCTATCAGGATAATTATAAATAGGGCCACGTCAGTATGTAGATGCATTTCTTCTAGTCAGATGAAACTATAAGGCATACAACAACTGAGTTTAGATGCCTCATGCCATTTAATCTTCTTTCCCAAAAGAGATCCAGAGAACAGCCATAGCTTGAATGTGTTGTTGGAAATGTATGGTGACAGCAGAGAATGTCTGTTAGAATACTAGAACAATGAACCTATAGCGGCAGAATGAAACATGTTTATACAGCTCAGCTCAGAGCACATGCTTGTCATGAGTGTTTCTGTGGCTTTATATGCATGTTTATTACTAACATCCTTGTCTGTAAGTGGCTCTGAAAGTAATGCTTCCTATTTATTTCCATGGAAACTGCAATAGGTACAAAAAGCATAATAACAGTATTTGATAGAGCAAATTCTCAGCTACAAAATGCTTTTTAAACTTAGCCGCCACCATTGGCTATGCATCTTCACCAGCCTTAACAAGATCTTACATACTGTGCTCTTAAATATCTACATCAGCAGAGGTGACCCACTTTTGCTGTCACCACTGCTGATGAAATGCATCACCCCCTGTCTCACTGTGCGTGCATCCATTGTTTGGTCTCCATAAACATTCAGCAAATGTTGACGAACATCAAAGGGTGCAATTTTTTCCTCATGGAGGAATTCAGTAACACACATTTGCTTCATGTGCACTTCCAGGTCAAATGCTATTTTGTCAGTCTGCCCCTCTGCTGCCATCTGTCACACAGCAACAAAACGTAATGGAATACTGACAGCAAGGTTCACCCTCTGCTGCCATACTGCCAACATTCACCTCTGACATCGTGAGCCAACCTAATAAAACAGGAGGCACTATTTTTGGAGCCGCCCTTATGTTCTCCAATCATTTGTTACTATGTTGGTGTATGAGTCTTTTGAACCCATAACAATGCATGTCTGAGCATGTGTACCTTAAAAATCTTTTCTAACGCTCACAAATTTCTAACACTGCTAGTGGATGCAGTTCACTACCCTTGTTTTACAGCCCCCTAGGCTCTTGTTAACTTTCCTCCTTTTATGTTCTTTTATATATAAATGCTTGCAACACTTGTTTCAAGATTTCTATCACCCCTAGTAAAAACATGTCAATATATGTAACAAATGCAAAGGTGCCACTCAGGAAGAATGTGCTAAGGATAACAGACTGTCACTGGATTCCTCATAATCTTCTTTTCATCTGGTTGTGTGCTGTACACTGGCTAGCACCACTACTAATACACTTGGTTGCAGAGAAGCAGAATCCAGGTTTGGAGACAGCTTTATAAAACCAGTATCACACCCTTTATGAAAATGCAAGGCCAAAGAAATGCACCTAGATAAATATAGAAGCACAGATATTGTAAGAAAATACCTTTAACAAGTTCCTGAGCTAGCAAATATTCTCATATGTTTTATATTAGGTTCACTGTACTAGCACTAACCACAGCACAGCTGGAAATATGATGGCTGTTGAACACTGAATTTTCCCAATATATCACTGTTATAGAAACACCTGTGCTAAATAATTTCAAGCTCAACCACTGGCAATTCAACTGCAATAAACCCTGGTGCTGTCTGACTTGTTATAACCCAGGAAAGGATTATAGCCCTGGTGGCACACAGGACTGGAGAGAGGAGGCTTTATGGTTCCTGATCTCTGGCTGTTTTTTTTCTTGTAGCTCTTTGCTACTTGGCTCACCAGGACACTTTCTGTCACTACACTTTGGATTTTTTTCTTTATAAAACCAATGCCACGGAGTCAAATTAATGATCATGAACATCAAAAATCTGTACATTAAGTATTCTTATCTTGATACTCTGAAGTACACCTGCCACAAGCAATAGTCTACAATCATTCAGTCCTGCTCTGCACTAGGCAATGGACTAGCGTGCATCAGAGACTATCCCAGACCTATTAGTCCCCAAACTCTTGAAGGTGGTGACAGTAACCAAAGAACTAATGACTCAGATGATGCGGAATCAAACATTCAAAGCTGAAGTATGTCAGCAGAAATGTAATATCCTAACGCTTTCCCTTCTGAGCAGACTTTAGCTTCTGTATTTTGCACGAATAACTATTACTTAACTTGCGGGCAACAAAAATGCCACTGTTCCTTGTTTTGCTCTCTTTGTGGAGGCTGAGAACCTTAGCTGGGGCAAATAATTGGAGCAGCTGTGGATACTGCCCTTACAAGTCCATCTGCACTATCACAGTATCTTCCTCTAGGTGGGAATTGGGTGGATTCCTCCCAAGCAGGCAGGAACAATTACAGCCATTACTGAATTAGCATTACCACTTTCCTACTGACACGTTTGATTGACAGCACAACTTTACAGAACTGAGCTAGAAGTGTTCTCATTCTCAAACTTATCCCTTTGGAAGCACAGTGCACTAACTGCCATAAAGCACATCCATCTGCACTGTCACTAACCTGCCGAAGTGGGTACTTCATGCAAAGAGTTGTGATGTGATACACAGAGCACCATTAATTTTCTCAGAATTAATATTTAACAGAAAACAGTATTAGCCTGACTAACTTATAGCTCAAAGACTTCAAATTAGTCATCATCTTAAATTACTTGGTAAGAACCTGCCAGCTCAAAGAGCAGGCCTGGGCTGGCACTTAACAGAAAAGCCCCACAGCTGCTCAGAATCTGCAAGCACTTTTAGAAGAAACTCAACTATTTCTTAAATTCAGTAGAGCCATAACAAATGACCATAAGATTTCTGTCTTACAGATATGCTGTGTTGCAGAGATAACACCCAATTTTGTAGACTCAGCTGACTAGAATGAAGAATTGTGGCTGAATTTGCCTGAGATTTTCCAATAATAAATTTCAGCAATGATGTCAGAATTCGCGAAACTGTAAACAGAAAGACAATGCACAGTTTCTACATAAACTCATACTCATAAGAATGTCATTCATTTAAGAGTCCCTACTCAGCTGAAGAATCAGGGCCTTGCTATAAACAGGAAAAATGTGTGTAAACTTAGCTGCTATGGTTAATTTTAAATGCTTCTTACTTCATAATATATAAGGTCAGATGACGAGGATTTTAAATTTCCCTCAATTCTGAATACTAAAATAAGACAGAGCTCAAAGTTCTAAATTAGTCTCATAAGCGACTTAATCTGTGCTAATTGGTTTTAAATGGTTCAATAATGCCTTCTTAGGCTCCGGACTTGTGTCATTATGTCATCTAATTTAATATGAAGTTCTAAGAACTGTGTGTTGGCAGCATACCCAGCTATAAATCAAAGCTACCTCCAATTCTTACTCAGAAAGACCAGGGTTATGACATCATACCGGAGCACCGGGCTGAAGACAATGGCCCTCTGTTTGGGTTTGAATGTGAGAGAAATATTTCAGCCAGTTCTACAAGCTCATGTTTAAATGAAAGGCTTTTCTAGCAGGTAAAATGTTAATATATCAAGCCTTGAAGAAAAATAATAAATCATGAACATTCAGTGAAGAGAGTCAGAAAGTACCTGAATATAAATTACATATATTTTTGACAATTCTAACAAGCCTGTTTGCTTTTATACTTTGGCTGTCCAGATGGGTTTTTAAATTTTTTTGGGGGGTGCTATTAAAATATGTGAACTGAGAAAATATAACCATATAAATTAAACAGATGTTTGTCCTGATTAACATTAAACCAACAAATTCCCATTTCCATGTAGTATTATCAATGCAGGCATTTATGGCACTATAACGTACTTATTTTGCCCTCAGTTTCATTGAACCTATCAAACAGAACAGTCACTTTTCACGCTGCAGACTGTGGTTATGTCTAAAGGTATGGCTTTTGCTTAGCATACAGAAGTCAGAATACTACTTTTTCATCATGTCCACACATGCATTTCTTCAAATTCTGGAATAAATATCTCATAATTGCTAAGAATTTGAGACTAGACTTCCAAAGAACATCAAGGAATTAAATGGTCCAAATCTCCACTACTGAGCTGAGCACTGAACTACCATTTTGTGCCTCTACAAACTTCCTTTGTAAGTCAGTTTTGATTCAGGCGGTACATCCTCTTGTACAAGAAGAAGATGTTCACTCATAAGACTTCAGTTGCTTCAGTTAACCCAAATGCTACTTCTTCTCTGTGTCTGTCTGACTGAAGGCAAGTACATCTCCATGTGCATCTTAAATGTTCTGGATTTGTGCAAGACAAAATCCTATCTGCGGTGGCAGCATTGGCTTGAGTGGAGAAAGGACCTCACTCACTGGTGCTGGGGAGAGACAATGGGCTGTATCTGTGAATCTGTAATCTCGTTCTGTAGCATCAGGCCAGCAGTAGGACAGCAGTAGGCCAGCAAAGCATGTCAGCCTACCCACAGCCCTGGCAATTTCAGTGATGGAGGAGTGGGCATTCAGACCCAGGGATCTTCTGGGACAGCCCCTATGAGGCTCTTTGCAGACACTGCAAACTGAATGTATTTCCCCAGGCACCAATTAAACCAAAATATTTTTTAAAGGTCAAGCTAGTATCAGACCTTTGCTTTGTAGCTGCAAAGCTCAGTGTATCAGAAACAAAGGGACCTGTAGGCTGAATGTGTGCAATTCCAGGTTTTAGTACCTAAGTATCTGAATTCACTGACCCTTCCCTGATTGTACATTAACAAAGCATCCCACAGACCTTCATTGAGTTATCACACACCCATCATGCAATGGTGGCCTTGTCCCCTGCATAAGCTTGCAGGGACAGAGCTATAGAAGGTTGTATGGGTGATCTCTCGGGCATTTTATTTCTGTGCTACTGTGGGAGCACGTTCTGCCTCCCCAGAAGAGTGTTGGCCACGCTCCTGTTATTCCTGATTGAAGTTCCTGTCTTACCTTGCCTAGACAAAATGGGGTTTTCAATGAGGCCAAATTCAAGATTTTAAAAACTTCACCATCAAAAAGCACAAATATACATATTTCTACCCAGCACAGGAAATTTATAAAATTCTCTGAAAGAAATGTTGTAAGAACAACTCATACTCTTTTAGTATGAGTTGTTCATTTAATCTTCTATGTTATTTCACAGAAAGGTGTACTTTCTCAGTGAGCAAGGTGGCACAGGGAACCACTGAGCTCCCAAACAGCATAGTTCAACCTGCCAGTGTCTTCTGTCCCACCTGCTGCTACCTTTCCCCACACCAAAAAACACCTGGACCCATGTGAGTTGCCAGGGTGTACTGCCTCAGCACTATTGCTTTGCATCCAGCCAGCCCTGCTGCTCTGAGGTGCTGCTCCCATTGTGCCCCCTGCCACTGAGTGCTGCTCTCAGATTCACAGGCCAGCTGTAGTGAAGGAGAAAGCATGGCTCTGCATTCTGGCAAGCTTTTCTGCTGCTCACTGGGAAAACTACTTCTAACACATCTCCCTGTCCTCTTTGGCTTTTCATGAATATATTTTTGTGTGAACAAATGCATATGTATAGTTTCATACAATAATAGCATCTAGGTAGATGGGAGACTTGTGCATAGAAGTCTACCTAGAAACTTAGGCAGTGCCATTATCTGATTAGGAAGTGCTTTCCTGGTAACTCGATTACTAAATGCTTTTCAACAGCTGTTAAACTATTAGGCTGTCCGATGCATATTTATGAAACAGAAGATTTTACAAGGTTGCTTGGTGTACACACCATAATCCAAAATTGGAGGAGAAGAAGGAAGGTGGAGGGCAATTGATTAATATATCAGTACAAAAGACAAGAATTCTATTGGATTTCTTTAAAGAGAAAAGGGAAACATTCTTAGAAAGCACAATTCCTTTCCTATTTTTTTATTAAACCCTGCAATGATGAAAAGGATAAATCAAGTAAAATTCTTTTTTCCTTCTCTAATATGCAAAAAAAAACCCAAACAAACAAAAAAGCAAAACCTGTGAAATAAGTTACAACTTCACTTTCTACTTCTTTTTTAAAGGCAAAGTCCTGCTGTTTTTGAATCTCTTAAGTCTCCTTGACTTTATGAAACTGCTGCAGTTGAGATACTATGGCTTGAGCTGTTGGGATGCTGCTTGAAATCCAGGATTTTAATCCAGATGCCTGAGTGAATTGGATTTCTCTTTTAGGTACCAGATGAAATTTCTCAAGATTTCCTAAGATTGTACCTCTTTATGGCAAATACTGCTCTCTGATGCAGGGGGGCGATGATTCAGATTAACTAGTGAAAACTAACACCAGAACTTCTACCTGCTGACAGGAGTCCCGGCTGTTCCATGTTGTGCCCACATGGGCTGCCTACTGCTGCTCCTCCAGCACAATACCTGGCCTCACTGAACACCTGAATCTGGAGCTTTTACAGTACACACCTCAACTGCACTGGCAGGGGATTTATATGCCATTTCCGCCAGACATGTTAAAATTCACCAAAGCAAAGTCTTTTCAGCTTGATGATATGGCATGGGAGGGCAGGGGCTGTAGGCAGAATTCCCCAAAGGCAGCAGCAGGGCACAGCCAGGCATTTTAACAGCTCTTGTCCACCAGTAACTGTGTGGGAGGAATTGTGGGGACATGCTGGCAGGAGGGAATCCTCACTGCCCAAGTTCTGGTTAACTGGCTAACAAAACTCACTTTGTATACTATAAATATTTTTATACTTCCAGGCCTCCCCTCAGCTCCTGCAGCACTTGCGGGCCCAGCTGGCAATTGCAGCACCATGCACAGTGAGTGGCTTGAAGGACTTCTGTACTGCACAGATTTCTACCCCAGACCGTGCTGGGCTCCCTGGTTAGAGGACTGGCTCTTGTCCCATGTGCTGCATCCTTGCCCTCTTGCAGAGTGGTTTGGGCCTGGCTGACCTCAGCCATCTTGGCTCTGACATGCTCTTTGTTTTCAGGGAGTGATGCAGTCCCTCCCACTGTTGGCAAAACACATCCCTTCCATTTATTTCACTTACAGCAGCAGTGTGGACCATATCCCCTTTAGGATCAATCACTGGGCTAGATGAATTATGATGATCAGCCACTTTAGGAGAACAAAAATAGCCATCTCTGGTAATCCAGCTCATGTAATTCTAAACCTAATTCCTCCTTACACCAGTTTTACCTTTTGGCTTTTAAGCTAATTGGAAGATCCTAAAGCCCTATGCTTGCTAACATGTACATGTAAAATCACTGGGAAGTAAGGGGGGGGATTTCTTAAAATACTCCTGCAGAAGGATTTGGCAACCAAAGCTATGAATCAAAACTATCGTGAATATTTGAAAATGGGGCTGCTGCCTGAGGACAGTCTTATGTGTTGGAACTTAATTGTTTTCAGCTGTGACAAAGCTGGCTCACCACACAGTCAAGGGCACCTATACAGTGCATGTCCACCCTGGCCCTTTTCAGGGACATCACAACAAGTAATGCTCCTTCTTGGTATTCCACAGAGAGGCGTAGTTCATCTCTGATAAAGATCAAAATGACTGCATCTGCAAGTCAGATGCACCTGGCTGGGCTCTGGCTGACGGTCAAGACACAATCATCTGGACAAAGCATGGGCCGCTCCAGCAGAGACTAAGCAACAGGGAGGAAAAGTACTCAACAGTGCAAATGTCTCTCCTCCACTACCATCCTGGACCTTGCTCTACTGCTGAAATGGAGTAGCAAGGCTGATGGGCCTGGTGATGATGAATGTAGCGATCCTCTTAAATGGAAACAGGGCTCTGACAAAATCTTGCCTGCTTTTTGTTACTCTGTTAAATGTCAAAAGTAGCCATCAGTCACCTAGCAGCCAGAATGAAATAAACTTAACAGCACATACTGTAAAAATGAGCAACCATGATTCATATTTTCACAATAAAAAAAAATAAAAAATTCCCTTGGGGCCAACCCCCCCTTCCCTTCCTGCTCTGCGCAGGCTTTGCAGTGATCCAGCTGTTCCCTGGGCTCAACAAAAAGACTTGCAGCAGGTCCAGGGCTTCAGGCCTGGCTCCACCGCACTCACTTGTCCGGTGCAGATCCAAACCAGGTCTGCACGTGATGCACATCTCCTCACTTTAATGCCTCCTTTCATGCTCCTCGCTTTCACCTCCTCCCTTTCACGCTACAGCCAGGCCACCTACAAGGTGCCTAGGAAGGGTCTGTGCCTGCATTGCTCAGGGTCCTCAGTGATGGGCAGTCGCCCCTCCTCACTGTGCTCTGGATTTCACCCGGCCCCACTGGCTCCATGCCTTGGCCAGCAGCATTGCTCCATGCCTTCCTCCCCCCCCCTCCCCCCTCCCCCCAGCTTGTGCTTTCTCCTGCCTCACTCCCCAACTGCAGCACAGGAGCATTCTTCCTTGCAGTGGCAGTCACACATCCTGCAGTATGTGATCCTTTCACAATTCAGCTCCACTTCCCTTTCCTTCCCCAACACCCCCTTCTTGTGGTATTTTTGCAGACGTGGCTAGGTAAATAATTCTAATTGAGCAAATACTGAGAGCTGAGAGGTGTCAGCAAAAGATCACTAAAACGTGTGCTCGGTGTCACATTAGAGCAGCAATGCTTTGCATCCTCATTTAATTGTTTTCTGTTAATGTGACCAACATGGTATTGTCACTCAGAAAGTGAGCTGTGGGCGGAAGTGAGGTTAAACAGAAGCACATCTGCTAAATGTAATCACTAGAAAACTGCTGAATATACTCATCTATAGCATACTCGAGATAATTTTAGAGCCAAGGCAGGAAGTTAGTAAGATGCTGACAAAAATGCACAGTGGGCACCGCTCACCATTTTCAGAAGCACACTAAGAACTTTCTTCACTTTCCCACTGCTGGGCTGCAAACAATAATAAGGCATCCAGTCACCACAGGCAGACTCTTGGCACAGCCCAGCACTCATGCACCCAGAGACCCTCTGCTCCTACCATGTCCCTAGTCTAAGCAGCCAGAATTTGAAACATAAGATTCCACCCCAGCTTATGCAGGTGCCAGCACAGAAGCAAAGAAGTTTCAGAAAATCTAGCTGTACAAGTGAAGTCTATGCTCTTGAAAATCTGGCCCTACAAAACACATGCCAAAGTAAAAACTGCCCAGCAAAGTAACACCACTGTAATAAATAGAAGAAATAGTGGATTGATTTTTTTTTTTAATAATGATTTGAAAATTAAGAAGCCTGACAGAAACAGAAACTGGAAACGCTTTATCATCTACACTTTGCAAAAGCTAATTTTTCATTCCAGTGAACAAAACACATCAACTTTCTTTTTTCCCATGTATTAAATATTTCCCAGACAAACTAGCCTGTATTTGCTTTGTCAAACATTACTTTGTCAAATATTACTATTTGAGTAAAATACAAATAAAACTGTTCTATATTCACTACTCTTTGTAGTATTTGTATGGTATTTGTCAGATAACAGAATCATAGAGAGCATTAGCATCTATCTGCAAAACAGAAATTCAACTCTTATCATTCAATGAATTATTTAAAATCTTCTGCACTCTTGCATCTGTGCTGGAGAACTCCTTCAGCTTTCTTAGCAGATCAAAGCACAGGATTTTGAACCACAGCGTACGTATCAGATTGTGTGCTTCTTCGTCTTCTGGTTGTACTTCAAATGCTACCTCTTAAGTCTAGTGACTTCAGAAGAATATTCCTCCTGTATGAGAGGCGTATATATGCCAATGGCACAATAAATTCACATAAGAAAAATGATACATAGTCAGAAATGTAAGGGAAAAAAGCATTTTTCTAAAAGTTCAATAATGGTGTTCTGAAATGTTCTGCTGTGCATAATAGTCAACAGAGCACAGCTGCACAGAGCTACAGCACTGGAGGGATTCTAAGGCAGAATATCCAAGTGTTTGTGCTTCATGCTTTGTACGGATTTCTGACTGTAGTTTCTGGTACTGGCCCTCCCTCCTTGTATTCTAATGGGATATGGCAGTGCAAGACACATTAGTACTTACCATATGAGCTGTGGGGATTCACCTGTGCCAGAATGGTAAGGAAACAACTTTTATTTCTGTGCCAGGCATGTCTGGGGAGTAGTCTGGAGAACATAAAGCTTGCAGGCTCCAAGACAAAACTGATATGCAATTGCTCCATGATGCACAATAGCGAAACACTACTGAAAAAATGCTATTGCAGCCGTTTATGTACAATACAGACACATACAGGATTGGGGATAGTTTAAATTCAGCACAACTGGACCAGTAATTCAAAATTTCAATTAAAAGAGAATTACAAGTACTTAGGTTTACAGTCTGACCCCAGCCTAAGACTTAAGCTGGCCCATTCTCCAGACCTAGTCTCTTATTTTTGAAGCCTCTACTTTGTTTTGATTTTTTTTTTTTTAACTTTTCATTTATGGAGCAGTAAGGTTTTCATTTATAGAGTATTTCTTTTCTCTGTGAGGCAGGAACTTGTTTTCACCACGTAAGCTCCTGCACTACAAAATATTTGAGCGCAGTCCTGCCATATCTCCGCAGCACAGTAAAAGCCTTATGGCAGCGAAACCGTAACAATCTGCTGGAGAGGGCAGTTTGTGCTGGCTGCGTGTCACAGAGCTGTACTCCATGAAGACACTCTAGGACCATCCACTGGAGGTAGGATGAGTGACGTCACATGTCCCTGGATCCACTGGCTGTTTTCTCCTAGGAAATGAGGAGAAACAGGAGCTACAGGAAAGCAAAACTATTGCTCTGCAGTCTGGGTGGCAGCCACACAGTGAGTCCCTAGCTCTCCATGTGTGTGTGTTCCGCTGGTTGCAATTGCCAGCGCATGCACAAACCCAGCCCAGGAGCATGGCCACGGGGTTTGCACAATATTTGGGCTATACGCGTCCATATACAGTATTTTACTTTGGCACAGTCTAGTTGGGCTTTAAAATATATCTAATGTGTATTATGCAGCTTTGAAAAAAAATCCCCAATGCAGAAACACCAGCAGAATTATGGGAGGCAATTAAATGTTAGCATTTTGACTAAAGCACTGAATGAGAAGCTTACAGGATAACACCTATTTGTGTAAAAACATATTTTAAACTAGATCATCTACTTTGACATTTGCTTGTCAAAAATGCTACATCATCTATATTTGTGGAGTTTATTTAAACAAGAGGCAAAGTGTTGCCTGGACAAAAATACTGCTTATCTCTATTCATTTTTTGTACCAAGATCACACAGTGGTGGTTGACTCAAATACCTTTTCCTTAATGTTCATTTCTTTTATAATGCCTTGAAACTTTAAAATAATGTTGTAACTGAAATCAAATAAAGAGGGATATCCTAAAAATCGCTGCTAAAACCACAGCAACATAAAACATTGATTTAGTCATTGTGATTGATTCATGAATAAGCAGTCAAGCTGATCATATTTATCTTCAAAAGGCACAATAGAAATAATTACTATCAACACAGGGCAAAACCTTTCAGTTTTATATGGCTAAATAAATAAATAAAATTTTATTATATATATATATATATCTACTGATGATTACATTCACTCTTACCACTGTTATGAGAGAGTTTGCAAAGAACACAAGATATTTTTCAACTACTTATGTGCACATATGCATTTACGTAAAGAGTGTCAGTGGGGAACCAAACAGGAACAGGGAAAGTTAAATTTGCTATTCAATACTAGCTTCCATTTTCCCTGCTCTGGCTTTATATTTATTCCTTCAGGTTCCTACATTCCTACATTGAAAAGAAAAGATTTCACAGGAATTCAAATCAGTATAGCAGGCTAAATATGATTCCCCATGCTTTCAATGATTACCATAACTAAAAATGTCTGCAGAATAAAGCCTAGGCTGGTTCTCTGTTGCCTGTCACTAAGTAGCTATTCCCATCACTTCACATCAAATGAAATATCAGATGTTTCAACCACATATTGTTGATACCATAAATCAACTCTGTAACAGACAACACTATTCCCATGGTTTATAATAAAATGTTTTATAAAGGCCTATGTAAATGCTGGAGAGGAAAGATGCTGCTTAATAAATAGCAACTTTCATAGTATCACAGAATCATAAATTGTTTGAGTTGAAAAGGCCCTTTAAAGGCTATCTAATCCAACTCCCCTGAAATGAACAGGGACGTCATCAGGTAGATCAGGCTGCTCAGAGCCTGGTCCAGCCTGATCTTGAATTTTGTCTCCAGGGGCAGGATATTCACCACATCTTTGGGAAACCTGTACCAGTGCTTCACCACCCTTACTGTAAAAAAGTTCATTCATTGTATCCAGAGTAAATCTCCCCTCTTTTAGTTTGAAACCATTTCCCCTTCTCTTATCACAACAGACCCTGATGAAGAGTTTGTTCCCTTCTTTCTTATTGCCCCCTTTACATTGAAAGGCTGCTATTAGTTCTCCCCAGATCCTTTTCTTCTCCAGGGTGAACAACCCAAGTTCTCTCAGTCTGTCCTCATAGCGGACATTTTCCATCCCTTGGATCACTTTTGGGCTGGGTGTGCTCCAACAGGTCCATGTCTCTCCTGTACGGAGCACTCCACATCTGGACACAGTACTCCAGGTGAGGTCTCACCAGCACAGAGTAGAGGGACAGGATCACCTCCCTCGCCCTGCTGGCCACACTTCTTTTGATGCAGCCCACAATATGGTTGGCTTTCTGGACTGTGGTTGGCACATGTCCAGCTTGCCATCCCACAGTACTTACAAGTCCTTTTCAACAGGGCTATGCTGAGCTCTTTTGTCCTGTTTGTACCAGTAGTGGGGGTTGCCATGAGCCAGACCCAGAAGCCAGACCATGATTTGCTGAACCTCATGAGGTTCACCTGGGCCCACTACTCAAGTCTTTCTAGGTCTCTCTGGCTGGCATTACATCCCTTGGGCATGTCAGGTTCATTGCAGGATTTGATCTTGTAGGTCTTTTCCAAATGAGATGCTTCTATGTATTTGAAATACTTACGACGGCAACTTGGGTGGCACTGCAATACCTTTTGGCCTTTACAACAGATTCCAGTTGTTGAAAAGTGTTGTGCAAGAGAATAACAACTCTTTTCAACTTAAGAAATCAGAAGTCTTTAAATAAACACAGACATACTCGCTAGGGATGCAATTTGCATAGGTAGGCTGGTTTGGTGAAGCCTAACTACTCAGTATGTATGCAATTAAGCAGCCAGTTGCCCATGTCAGTTTCTCATACTCTTCTTTTAAAGTTCTGATAAAAGTCTGGAGTGCATGAAAACTAACCAGGTGAAATTCTAAGTATGCATTTTATGAGATTCCATCTGAAAAAAGCTGGCAGGTATCTTCAAGCCACATGGTATGACCCAAGGATTGTTTTGTGGGAATTACCCTCAGAGAGACTATTTTCACTGTCTTGTCTACAAAAAGCAAAAACCTAATCATTTTCCTGATTCCACTTCAATTCAGAACAACAAAAACAAAACTATCACCCTTTTCCCCAAAAAAGTGCTCTCAGAAAACCACTTCAAATTAAAAGAAATAACCTACATTTTTTGTAATACAAGCCTACTTGGAATTCAGCTAGCATGAATATTTTACTGTCACTTTGTAGTTACCAATATTATCTCCCAAAAATAAATTTGCATATTTGTTTCTAAACAGTTCCTTATGCATGAAGCATTTATATGGTGCAGTCTGATCTCTTTACACACTACACTTTTCATTGCTGCCCAAGAGTGGAACCAGTATGTACCACTACTTCTACCCTGAAAGAGACAGCAGTGTAAAGGACAACTTGATGAGGAATCCCCACACCACCTCCAGCTGAACCCAACACAGTACAATGGTGTGATGCAAATTCAGATTTAGTATTCAAAACCAATGTACCCTCTGGGGCCAAAAGTCAGACTCAGGGATGTCAGAATCCTAGCAGAGAACCCAGTAGGTTCGCAATTTGTGGGTACACGTCAGTTTGTGCAAGAGTTTGTTAGCTTCAGAAAACAGAAAATTCCTTGTTTCAACATGTCTCTGCCACCAATACAAAATAAAATAATTTGCAGAAGCCTCTTGTGCAGGCAGTAGAGAGAAAGGCAACCCTTGTTTCTTTCTCACTCTTAACGTCAGGTATGCCAGCAAGTTACTCAGGGTGCTAAAGAATTATCAGTGCCATGTATCTTTCTAAGCAACCATTATTATCTCTTATTTTTACTAATAGAAATATGGAACATATTTTATTACCATTAGCAGGAAGATAGGTGAAAAGCTGGTACTGGCTTCTCTTTCTCTTTCCATTGCAGACATAGAAGTTGACCTGAACAGGGCTGGTAATTCTCTGATTGCGGAAAGGTGGTATTTCAACCACCAATGAATTCTGCAAAAACAAATAAATCAGAAAGTCAGGGCATGACTAAGGCAGATGAGTTGTAGAACAA
Organism: Odontophorus gujanensis; assembly: GCA_013399175.1. Lineage (NCBI taxonomy): Eukaryota > Metazoa > Chordata > Aves > Galliformes > Odontophoridae > Odontophorus > Odontophorus gujanensis. Next base: position 146,666 of record VXAB01004514.1, read on the forward strand.
TATTTATATGTTAACTCTGTGAAGACTGGTCTCCCAAGTAGAACTGCACTCTCCCTGTGGAACCGGTGGGTTTCATGTACAGGGGTTGCCTCCTGCTGCCCACAATGTCCTTTGTGCCAGACAATCCCTACAGTTCCTTCCAGCTTTAAGCCATTCAGCATAAGTATGACATACTGTTGGGTGGGACAGGCCCCCCTGATTTATATGTGGGAGTGAAATGGGCTTAGCTTTGAGTTGGGCACTGCACAGCTAAGCGGAAAGGGGCACATTTAAAAGCATGCTAGTTTTCAGAAGTCCTGGGGCTTTTCTCTGCCTCCCTATCCAAGGCTTTCACCTTTGTTTCAACTGAAGAACAATGGAGTGGATGAGACACAGGCTGACCAGGTTCCTGTTAGGATGTTTTTACAGATTAGCACGTAGGAGGTCGCCTGGGACATCTACATACACAGCAGTGACATACTTCTGGAGGAGGGCTGAGAAGAACCTCACAGGTAAGGTCAAGCGGTTCAAAATCAGTTGAACAAAACATGACCCAAACAAAAGGATTTCATAATTGGAAAAATGAAATTTTAGCACGGCTCAGATCTTTACAGATTCACTAGCCATCAGGTCTTTCCTTTACACAAGAATTTGGGCCCAAAATCAAGCTATGGTCTCTAATGTGGCAGTAGAAAGCACAACCACTCAGCTGGCAGGCTGTACCCAGTATATCCTGCCCTAATATAACTTCCTTTGAAAGGAGAATTAGGACAGAGATACAATTATTCAAGTATTAACACTTTTCAAAACGAAAATTATTATTTTTTTTAAACTAACACCTCAGGAAGTTTTAAGAATGCTAATTTCAGTAGACAGGAGATCTTTCAAGAACATCTAGTTCTACAGGAAGGACCTCTGGAGATCACGTAGATGTTCTACTGTCATAAAACATGTGCACCAGCATGGGACAAGGGAGAGAGTTGGCTGCCAGGGCATCAGCTTCCACAAATGCACAGTGTAATCCGCTGTGACCATCAAAATCTCCTCTGCCACTTTGATGGAATAAAAGGCAATTGTAATCTTTACATTCAGCCTGTTTTCAGACGAGGTCTTTCAAACTGTGTGCCTGCCGGTCTCCAGTAGGTTCAAAGCTAACAAACTATAGCATATTGCTACAAAAGTAAAACAGTTGCCATATTTCCCACTTATAGTCATGGCTGAGCAAGCCACAGTTCTCCTACCCTGAGTTTGATCTCCTGTGACAGGACTCAGATTTCGCCTGCTCAAGGTACAGGAAAGCCAGGGAAAATGATCAGAAATTGTTTTGGGAGCAGAGAGAAGAACCAACCCAGCAAGACAAAAGATGAGCAGACAGGGCTGGCCCATCCTGGGCAATGAAAAAATATTTTCCAAATGGTCTCTTCTACTTTTGGGATAGCTTCCAATAAAGGCTTTTTACCCTCTGCTCCTATTAAAGAAAGATTTCCAGAAGGGGAGGCCCAAGTACTTGTTCTGTTTCAGTGAGGAGACACACTGCCAAAGCCTTGGAAATCCCTCTCTAGTAACAGTGCTAGAGAAGGCAATATATGTTTTTCATCTTGATGTTAAAATATTTAAGGCAGACTTACTGGCTTGCACATTTCTTTGTCAGTTTTGGCTTCCATTTCCCACACATGGTGACCATCTAAAAGACAAAAAAAAAAGATATCTAGTTCTGACCTTTTTTTCTCTCCCAAGCCTAAAAAAGGACTTTTCAAAAAATCTCTTTGATGGAAGGGGCACTGCATATATAAAATACAGTTCTCAAAACACATACCCCAAGCTTTGTCCAACCAGGAAGCCATCTGGGTAACCTGCTTTAAAAGCCCATTTAGCATTTTCTTAGGAGTGTACCATAATGTAGAATACAGCATACTGTGATGTGGGAAAGCCACTGAGATTTTGTTCTGTCGCTAATATGAACAGAATATGAAACTTCTCTACAAGTTAGTTTCCCAAACATTTCAGTAAAAATACTGTTACCTGTAAGCTCTTTTGATCACTATCTATGTAGTCAGTCATATTCAACATTAATACCAAGCAAAACACAACAAAAATGTAGCATTAAGACAGCTCATCAGCCATCCAGTACTTCATTTTAATATAATCCTTGGCTTGTCATATTTTTGCTGCTTGACAAATAGCAAGACAATGCACTGAGAAATGTAGCTGTTATGAACTGTGACTCCACTATTTAGATCAGCTAAAGAGGTTGAATCTATAGTTTGCCATAGCTTCTTTGAGTGTTGTGTTGGGTCCTCTTAATTCAATGTTTTTATTTTCAAGCAAAAATGAATTTAAGCCACAACTACCAGTTTCTTCTGAGTACCTGCCTATTGGAATAAACTGGTTTCGTCTGCTCTCTTTTTCTGTGTTTGACACAGAAGTAATTGGTCAATAGCAGGTTTTTTTCTTTTCCCTTGTAGCTTCAAGATGCGACAGAGAAATTTGAAAAAAAAAGCCCAAACAAACATAATGTAGGGTTTCCACTCTGCAGGCCTAGAAAAACACAGACGTGTACGAAAGGCCACAAGCAGACTGCTGTCTAAGTTTAGCAGCAGGGACACATGCAGCTTAATGAGTCCCACCATTGTCAGATGTCACTGGAATCAATAGGAAAATTAGACTTTATGTCATCTCTTTTGTGTATTTATTGCAGCATCAGGACATACCAATGCAAATATTAGCTAATTTGAACTTCGTCACATAGTCATGAGCCTGCCTTAGAAAAGCAGCTCTCAGCAAGGTAAAAGAGTGAATACACTTTCTCTTTTCTCTTCACTTTCATGGCCAGGATGGAGGTGACGCTTTTAGAACTGTCTGATTTATTACAAATGTCTGTAAATAGTATTTTTGTGTACAGCTGTCCTACTGTGAAAGGAATGTTGCTGAGGAACTAGCACTGGTAATTGCTTTTACATCCAAAATCTATTCTTTTTAATGTATGTTAAGAAGTACACTGTGAAAGTTGCAACACAAATAGCACAGTGGATTTGGCAGGTCTTTCTGTAGGAAACAATTAGCAGATCTACCCTTCGTTTCTTCCTACATTTTAAACTGTGACACTGGAAAAGGAATTCCTTTAATCAGCACTGCCACGTTTGGGTTGGGAAGAGAAGGCTCAGCCAAACCATGCTCAAATCTCCTTAGTGATGGTTTTAAGACTGCCAGCTCTGAAGCAGAGTTCTCTGGAAGATGGGTAATCACTTCACAATTTATCCAACAGATGCTTCCCCCAGTCTGTCAATAAAAAAACTAACCAACATTCTGCAAGACATACCTGTTGGCTTGGAGTGAGCTCCTCTTCCTCCCTCTCCCTCCCTGCAAGAACAACTGCAGCCCCTCACTTCCTTCCCACCCAGTTAATCAACCAATTGGAAAGGTGACACAACACTGACACTTATCACGCATTCTGCAAACTCTAGGAACTTTGGCTTTGTAAGGGTTTTTGGTGTTGGTTTTTTTTTTCCCCCTTAAATCTAAAGGCATCCAGACTAGTAGTTAATGTGTTCCATTTACCTCTGTAAATGTATTACATTACTTCAGTCTTTTTGCAGTGTTTAATTTCTACTTTGAGAGACAAATGATCTGATTCAGGTTTCTGGTTTCTATTTCCTGCCAATACTTCAGTAAAATTCAAAATGACTCCAACTATCGCTAATCTTTCAATTACTTCATGCAGCAGTGCCTTTATATGTGCTTTTGAAATTTTTATGATGACAAAGAGAGTTTGTTCAGAAATATTTTAAATGCTGTAAGCTAAACTATTAGGAAAATAAAAATCCAGAGCCATGGTTTGTCTCTCTGGAAGCTAGTTAAGAACAATACAGATTTTGCTGCAATAAATTCTCTTGAGGCTGTGCAGATCATCGCTGCTGGATGACTGCAGGGAAGGTGAAGAGAGAGAAGAAGTAGGGAATAGACAACTCATTAACAGCTAGTGACATTTCATTTAACAAAAAAACTGGGAGGAAAAATTGTTATGAAGCAGAGACTAAAAAAAAAAAAAGACAATTCCTCATATTACGTCTGGTAAACCAAGAGGGAAATCTCAACGCCCACGGACTGGGATCAACTCCAGGAGGGAAACCTTAGACCACTACGTCAACCTCTTACAGTAAACATGTTTTGCAGGTTTATACAGTTCAGCTGAAATTTCTTACAAACAGAAATTAATAGTGGCTCTGGAATGGTTTGTGGGAGTTCAAAGCATCATGAAAATCTTCCTCCACCAGAGAAATCTGCATTGCCCCCAGTGCCACATGCGCTGAGGACCCTCAGAGGCAGGCGGGATACCATCTCCCATCAGTGTGCTCGAGGAGTGAGGACTGCTCAACCACAAAAGTTTCCATTGTATGCCTGCCACATCTGCAGCAGCCTGGTTCAGAGCCCAAGGCAACTCCCTCCTGGCCGCCGGCCAACCAAAGTACACCAGAGCAATTTATACCTTTCCAAAATGCAAATAATTCAAATTACAGACATAACACAAAGCTGAAGCAGACACATTTCAGGCATTCCCGTTAAAGTTTACTCTCTGGAATTACTGTACCCAAATGGGCAGTTGTTATACGGGGAAGGGGCGTAGAAGGAGGCAGGAGAAGGAGGAGAGGAGGAGGCAAGTAGGAAAAGAGAGAAGGGAGAAAAAGGCTTTTCCAAAGGTCTTATTTCATTCTCTCTCACTTTGCTGTTTACTTTTACCAAGTAATAAGAAGTGTCTTCCCCAGACCAAATGTCTGGCTTTGTTTTGGTGTTTTAAGATATATACTGCAGTGTTTGGAAAAGGAAGACATCCCTTTATATAGCTAAAAAGTCAAGGTATTGTATTGGGTTTGTTTATTTGTTTAGGTTGCCTTCTTGTTGCTTTGGGCTTTTTTTTTTTTTTTTCTGATTGATTGATTTACAGAAGGAAAAGAATAACAAAGCAGCTGCACACAGAATCACAGGGGAAAAGCTCTGCTGAGTAACAAGTGGAGAGCCCCACTCCCATGATACTAAAAGCAGCTGACTTGACAAACCAAGACTTCAACAGGGACTCATGCCATGGGCCTGAAGGAGCCCTGAATCCCTCCTTTTCTGAAGAGGCAGCACAAGGAGTGTGACACAAGAAGCCCTGTTTAGCAAGAGCATCTCTGACTGTGCCCACCTGACCTGGGTTTGGCACAGAGCTGTGCTCTATTCACAGGTGGCCATCAGCACTGCTGGCAGCTGAAGACACTGAGTTTTGTCAGAAAGCCTGATGTTTAAAGACTCATCACTGTGCTGTGCTGGTATTTATAGCAGTCTCTGCTTTGGGTGTACTTCACCATGACTCATTTTTCTCAGCACTCAGAGCACCTGGGATTATGAATGATGAAATGCTATGAACCTACCATGTTACTTGGGGTGGATTTTCAGCTCTGCAAAATACAAACATCCAATTTTAAAATGGAGCAGCTCAACGATGAATGGCTCTTTATAGTCTGCTCTTATCAAGTGTTCACTCCAGCGTTAAAGGAAACTGCGCAAAACTCCAGAAGTAAAAATACTCTAATTCATTAGGGAATTCCCTGTAGTATGAGTCACTGAACGGCTTCCCCACCACACCCAGCTAAAAGATTTCCACATAAAAATGCACTGTAGGAGCTTGTTTTAACATAGAAGCAGCATGAAAAAAGTAGAGAAAATTCACACATAAAATGTAGCAGACCACAGCATATGTCTGAGGGCTGCTCTAAAATTAATGCCTTCTATTTTATTATGTAGGCCCACGACATCAGAGGCAGATCTTGTTGGTATGGTAGCAGAGGTTGAACCTTCTTGCCAATATTCTGTTATATTTTGTTGCCATGTGACAGATGGCTGCAGAGGGGCAGTCTGACAAAATGGCGCCTGACATGGAAATGCGTATGAAGCAAAGGTGTGTCTATGAATTCCTCCCTGCAAAAAAAAAAAGGCACCCTCTGACATTTATCAATGCTTGCTAAATGTTTATGGAGACCAAATAGTGGATGTGAGCACAGTGCAGTGGATGGCGGTGTGTTTCAGCAGTGGTGATAGCACTGTGAAAGACAACCTATGTTCTGGATGGGCATGCACAGCTGACACACCACAAAATGAAGTGTCTCAATCAACTCATCTACATGAATTAGTCTATTACAACCAGAGAAATGTGTACAGAACTGAATGTCAACTTCAACATGTTGTAAGCAGTAGTGTTACTGCTGGAATATCACAAAGTTTGCAACAGGTGGGTCTCACAAATGCTCACACAGGAACAGAAAGAATAGCATATATGAGTTTGTCAGGAACTACAGAACCAATAAGAGGTTGAAGATGACATTTTCCTGGATCAAAACATTACTGGTGATGAGATGTAATGTCTCCACTATGAGCTGGAGTCAAAACGTCAGTTCACGGAGTGGTGATGTGAATTTCTCATGGAAGAAAAACTCCAAGCCATCAGCAGGTGAAGTGATGTGTACTGTCTTTTGGGATAGAAAAGGGGCTCTGACTGCTACATTGGAACACTAAGCTGAAGACTCCGATTTCCAGAATCATTCCAGAGAGGAAGACAACCTTTCTCATGCAACAGAACACCAGGCACCACTCCAGTTTGAAGACCACAGAGCACATTGCCAGTCTTGTCTGGACTGTCCTACTGAACCCACCACATAGTCTGGATTTGGCACATTCTGACTTCTATCTGCTTGGACTCCCATCTGACTTCTATCACATGGACTGCATGGGCAGTATTTTCTAAGCAACGACGCCATCAAAGCAGCTGTGAAACAGTAGGTCACCTCCACTGGTGCAGGTTTTTATGAGTGTGGCATGCAGGCTCTTGTTCATCAGTGGCAAAAATGTACAGCTAATGGCGGTGATTAAGCTGAAAAACAGTTTTGTGGGTGAAAATCTGCTCTATCAAATAGTATAATTACATTCCCTGTATCTGTTGTGGTTTCCACGGAAATAAATAGGAGGCATTACTTTCAGAGTAACCTACAATACCTAAGTTCTTCACAAAACAGCCACACAGCCAAACAGCTGTAAAGACTTTCCAAAGAAATCTTGCACTGTCTTCTACTTCTTCTTGCTGCCCATCAGGAAGGCTGGGTTTCCAAGGGTTTCCAAAACTGATTTACCTTCTTTTCTCCAGGGAACTGTAAGCATAGTGTTGCAGGTTTAGAAGCTTACAATAGCCATGTTGCCAGTATAAGTTTCCTTACAGGCTGACAGATGACAGAAATGGAAAATGATATACAAAACCAAAGCAAAACTCCAAACTCAGAAACTTGGGAGCATGTAATACGCATATCTGGCAACTACTTAAAACTTGCCTCAATGAAATGGGCATAAAGGGAGAGTTCAGGTGTATTTAAGCTATCTTATTTTATTACAGTGGGTTAAAACAGTCTATACCCTTTAGTATCACTGTGTTCACTTGAGATACAAGAATAGACATCACCTATACACAGTGTACATTTTACATTCTTCCAGCCAGAAGCTCAACAGAGTTTGATTGTGCTGGTTGGACTGTAAATTTGTATTTACATTCATATATTGCAAGTAAGACAGTGAAACTAACTCTATCCCCCCAAAGGAATACACTCCTTGATTAATGTGCTGTGAGACTACCCTAAACAACAGTGCTTAAATTACGTACCAGATTACTTTAACATGTTCAGAACAGGTAGGACACAGATGCAATGGAAAATGATTATACAGTGCAGTTTTGAGGTGCTCTGAAAGTCTGTTTACCTTTGTATTCAACTATGTTAGCGCATATTCAGCTCCTTTGGCATTGAAGGATTTGCAAAGTTTTAATTTGTGTTCCAACCCCTTTTCCCCCCAGAAGTACACTCCTGGCTCTGAGAATACTGATCTGTGAATATGTCCTGAAGGAATGGATGGACCTCCAGTAAGAAAAGAGGATAAAGTCCTGTCATTCAGACAGTCACTCAGCTTTGTGCAAAGATGCTATAAGCTTCCATGCATGAGGCAGGTTAGGTCAGGTCTGCGCCTAGGCTGAGAATTAGAGGCAAAGGCAGCCACTTTAATTTTCACATATTTTATTTCCCTCTTCCTTGCCAGGAAGATCCCAGCTACTTTTCTCATCCCTCCTCTCAGACTACTGCCTCACTACAAACACTGATGCCACAGTTTGGTTCCCTATCCCTGGCATGCATCAGTCTCAGCGCAGAAAGTCTCAAGTGGAACTGGCCTAATCATATTTCCACATCAAAGCTGCTGTATATGTTTGTGCTTCCTTGTAACCATTTGTAGCATATGGATTTTGTGCATTCCTTCAGCTATATATTTTTGCAGTCATGAACTTTTATATAAATATTATGTATACTTACATGAGTCTGTCATGCATATGATATTTTAAGTTGCTTTTTCTCTATTTTTTGCACTATAATTTACATTGCAATTTACATTATAATAAAAGCATACGCAGCAACCTTGTGAAAAAATGCAGTACAAATTGTGTCTTACAATGCACTGGTATCTGTGTCAGACACGAACTTCCTATCTGGTTCCTACCTGTTCCCCCAAAAGCTGAGGGACTCACCTTGCCTAAATGGTATACTTTCTGCTGCTTTTGCCACAGTATGTCTAACAGACTTAACTATTCTAAGTTCAAGCATTTTGAAAACAAGAGTAATTTTAGTCCAGGCAATTAAAAGGAGGCACTGTGCTGAAAACAGACTGATTAAGGTTCATTCTGAGCCAAAACCATCTGAAATGACCTGCCAGATACTATTTTAGGCAGAATGGAGACTGGTTACGCAATTTTTGCCCTCTGGCACCTCCTTCTATTTAAACTGATCTTGGTCTGAGGGTTTTATTTAAAAAAAATCTCACTAATTCCAAGTTTAATATACTCAACTTACTAGTAAAAGTGCAGCTTGACATGCCTTCAAAATTTCTCCAGAGCAAGCACTGAGCCCACCCACCCATGATAAGTCCTGCATTCTATCTTTGCTTACAGTTCTCTTATCTCCTTGTCTTCACAATTTTACTTTCCTCTAGGAATCTCTGGTAGGCTGAACTTGAGCCTGCAGCTCAAACTAAATAGAATTATCCTGGTCCATTTTCTTCAGTTCCATCTTCTGTCTTGTATTTTCTCAAAGACTGTTGGAGTAAAAAACCTCACAGCCAGTTTCAACCAAATTCTTAATTTTCTGCCAAGAACAATTATTTTTTAATAGCTCTTCTAGGTTTGATGCCAACACCATCACTCGTATTGTAGCTCTCATGCCTATAACACTGAAGCTACCTTCCACTACTAATGTCCTTCTCATCTTGTAGATACAAATTTGATCCAGATGTTTTCAATTCTTCCCTCTTATTTATTTTTAAGACACAAGCTCTACATTTTATCTTCGTGGACACAACTCCTCATTTTCTTGAGACATCCCATTATGGCAAATTATCATGACTTTGTTAGCAGAGTTCAAACAGTACACTTCTGAGTGGCATTTTGATTTTTCTACCTCACTATCTCTATTATGTCCCTTATCTGGTTTCTCTTGTTCAGAAAGACTAGACTCAATCATAAAGGTGTAATAACTGTGGTGTTGGTGTTGCTGTAATGTGATGAAGGGACAAGGTGTGCAGTGTCCAGTTTTGTTATTGTTGTGATGATGTTATGTGTGAATCCATGACTTTGTCATTTAATATACATAATAATCCCTGATTATCTGCCTTGATATCAGCTTTCTTGCAACAAGGTACACTTTGGAAATGTCTTAGCACTATTCCTCTCTAAATATCACTGTACTTTCTTCCACATTGCTCTTGAAGGTATAATCTTATTCCTTCAGCAGTCTTAAAAAACAGGCTATTCATCCTCCACTTCTCTTTTCTACCTGTGACGTCCACTTCACACATGAACTAACTCTTAATGATCAGTCGGAAAAGTAACAGGAGAGAATGAATTGCGCTTTAGTAGAAGATGTAGACAATCCCTACTCAAACTGAAGGTTTATATGGCATGTGTTGGCAGTGGGGCACTGCAGGGCTGACTGTTGTAGGAAAAGGCCAGGAGTTGCCACATGTGGAAACAGGCAATTCAAGTTTGGTTCTGCAGTGGGCCCACTGCTGGCCAAAGTTGAGCCAAATAATCTTGCTGATGACATCTCTGTGATAACATACTTTTAAAAAGGGTAAAAAACACTGTGCAGCAGCTTTGGGAAGCAAAGAAATGCAAGAGAAACAATCCTACAGACATCAGGTCCAGAGAAGGAAAGGGAGAAAGTGCTCCAAGTGGCAGAACAGAGATTTCCCTGCTGCCCATGGAGAATACCATGGTGAAGCAGCTTGTCCTATTGCAGCCCATTGAGAATCATGGCAGAGCAGATGCTCACAACACAGGCTGTGCATTTCCTCTGAAAGAAGCTGCAAACCCAAGGAGAGTTCAAGCAGATGCAGGCTCATGGCAAGAGCTTCAGCCTGTGAAAGAGATGCCCAGGCTGGAATAGTCTTTTCTCAAAGGACTGCGCCCTGTAGAAAGGAACCACCTTGAAGAACTGCAGTCCATGTCAAATGCTGGAGCAGTTCATGAAGGAATGTCTTTTATGAGAGGGACCCTATGCTGGAGGAGAGGGAAGTGTAAGGAGGAAGCAGCAGAAGAGGTGAAGTATTATGTCTTGACAGCAACTCTCATTCCACATCCCTCTGAGCTGCTTAGGTGGGAAAGAGGTAGAAGAGCCAGCAGTGAAGTTGAGTATGGAAAGAAAGGGCTGAGTGGGGGAAGGTGTTTTTTAAGTTGTTTCTCAGTACTCTACTTCTAATTAGTAATAAATTAAAACAAATTAATTCTCTCCACATTTGTTTTGCCAGTGACAGAAACTGGTGAGTGATTTCCCCGTCTTTATCTTGACCCACAATGTTTTTCATCTTATTTTCCTCCAGTCCTGCTGAAGAGGAGTGAGAGAGTAGCACAGTGGGAGCCTGGCAGCCAGCCAAGGTAAACACCCCAGCCACACCCCTTTCCTTCCTTATCTTTAAGCACTGATTGCTTCATTAGACTGTGGACTTTATGGGCAGGGGCCGTGAAGTCCTGTATATTTGGAGGGTACTGCTGAACAGTAATAACTATTTGAAATCTTGTGCTAGTTATAAATGATCAGAGACAAAGCTTTGATGGAACAGATGCAGCTGCTTGAAGCCACTTGGTTTGGCAGTGACATGAAAGAATAAAGTTCAAGCATCCATAGTTTCAGTAATAACTGAAAATTCACAGAATTGCTCCGACAGATTACTTTGAACTAGAGACTCTATGCCTTATTCCTTGTTTCTCTGTTGTCCACAATAAGTATCCTTGATTGATTCATCTTGTTCTTAACTGCAAGAGCAACTCCCAGGATGAGGCTTGCTGCTGCTGATAACATCTCATGCATATGGCTGCTGTCCCACTCTATCTTCGCCATTCCCTAGACTAAACAGCCAGGAAAAACTGAAACGTGCTGACATTTCCTACAAGCTACATCATGGCGTCTGCGTGCGCGTGAAAGGGTTCCGCCATCAAATGACTCTGCCATTTGATGATACTGTTCGCCCAAGGATATCTGTTTCTGAGCAATGGCCAGAAACCCCCTCAGATATCAATACATCTCCAGGAAGCAGGTTCAAGTGACCTTCACATGAACTCCATGCTTCCAACTTGTATGCCTTTGAAATTTCCAGTTTATCTAGTTTCCAGAATTTTTAACTTCACTGCACATGAGTCAGAGGATAACTGTTCACTGCCAACTGGAACACGTGTCCCGAACTTGGAAAAACAGACAGATAAAGACAAAATTATGTATTATCTGTCCATCTGACTAGAGGGGAAAGGGAGTTTTGTCACTTGCTTATTTATTATGTGAGCTACAATATGATTACCAGTGGGAAACTTGACCCCTTTTTGGCCAGTTGCCCCCTAAACTGTGACTGCTACTGGCAATGGAAAGAGCAATGGAAAGATTGCTGAGAATGTAAGATCTTTTACCAAATGGAATTCTGCCAAGACTCAGGTCACCCATCTCCCCATCACATCACATCACGTCAAAACAGACTCCAAGCTCTGAGCTCCAAAGTACAGCTGAGTCAAACCCCAAAGTCCACATGCTTCCCCAACGCATCCTTTCCATCCACATGCCACTCAAGTGTTTTGGAATATACACTTTTCCAGAACTTTCTGCAAGTTCTCTGGAACCTAAAATACTGCACTTGAGTGTCTAGTATACAAAGAAACTTAACGTTTTCTCCCACAGTGTACAGGAACTGGAACTAAATTTCTCAGAAGCCTTCCAAGACTTCAAACTGACATTTGCACCTTAAAGCAGCAACTGATTGATTACAATCTTTGCTGCAGATGGTGAAAATTGAAAGGAACAAAAAACCTGTAAAATGCTTCAGTGGACACTTAAAAATTCATGTAGCTTTCTTCTTCTTCTCCATATTGCATTTTCTCTGTGTGAACATTTGTCTGTCCAAATTTGACCGCTCTTTCAACGGAAGGGAAACTTCAGGTTTTCCTATTTGAAGTAGTTACAGAAAAGAGTGATTTTCTTTGGCATATACACTAAAAATTTGGTGATCTCACCCAGCTATCTCTCATCTGCTCCAGCAGAACTATTATCATGCTACATCAGTGTCTTAATGATCTAAGAGCGCAACCTGTTCCAGAAACAAAGACAAACAGTTTTGACAGAAAAATTCATTTAACATAATAAAAATGGCACTAGAATGAACAGTTTGAAGTTAAATCTGAAAAACTATGTAACTCATTGAAAATGCCCAGGAACAAGAGAAAATCACTGGAGGAAATGTTGCTTAGGTGCTGTTTACTTCTCCATCTTTCATGAACTTGAGTTTCAAATGCTTCAGGCACAATAGGTGGGGATATTATGTAATTAGGTTACAGGTGCTAGGATCACTGTTAATTTGAAGGCAGAGTAATTAGCGACATGTTCTAAGCCACAGAAGTCCATAAGCCCGGAGTTACTTAGAGATGTAGTGCCACAAATAGTGAACCCTATTATGCCCACCAAAGACAGTAATACATCTTCAGGGTTGCACACAGAGTTTCAAATGAAGCCCTTTTGATGGGACAAAAAGGCTGTCAAATTTAACAGCACAGAATCAGAATTTCAAAGTCAGTGTTATCTGAGAATCTAATCCTGTAATGAAGCTGGGTGTTACATTTCTACCTTGCTGTTTTTTAAAACTTTTGCCTCGAGCTCTGGTCACAGAACCAAATAAGTGAGTTTGGTGCTCTGTCTTAAAGAGTGGAAACTCAACTGAATGATAATTAATAATAATACATGAAATAGCCGAGTCTTCCGGTATATCAAAACTTGCTAATAATGAAGATTTCAGTCATTTTAACTTGAGATCCAAAGTATGTCTCGACTTGGACAAATCAAGGAAATCCAGAAATACTTCAGCTAGCTCTAGTGCCAAAAGCATTCCAGCTACAGGAGCAAGGAGAGATTTTTGGCCTAACTGGATAAGTTAACTCCTGAGCTTAGTCCAAGACTTTCTAAATCCCAAAACACCTTGGGGAACTCTACAATACCCTAGAAGGAAGGACATGGGTATGTGCCAAGAAGACGTACCCCTAACTTCACTTTGCTTTAGTGCTTGGGATACTTGGTTTGTGTCTCATTAGTAAATTTTCATTTGTCAATTACAATAAACGTTTTTGTGAACTGCGTTACAGAGAGACTTAAACAACACTAATCATACTCTGATTACGCATGGAGACAGCAGTCTAGTTAGGCTTTTTGTACTTTTTTATGTTCTCATAAAGGTAACTCATGCTACCTTTCAAAAATACCTTTGGAGATAGACAATGTTTGTAGAGTTTGCTATAAAACAAAAACAAAAACAAACAAAAAAAAAAAAACAAAAAAAACACAAAAATAAAAAAAAAAAAAGAAGGTTACTGCCAGATAGTAGTCTTTTGAAAACATTTCAGACATCACACATTTCTGTTTTTTCTTAACTTCACTGAAGGTTTTTGTTGCCCAGCACATTTGCAACCTAGAAACTACATAAAAAGATTAACAAATGTAAGTCAACAAATCTTTATTTAAAAGATTTTATCTATAGTCTTTTATTATAGATCCAGATCACAATCTAAGCTTTTCCAGATGAGTGTGTTAGGTAGAAAGCATTTTGTTGGTCTTAGTCAAGCACCTTCTTGCATAGCTAACAACATCAACTTCATTTCATCCACTTTTGTAACCAAAAGGCACACCTTGCCTCCACAGTGAACACCAGCATACAGCGTCAAGTGTCCTTGTTACTAGGATGTTGCAGACATCTACATTTGTATTTCAGAAAGTACTGGTGCTTCTGATGGAAACAGGTTTCTGTAGTGTCCTAAATCTAGCACCCGACAAGTGCGACATACAGACTCGCAAGACACTAGAAAATTAGGAAGAGAAAATCATGACTATAAAGACAGAAACCAAAAGAAGATAAAACAATTATTAGTGTAATATGCAAGAAAGAAATTCATTGTGGGATTCCTCTGTCAAAGCAAACGCTGAATTTAAAAGAGCAGATCTCTCAAAGTTCACTCAGCATTTACATCTTTACTATCTGTAAGTTTCTTGGATGGTTGTTTTATGCCATCTATCATCACTGGATAACATGGTCTGATGTGCACACAAAAGCATTGAACAAAACCGTGCGAAATAAAGTCTCATTTCAACATTTCAGAATTTTTTTTTCTGGTTCTGCAACAAGCTTGAGCTAACTTCAGTCTACTTGTGAAAAGACTCATTGTTTATCCAGATGGGCGCCCTCTGCCTCAGCACCTTATCACAAGGGGCTCTTCCAGATGGGGTCCTCACAGCTCTCTGTCTTCATGGTTCTTTCAGAAAACCTTCACTCTGCAGCTGACTAGTTTCTCCTCTGTGTGACATGCAGTGTTGCACTGCTGCAAAGAATCTTTTGCTCTGTTTCACACACTCCTTGGCTGAAAAGAAGCCAGTAAGGGGTTAAACTGAAAATACCATGTCCTGCCTCCCCTGCTCAAAGATTGATTTGATCATTCTTCAGGGATTCCCTCTTGTATGAGTCACAGTTAAGACAGACTCCCTACTCAAGGAGGCCAGGATAATGCCATTCCTCCAGAGATTACAACAGCTGAGGGCTAGCCCTGAAGATGGAGAGCTTGGGATTCATGCTTGGAAAAACATTCAGCATACCACAATGCACTCAGCAGACTTAAAGAAATTATTCAGACAGAAGGAAAAAAGCCACAAAAGCCAAACACAACGTGTTCTCAAACTCTCTGCGTTAACCAATTAAGTATGCAGACTAGCATAAATTAGACAAGCTCACAGAGGCTGCCTCCTGGCTTGGGGACTCTGCATGAGTAAAGAGTGAAAACATGAACTCATGTAGTACAGTGTTTAAATTTCAAATAAAGGATATTTCCCCTTTATGAGTGCAATTATTCCTGTGATCTGTTACTTTGTAATAGCTGTATTTGGCTGTTACTCACTAGTAACGTGATTAACATTTTGAATTCAAAAACAAAAGCAGCAACAGTGGCAAAACTAATGAATGTCTCCAGCTAATCACGAAAGTTCATAATCAACTTTCTAAGAGAAAGAGAAACTATGCTGGTGTTCCTTCTCTTGACCTACTTTCATAGACATGCAACAGCTGAGAGGAAAACGCTGGTTGCTGATTTTCAAAAGTAAAGCTCAGGAATGTTTTTTCATTTCATATTATATACAGTGACTGCTCGAAAAATGAACTGTACAATCTGTCACTAAGTCAATAATGCACCAGGCTTGTTTGTTTTAAATGCATCAAGCTGTGTTACACAAAGTTGCACACAATTCACCAGAGTCCATAGAAATTGCTCTGGATTTACTTGTAAAATTCTTTTTTGTGAGCCATTCCTAGTGACACAAATCAGTAGCTGGTCAGTTGAGAGATTAATGCAGGCTAGGTGCTCCAGAAGATGCTTTTAACTATAAAGGCTCAGCCCCACAGTGTCCTTCTGTGTCGCAGTACTGCCTTGCAATCTCACCAAATCTCCATTTTAGTGATAGCACTAGAATGAAGCAGGCAGTTTCAAATCAGATCTTTTACTACTGACTTAATGATACTGGTTACTCTTCAATGGCAGCAGCTCAATGACTGACTCCTGCAGCGTTTCCACCCACTTCACAAACAGGAGTCAGAGAGCAGGGGGATCTCTGGTGATGTCTTCGTGCAGAGGAGACACTCCTGCATGGGTCCATCCTACCAACCCATGCACTCAAGCAGCCTGCCCACTGGGTTTTCCAGAGTGACAGGCAAGGCCTTAATTCCTCACCAGTGGACTCAGTGTGCAACTATACACTCCTTCATTTCTCATTATTTTTTTAAAAATGTTGCATATATAATTTTTTTCTTGATCTACAAGCTGCTTTTATATGCTGCCTTTGTGCAGCTTCCAATTCCTTTTGCTTGAGGGAGATATCTGTCTGGCTAGACAGAGCAAGGCTGGCCTTGTTTTGTGCTTCTGTAATTTAAGTCACTGTAGTGAGCTGCTTTGTCCAAATCCACACTGTGGTACCTGCAAGCGAGCAAGGGGCATTCCCATTACAGCTCTTCGGTACAGGATAATTCAGAAATTTTTCTGATTCAGGAAAGGATGAGGACAGAAAAGAAATAGGAAAGAAAGCAACGTTTAAAATGCTTTCATTCCTGTCCTTAGAAATATCCAGGACTTAACTCCTGAAATGTCACACTAACCCAATTCTATGTAGGGAATGAAGTTTAAATATAAAGTACACAGAACCACTCTTCTACCTCCTTCCTCCATACTCAGATTTTCATTCTGCAATATTGCCTCCTTTTTTTTTAAAAAAAAAAAACTTTCTGAAGAAGCCAAAAGGGCATCCTGCTCACTCCACAGCCTCCCTGGGAGCAGTGTGGCACCTGGGGCTGCAGAAAGGGCTCAGTATTGCTCTGTGTCAACCTGATGCCTAGTTTTGATGATTTAAAGCATTCTGGAAACCTTCAGGGAAGCCCCCCACTTGTTCCCTGGGAGCCTGCAGGTGCTCTGGTTGAGGGGGGGGGAAGGTCTCGTGTATCCCCAGCCCGCTCCCCACAGGGGCTCCCCTGCCTACTGTTCTGCTGACACCAGCAGGGCTGGCTTGAGGAACACCCAAGATGCTTGAAAGTGCAGGGGGGGGGTTCAGCCGGCAGCTGAGGAATCCATGGCTTGAGCCAGTGCCACGGAAACCCTTTCCAAAACAAGACTCAAAGCTATCCTTAACTATCTCGTTTCAGAACCTGACTTTGACTCACAGCCCTGCTCCCACTCCACTGTGCAGACATTACAAAGAATGTCACTGCAGGCCTCCAGTGTTCTTCCACTGCTGCACTGGTGCAGAAACAGCCTCACTGCTGCCTGCCTGTGTCTACACCTGCCGGCTTCATTGCTGGGCACGGCACAGACCTCTCTCACAGCTTAACCCAGAAATGTGGAAAACATACTATGAGTAGAGGAAAATGTGATTATGGGGATGATGCTATCACCATTTGGCCAGGATTCTGTAAGAGGGGGAAATAGGCAGACATGAGTCTAAATTGAAAAGACATACCTGGGGCTTTTTCCAAAAAGATGACTTTTGAGTCTTGCAGAAAGTTGTGGCCAGTCAGAATCATTTTTTTCCCTCCAGTAACAGGAAAGCTGTCAGTACTTTGCTTCTCCACCAGAGGCAGTTCTTGGGCAGATCTCTGAGCTGGAGAGGTATATTCAAAGGAAAAAGCAAAAAGCAAAAAAAAAAAAAAAAAAA
>VXAB01004514.1:164507-216309 GCA_013399175.1 Odontophorus gujanensis
AAAAAAAAAAAAAAGTAACCATGAACACACATAAATAAATAAATATTGCATTAGTAAGAGACATAATGCTTGCAATCCTTACTCTTGTAAGATAAGTTGAGTTTGATATAAAAACAAGGAGCAGTCAGAAGATTTGTAGGAAACATGGTTTCCAAGTGCTTTCATCATAAATAATATTGTTATCGAATGTAGCGGCACAGATTCAAAGCTCTTAAAAAAAACCCACAAGCTGTAGTTTAAAACTCAGCTTGATCTGTACTATGCCAGAAAGAGAATTTTTTGTGAAATTTGTTTATTTAGAATAATTTCTCTGAGAGACAAAGGAATGCTTAATCTGTTACATATATGCCACACATTTACAAGGCGTACATGAGAACAACAGCATCACATCCAAACTGCATTTCTGTCACTACAACCATATTTTCAATTCTGCAAATTGACTTTAAGCAGTAGCTATAAGCCTCACAATTCAGCAAAAGTTCAGTTTAGAAAGCATATTTTCACCAACACCTGACTGCCAAAGCACACGTGGATTCATGCAAACAGAAACCATATTCTTGTGGCAAATATTTTATCATCCGAACTACGACATGGAGTGAGCATGGCTGAACTTCAAGGGATGATGTGACATTTTATCCAGATTACATGGTTACTCCTGGTGTCACATGCACTAAGAGATGCATGAAGTTTTTGGCACCAGCTTATTCCACATTCTGCACTGGAAATAACACTAGTGCTTTTTTTTTCCCTCCTGTTTTCCATTCCTTTGAGGAGGCATGTACCACGCTTTTCCTCATTACACAGTACTCAAAATTGCAAGTCACGGATACAAATCCAAGTGGCTTCATATTTTGTGACCTCCTGAGCTTGGCACATTTGGATCAACTGTTCAGGATGTATTCAAACTGTGGCCTTATCCTGCTACATAGCAATTGAAAAAGTCTCATGAGCTACAGCAAGGAGCAGGATGAAACCATGGCTCCTCTTTTACTTTTTCTTCTTCTTCTTTTTTTTTTTTTTTCCTTGATGTCTATTAACCTAGAGCTTTTTCAGAAAAGAAACATGAAAAATTATTCATCTCACACATATCCTGGACAGAGGGCACGGCTTTATATAAGTCTACCTGTCACAGGTTTGGAGGCTCTGTTATTCTTCACAATTCCACTGGCATATTTTAATATAACTTCCTTCCCACCACCACCACCGGTTGTTCATTTATTTAAATGAATGACTACGGAGGAAGAAGGCTGTAACTGTTGATATATTGGCACTGTTCTTTCCTACAAAGCTTGCCTCTCTTCTAGACTCAAACTACCAGAATGGCAGCAGTGCTGCCCTGCAAAAAAGGATGGAGTACTATCACAGATCTTACAGTCTGACACAGATGGCACTGCTTTTGCAAGAGGAATGCAGGGATGCTCTTTTCTGGATATCTGCTATTAACAATCCCTAGAAAAATACCATGCCAAGCAACTTGAGCTAGTGCGTCAGCTCTAGTGTATTGCCAGCCCTTCATCAAAATGTCCAGGTTTTGTTTGCTGATTTTTGCTCTATCTTGGGTAGAGAGAGAACACAATAGGTATTTTCCAAAACTCTTACAGTAGATGCCTGTGTGATAAGAAGTCACCAAGAAAACAAGTCTTGTCAATTCCAGGTCTATTAGCTTAGCAGTACTCTATTACTGTTTTAAGCACATTCTTCCCTATAAAGGGGTAAAGGCACAAAGCTACACTTGTTTTTTTCTAAAGCAAAGGTATTTTGTCATCAGTATAAACCACACATCTGCAAAACTGAGCAAGTTTCACTGACTAGACAGGTACTGCAAAACAAGTGTTTAGCATGTTAATGGACAATGGCTGCTGTTGAGTGACACAATAGTTAGCAAGAAAAAGTTATCTGTTGCTACTTACAGCACTCAATAGGGTTGGAGGCTACTTGCAAAGAGAGGGTCCTCCCGTTGGACTGTGGGATGTGAACTCGGAAGACCAGTCGCACACGTGTGTTCTTCCGTCCGATGTCTGTTTCTCCCTTCCGCAGCTCAATGTCAGAGTTTCTGAGCTTTAATATTCCAGCACAGTCAATACTACCAAAAAGGAAGCACAGAGCAGTTCAATTCATTTCAAGCAGACTTCAGAAGGACAGAAGAGTGCAGTTTCTTCCCTCTCTCCTGTACATCTTCTGTGTCAGACACAGCCCCATGACCAAGCTAAACACAGTAGACTTCATCCACAAGTTGCTCAGTTCAGGCTCTCAGCAGTAACCTATAGCAGCTGGAGTTGACCACACAAATCTAGGATGTTACTTCAATTGGCAGAGGGAGAAAATGTAAACGATCCTCCCTTCCCAATACATCATGTAAGGACAGAATTTACAGACTAGCTGAAGTGCAAAGAAATAGACTAGTCCACAGGACAGGACATCAATGCACACAGTGTTACTAACTTAGAATGCATGTATACCAACAATTCCACACTTTATGGCTAATTTGGACAAAAATATCCAATGATTTTTAATCTACAGCTAAGTCCTGACAATGCTTGCTACTGAGCATAGTTCTCACTGTGTCAGCGTTACTGACACTGTGCTTGTATTTGAGTGAATTTGTAAGAGTCACAATCTGAGCACTGAGCTGAAGCTTTGCATGAAAAAAATAAACTCAAGGTTACCCCTCTACACTAGAGAAAAATGTCCTCTTTTGTCAGAAAGAACACCTGCTATTTCTGACCTCCCTCACTCCTATTTTTCAATTTTGGTTTTCTTGTGAATGAGTCAGAATTTCTGTCAAAGCAAATTCCAACAGAGAAAGTTCACAGAACAAAAGATAAATAAACATACACACTCAAAAACACTCTGCAAAAATACCTCTTCTTTGGTTAAGACTACAAAGTCTGCACTGCAGTCTATTCTGGGTACTGGTCTCTGGCATGCATTTTATTATACTAAATACATATAGTTTAATTTTATTTTGAATTAAAGAATTTAAATCCTCCTCCAGACCTTTGAAGCTCAGTCCTGAAGCGAACTGCAAACAAGAACTACGGCAGCCTGGTTTTGACCTGCATTTTTTTGAAGTATAGATTTCAGAGTAACAAAAAGAGCTTTGCTGTATGATCAAAGAAACTAATGAATGTATTAATGCTGCTTAACAAAGCATAATAGCAGAGGAAGCCATAAGAATTATGAAATATTTGTACGTATGTCAAAATTCTATGCAATAATCCATATGATAGAGAGGTAATGATGTGCAACCCACTGCTGTCTCTTTCAAAGCACAGGTAGTAAAAAGAAACAAAAAAACTTAACAGTTGGATCAGACTCTGTAAGGTACAGAGAAGCACATAAATTCAGGCTTATAAAGTCATAGATATTAAAATTTGAAATCGATAGGAGTAGTTAAATGAGCAAAGTTAAAGTATGCAGATGAGCTTCATTGTTTCATTATATGAAAACCTAAATACACAAAGTATCTCTGAGAAAAGCCTTTGGTGCTAAACTTCAATTCATTGTTAGCACTACATGAGGTTTTACAGTACTGACATACGAAGCTTATATAAACCAAAGCATTGTTTGTGGTTCTTGGGAGAACTCTATTACAATCTGGCACATATGCCACAAAAATGCTCGGTTTGGTTCCAGAACTGTGTGACTACCTTTATTCTACAGGGAAAGATGATAGAAACAGTACTGATGTTCCCATATGGCCAAAAATATTATTCAAGCTGGATAAAAGAAGGGCCGAAAAAGTATTTTCTGGGTACAAACTGGTCAAGTTTCAATAACTGTGCCAGTGGAATTGTGCCAATTTACAATGATAGAAAATAAGGTCACTAATTTTGCATGCTTGTCATGACTTAACACAATGAACTGACAGAGGTCCTCAGATCTTGAGTGATGAACCTAATCCCAGCTGGCAACGCAGTTACCACATTCCAGTTCTTCTATTCACGTGATGCACTCCAGCACATGTTGCGCATGACACTGCAAACCAGCTTCAAATAACTGCTACGTGCAGAAGGGCTTCAAGTATCTGATACCGTTTTTCACTTCATTACACTACAGAAAGCAGTGTATGAACAACAAGCAGTAAAATCGTGGCTTCTGAAAGCTCCCTGGGATTTCCCATGGTATTTGTTGTGGTGGGGCATGCTTTCTTTCTGTCTGTTTATTTACCCATCCTTTCAGTTTCCCTATAAATACAAACAAACATATATGCATCCATGTATACATTTATGTATATATGCACATTAATATGCCAGTAGATGTACATACAAATTACTCCCAAGGTAGGTGATTTGCGGTAGGGTTATTGAATGAGGGTTGAAGAAGGGGGTGGACTAAACCATACTGAGCATCTTGTTTATGTCACATAAACAGCTCAATATTGGATGCCTTAAACACAATCCTACAATGAAATTTACCTGTGTGTGTTGGCCCTGTGGCCATTAACACTCAGATTCCTAGTAATTCAGAAGTTCTCAGGTGTGGATGCTTGCTTTCCTGCATGGGAAAACTCATTCCAGTTTAGTAACTGCATTCCCTAAGTTTTAACATCCTTACTTCTGTCCTAAAAATCTTGCTCCTAAACAAATGCCATTGGAAAATGTGGATTTTTATTACATGAGAACTAAGAATGGCTTTGTTTGTCTTGAAAATGGCTGGGTTACTTGGAAATGTCCTCTAAGAGGTTCCATTGACATCCAAAGATAAATTTTAATAGGCCCAGTTCCTTGTGCTAGCATGTACAGGAGTAAGAGGTGTCATATTTAGAAACTAAATGCAGGAGCTGAGGTAGGAGATATTTAGAGCTTGGTAACCGAGACACTTATTTTAAATGGCAAATAAGCACATTGGCTGAAACTCTAGAATGAAAGCAATCAGTTGTCATAAATATTTGCAAAGTTCATTTTGTTGTTAAGCTGATGAGAGGCAATTTGTGCTAGAAAAGTTGTGAAAACTTACTACTACCAAGAGGAGTTAAAAAAGGACAGAAAAAGGAAAATAGTATACAAGGGAAAAAAAAAAAAAAAAAAAGAAAAACATAAAACAGAAGAAATTAAGTGGGAAGACCAAAAGGAAACTGCTAAGCAGTCAGGCATAGTGTTTGGTTCTTACGTTGCTCTCATGTTGTTCTCTGGAAGAAGTGGGATTTCCAAGACTTTGGTGTTGGAAAGTATTGTTTCGTGGCTGGTGGTGGAAACAGTCTTCCCAGTGATTCGATGAACCTGGTAGAAAGCATGGGGTCGCAGCAGGCGGTCGTCTGCAGTCCCAATGAACAGCTGTAGTGTGAGGGGCTCACTTTCTAAGTAACCGTGTAGCTGGCAAGAGAACAGAAAACGCCCACTGAGCACCATGGACATAAACTGCTAGGAATCAATTAAAATTTTATAAGCAGGAGAGCCTAATTCAAGAAAAGAACTTGGGACAGGTGCTGTGTGTTAAGTTTCCCCCTTCGATTTCTCCTGTAACGTAATATTGGTACAACAAAAAGGTGCACTCAGAAAATGTCTCATTATCCTGGAGAACCTGAGGCACTTTAGATGAGGTGAACTTTTATGCACTCCTTCTACATCCACAGAAATCTTTGCATAAATTCTGTTGCAGAGTTTGACACAAAAACAATGCAGTCAATGTTCATCCACAGTACTGAGGGTGGCAATGCCAAGGGGGTTTGCATGTGGAAAAGAGCATAGATGATGCACCTCTGAGCTTTCTGAGTTGTTCCACATGTGGAGGATGTGCAGGACATTTCCTCTCACTGATTTTTATGCCAATAAAAACTGGAACAGATTGGAGACAAATCATGTGTACATAACTCGCTGCTCACCATGTATGCATATTCTTCCTATAATTGCACAGAAATCTCATTGAAGCTACTGGGTCTGACTCGATACTCATTTGTGTTACAGTGACAACCCTAATGCCAGCAAGAGTTATTTCTACTACATCTCAAAGCAGGAGTAGCACCTACCCTCAATACTGCCACCCTGAAGAAGCCACCAGGGGTTTATGCTGATGCAACGGCCACATCCCAGTCTGCCCAGGGAGAGCAAGACAGCACAGGAGTGAGCTGCATGCATCCTACTCCTCTACCATCAGTAGGTCTCTGTTCCAAAGCACGGAGCTTTGTGGCTCTGCGCGCCGCTCAGTATCTATGGCAAGGCCAGTCTAAACTGTGAAAAACAAGAATACAGCAGATACTGCCAAGTAGAGTTTGTCTTTAAGCAGACACAAATGGGGCTCCACATGTGACAGTTTGGCTCACCCAGCTGACTTTTCATCTTTAGACTATGAGGGTAGACTATGAGGGTCTTCAAGATCAGCACTGGCTACAGTAAAGCCCAGGATGAGCAAGCTCAGTGATCCCAACAGACTGGCAGATGTGGGGTGCACTGGGTGGTAGGGAAATAACTGAATTGAGTACACCTGCTCCAATGCCTGTAAAAAACTGGCAGGTACCAGGCAAGCCAGAGCTGCTGGCTCACACTGCCATACCATGCAAAGGGAGCCTGCTGCTGGTTGCAGAATGTGTCACAGGCAGGCAGAGAGGTTTTACAGTTTCTACTCCTCACACCTCCTGACTGACCTCAGTTTGCCTGCCACACTATCACTACAGCCAGTCAGCTATACCCTTTGCAGCAAGCCAGAGCACAGAGCTCACAGTGCAGTGGCACCTAGAAGCATGCTCAGTGACTGTGCCTACCACAGGCCCCAACCACTCCTATTGCCAGCACCCATGCTGAGCCAATCCCAGCCACATGGGCACTGGCAGTCCCACAGTCCCTTTGCTCTTCCATCTCTCACCACTCTACCATTTCTTCATGCTACCACCTGATGATAGGGAACAAGCTTTCAGAATAACTCTCTTGCACCCAAGAGCTGTGAAGCTCTACACTGTGGAAGGGAGGGTGCAGCAGCTGCAGCAGAGAGGAGCAAGAACCAGGTGGGCAGTTACAGGAGAAATGCATTGCTGAGGAAACACTTGCTCTGTTACAGGTGTAGTTTTCTCTGCTAATAATTCAGGTGAGATAGACAAGGCTTTCAGGAGTTGTATAGCATCACTACACCATCACTAACTCATACAGATCTAATTTATATCATTAACTACATCTTGGTGAAGAAGAACACTTTTAATTTACGGTGTAGGAGAGTGCAAACAAAGCTACTTCCCCGCAGCTTTTTATTTATTTTTCCACAGAGGATTTGCTGTGTGGGCCTCTCCCGTGATCCTAGATCAAACAGAAGGACCTACTGCCATTCCTTTAATGTGTGTAGCTCTTTGTGGAGGAGGCTGGAGGCTCTACTACTTTCATTAACTCCTCCACACCTCTTCCCCATCTACAACACAGGCACTATCAGAATTGTAGAGAAAGGAAAGCAGATCTCAGCCTCAGCCCTCACAGAGGTGCCATGGATTGTGTCTTTCAGTTCAGTTGCCAGCCTCAAAGCCAGGAGCAGCAGGGGACAGGATGCTTCTCTGCTGGGTCACAAGCAAACAGTGGCTGTGACTATCTAATTTGCTGCTTGAATAACTGCAAGAAGTTGCATTTCCAAGATTTCAGTCGGAAACCTTAACAAAAGGTGTTTTTCTCCAGCAGGAGTTTGAAACATACCTGCCATGAGGCTGAGCTTTGTCATACTGCAGCAGTCCACAGCTCTCCTGCCTCTGACCCCACAGTCAGTCATATCTGCAGCCACTGCCTGTACCAAAACAGCGCACTTTCCCTTCCAAAACAAAGTAGTTCTCAGACACCTGGCTCCTATGTCTGGCAGCAGAAAGATTCTCAATGCAAAGATCTGTGCTATGCTGCATAGATAGAATTTTCTGGTTTTAACTCCCAGACTGTAGAGGTGCATCCTGAGCAGCTTGTATGTTCCCAGCACAGCTGGCGATCACGGGGAAGCCACTGTCTTACTCAGCACATCCCTGTCCCCACGTGCCTTGTGGCCATAGCTGTTTACTACTGCCACTGACTTGAGTAGGGCTAGCAGAGTGACCTGGATTCAGTCTGGACTGATCTCACACCGCGTCAACATTTCTAGAGCCTCAGCATTGAGAACATGGTGATGGAGGAGACATGGGGTACTGCTGAGTATTTTCGATCATGGGCGTAATGCAGGTTCACAGAGGAAAAAAGTAATGAAGTGTGACACATGAACCGATTAAATTTCTACAGGAAGCTGCTGGAAGAAAAAACTACGTAGCTATGCATTACCAGCAGTGACTTCTCCAACTTGTTACGGAGGTGCTTTTTATGGAGTGTGTAAAATTAAAACAAACCCATATTGAATTACAAGGCTGCTTGAAAAGTAAAAATAGACAAGCAAGTAACTTAAACCTCAGTTCGGCAAAAGCAAAATCACACACTGAGATACCCATGTGTTTTACTGAATCAGGACAAATGGGTCAAAAAACGTTAGTCTTGCACTGGGTTCTGGCACTTCAGGTTTTATCTTTAAATCAGAACTTAGCTACTGCTGTATCTCATCACCTACTTGTGAGTCTCAGCCAGTATTTTTCCCACAGTTTTTTACTAGGAATAAACCTAAAACACAAAGCCCTCACCTTTGTATACCTGCCCTCCAACAAGAAGAGTTTAAATGCTGAAAAATAAATATTAAGACACCAGATGCATGTTTTGCATTGTTTTTTAAACAGCGTGATCTTCAAACTAGATTTATGATTGTATTTCTTTTTTTAAGGTCCTGTTGTGCTGAGCTTCGCTAAGCCATCAGCTTTCTATGGATACATCACACACTGTTACTCATCCAGTCACTGGGAGCTCTTCCCCATCTGGTAGTTCTGAATTTGAAGACAAACAGTGCTCAGCATGAACATGAGCTTTCAAAAGAAGGGAAGCGTCAAAAACACCCAGGAAGATAAGCTTGCTAATACAGTTACTACACAGTTGATTTTTCAGCCTCCAACACAGGCAAAACCCTCTCTCAACTGTAAGTTTTATGTTCTACAGTAGGAGGAATTTGATCTCAAATATGTATTTCCTTTTGTGTTTTACTCACTGCATCATATTTGTTATTTTTATATTGTGTGACAGTCTTATATCTCAATAGAAACAATAATAGACAACAGGACAAGGATTAACATTTGAAGGGGCACATAGTATGGATGACTAATTTTAGGTCATTCTCCCAGTGTACAATATGTGCAATACTGCACTTTGGAAGATTTTTTGGCATGCTGTAGATGTTGGGAAAACAGGCAAGATTTTGCATACTTTCAGCAGGTAGAGCAAGAACTGTACTCTGTGGCTCCCTCAAAATGTAGAAGTGTGACATTACTGTCACATCATTCAAAAGAGTGAAAATGGGAGTAGTGGCAGTACAGGAAGAGCTTTCTACCAGAAGTACTTTGAGCTGCTACATTTGTCAACAGATAAAGGAAACAGCAAACAAGGTGAATGTGAAAGGGGAAGGGGTAAAGGGGTACTGAGTATTTCTATTAGTTAGGAAAGATTTCACATGTTCACATACACGCATATTTTCCATGCATGCTCTGGAATACTGTACTTGGTATAAAGATTCTGTTTCCTGGCATGCAACACGGGATGCGTGCGTCAGACACCCTATTTTTATCTTTTTCTCTGTGTAACACAGTCCCAAAGCTGAAGTTCTTCTCATAATACCTCAGCTGAGTAAGGGTGACAGAGGCTGCTCTCAGCTGTAAGGTTCATAGAAAAGGATGTGCCTTTCCTATCAAGCATGGTTTGCTTCACAATACCTGCATCCAAGTGGAAAGAACCATATATTCCCCTGATATGAAAGTGTAAAGGGACTTTGCTTCAACTAAGGATCGGATGCACAAAGTTTCTGAATGAGTAAAGGGGAGAATAGAGCAGCCAAAGTAGAGATGCAGGAAGAACTTGAGTGTGTAGATAAGACCACTGTGGTCAACGTTATTGATTTTGAAGTGAAAGTAGGTCATGTTCTCCTGTTTTGAATGACCACTGACTAACCTGCTGTTTTCCTTTTTGAGTAACAATGTAAAAAATATTTGAACTAGTCTCCAAAGGTATTTGCATATATATTGTCTGAAGCTGCTAAGATCAAAATCAGACTTAATTGTGGTCCTGTTTTACTCTCCTCACATTCTATCAAAAGCAATGCAGTCACCAGTAATTAATATCCAGAACAGGACTGATCACGGTTAAGCTCTTCATCATCTTACATCATCTTACGCAAGAGAGAGAGAAGACTGCACTGCCTGGGTGACTGCTGCACCACAGCAAGCCTTCTCGGGAATTCCTAAACCTCTCTGTCATTGTTTTCACAACACACTCTCTCACCAACACCTCTTGGCTCTCATTAGTAAATTGCTGCTCATCTTGACGAACGGTGCCAAAGCAAATCCCAGCCTTTCCCTTGGAGTGCACAATGTGGAATGGGCTTATTGTTCCAGCACGTCCAGGCAGTGTGGTGCTGAATGCCAGGAGGTGTTCCTCTGACAGCCAGCAACTCACAAGGAAAATAGAACCATTTCTCCAAAGCAGCAAACATACGACTGCAATGTAGCACCTGTCTTAGACCTACTTCAATCATAAGCTGAGGTTTATAACAAACACGAGCATACCCAACCACAGGGTGTTCCTGTTGTATCCAAAGTGCCAGGTATGTACCTACAAAATTTGGCAATCAGAATTGAACAAACCTGAAAACAACAAGCAGAAGAAGCGGAAGTGTTTTTAACATAAACCTTAGAAAAAAACAACAAAAACCTCTCCAACCTCACTGCAGCTACTAAATTTTGAGGATTTTTTTCAGATGTTGTGTCCCATCCAGTATCCCAAATGCTATTTCAAGAAACAATGCTTATTCTACAGATCGCAAGGAAAACTTCTACTATTTAAGTTAGGAATTTTATTTTAAGAAAGGCTGAAATATCCTGTGTGCTTCTGTCAAAGTACTTTGTGCTTCTGATATGCTGAATTATCTGCTGAAATGCTCAGAAAACTACCTGTTATTACAATAAGCCCTCTCTGCCTGGAAGGGCCCCTGGAGGCTGCTGAAAGAATGGTCCCATTCCAGGGGGAGCTAGGGAGGCCATCATGGCCAGACACACCAGCCAGGTACACCATCTACACTCACTGACACTGTCAGGGGAAAAAGGGTGCTACACTATGGAATGAGTTTTCAGTGAGCTTACAAGAAGTTCTGAAAAAAGACCAGGCATGCCACTGCTCCTTTTTCGCAGGCACCTAAACCAGCACGTTCCTCAGACTCTAACACTGTAAATATAGTAAATGAGAGTTGCTGCTGATTTATGGTTTAGCCTGTGCCGATGTTTTCAGGACATTACTTTCCACTAATACCAATGTGGGGCACAACCAGGGACTTCATATCCATCCTCCAAACTAGTCAGGAGCTTGTGCTTGATATTGTCCAGGCTATTAAGTGCTGTGTCCTTCATGACAATGATGTGCAAAAAATCCATATGTAACATCTGTATCAGCAATAAATTCATAAATGTGTGTGTCTGTTCTTTGTACATTTGATACTCATGCCTGTGCGAAAATAAAATCCATTTATACTTCTAAAAATAATATGCAAACTATCTAACTCTTCTTCTCCAGCCATGCCACTGATGGCCATATTGCATGCACTTGGGAGTGCTTCACACATCTGTCTGTCTCACCCGTACTTCAGAACTGTTCAAGGAATAATCTGTGCTACAGTGTTAGTCTGGAGAGAATCATTAGCAAGACTAAGCACTCAGACTGGTGAAGGGGGGCTTCTTTTGTTTATTCTCTCATCAATGGTTTGGAATGTTAATTGTTGAATGCTTTCAAAACAGGAAAATGTGATAAAATGTATATCTATAAAACAGTGAAATCTCTGAAGTAATTGCTGCCTGTCTCTTTAAGCTAGAGCTTCAAGAACTCCACAAAACAGCTGCACTGCAATCTTTCTCAATCAGCAGGTCTTTATTTTTTATGGTAACTCCACATGATGAATGATAAAAAAAATTGTCATGTTTTAAAAACGTACCTAATACACAGCCTCAAAAACATAACAACAGTGAGTATTTAGTGTCTCAATTTTTCAGAAACAAATTGAAGATCAAGCCATCTAAACTATAAAGAAAGTGCCTGAACATTTCAGGTATCAATTTTAGCTGTAAACACCAAGCATGCATAGATCAGAACCATAGCTCTGATTTTTAAGAAAAAAAACAAAAAAACCTTTCAGCTACCACACAGAAGTATCTGGAGATGTAAGCTGTTACATTATGGGTTTAAGTGGGTCGAAGGAAAAGCTGGTTTTCCAGGCAGTGTCTGTCATGTGAAGCAAAGGCATTGAAACCAAGATCAGGAGACCTGGAGATCTATTCTTGTGTTCACTGCACAGATCCTGCATGACCTTCTCTCCGACAAGTCCCTTAGCTCCCTTGCCTCGGCTTTCCCTCAGCTGAATATGTCGAATGATCTTTTGCTGAAGAGCCATAAAGTCAGAAAACTACTGCTCTGCTAAAAAAAATAAAAATTGAAAGACCAGTTCATGAACTGCTGTGGTCCCTTCCTCACAGTGGACTCTTTTATCATCCCTGTTTCTTTCCAGTTTTAACATCATGCTCCTCAGGTGAACATGTTTCATCCACTGCCGCACTACCCAAGTGCCCTCTATTCATTTTAGGGCTCCAGGCCATAACGGTGCAGGCTGCTGCAGCCCAAAGCACACCTAGGACTGGAAGTAGCACAACACAAGAGGCAAACTCACCTGTTGACTAACATGACAGGCTCCCCTTCCTCTTGCCAGGAACCAGGCAAGCAAGAGAAGTTGCCAGTTTTTTGATCAGGTGCAAAATCCAGGTCCAGACCACATGTCAGTGTGGATGCAAATCGGAAGTGCTAAACTTGGGCCACTCAGATGCTCTTGTACACTGTGTTCTCTAGTGGGAGTGCAAGCCAAAAAAAGGGAGTGCCTTATTCAAAACATTAGAGAAGAAAAACTTCAAACAACAAGAAAAAACACCAGGAAACAAAACAACGGAGCTGTTCTGTAAGAGCTGAGATTATTCTGTGGCCACAATAGCTTCTCTGAATTTTACCTGACATGGCTGGCCAGAAAGAGTGTATAATTTATGCCCTGTATGACATAACATCCATGCCACTCTCCACAGTACCTCAGACACTTCACATAAAAATCTAACAGATATTCCTACAGTTTTTGTGCTGCTTACAAAATTTATTTTTCCTTTCTGGAAATCCATTTTCCTTGGATTCACTTAAACTCTGCTTTAAGATCCAAATGTAGTTAAGAGTTGGTCCACAAATAAAAATAAGATGGCTTATTCCTGCAAAGAGCTAAGCCTAGGCAGAGAGTGAGAGCTGGATGGAAGAAGGAGTGAATGAAAAGCAGCAGGAGTGTGTTTTATGTGGCACTTTCTAGTGCTGCCACTTGGACTTAAATTCAGCAGTGCAGGAAAAGAGCAGCTGTTCACATCATGATGAGTAAAGATCTATATAAAACTTCCAGCTGCAAATACACTGTAAGGAATTATTAATCTTAATGTAATAGAGATGCTGTATACTCAGTCACTGGCTCACAAGTCATTTCAGTCTTCATCCAGGGAAAAACAGTTTTCATGGCTCTTGGCTCACAGAAGATCCCATGAGATCTCCTCTAAGCAGCCGCAAGACGCTGCTCCCTATTTCTAGGAAAGCTTTTCCTCAAAAAAAGTGTACATAGAAACCAACCCAGTTCACACTCCTCAAAAAATCATAATGATTAGATTTATGAGGATGAAGTTCATAAGAGAAAAGGCATCTTGTTTACTGGATCACTGGGACATCATTATTATTCTTGCACCCAGCACATAGCAGGTGGCAAAGCAGAAGGCAATCTTACATGAGACCAAGATGCCCTTCCCTAATCACAGTTGTTCCCAGATACACTTTCAGGTGATCAAATCCAGCCAGCCACCTCCAAGCCATATCACAACCCATCTCCAAGAGGGCATCATCCAATTGTGCAGCTGTGAGCTCTCAAAACTTCTGCACAGCTCTCTCAAGACAGGGCTAGGAGAGTTGTCCCCCATGGAGGAAGGGACACCAAACCCAGGTTGCCCACCTAAATCAAGTTTCTCTTCTCCTCAACAGCTTTGTGCTTCCCGGAGGTGGCTGCAGCTGGTCCTGTGCAGGACGACAACCTAGTTTGTACTGACACACAGCTACCATGTGTGTGGCCTTCTGGGGCTTTCCATCCTAGGCAGCCTGTGAGCAAATTGCAGCTGCCTCTTGTCATGTCATTTATGCACTGTTACCAGGCAGAAAGCTCGCATTTGTGGGCTAGCACAGGCTGCCCTGGCATCCTCAGGTGTGCAACAGGTGCTGTGAGCATGAAGAGCATTACAAACTCCCCGTGCTGATGTCTTCTAGAGGATGCCAGCATATATCCCAGTGACAGCACCATGCTTCTGCAAGTATACATGAGCAGCTTCTCCAAATGCCTCACTGTCACCTGATGGCCCACAAGTACTGTAGTACCTGTGCGCCTCCAACTTTAGGGATAATGGGGTGCCCAGCCACCCCTGGGATCTGCTGAAGAATCAAAGCTTTTTAGTGCACACCAAGGTGAATCTTGGTTCACATAGGACAGGGGCAGCACACTTCAAGGGAAAATATCTCTGAAGTTCACAGACACAAATGGGACAGTAATAGACTAGAAGTTATTACCTTTCCCCTGTATTTTTATACCTATTTCGACTATATTTATTCAAAACTACCACTGAAGGCAAAGCTGGGGCTATGCTTAAAGGCATTATCTCTGTTAATATTTGGAGAACTATAAATACTGAGCCATATTAATAGTACGAATATTGGACTGTGTGTTTTGTTGCCATGAAAATCAGTATAAATACTGTTTTTTTATTTCTAATTTCTCACTGTGCGATCACTGATTTCCAACAACTTCTTTAAAAAGACAAAATAATTCTTATCTAAGACTTCATACTGTGTAATTAGCAAAAAGAGTTAAAGACCATACCACAGAGCAGGAACTAAAAATGAAAACTCAGTGCCAGAAGCAGACAAAGAATGCCATGCACTAGCATTCTATACAGCTGCATGTCCCAAGTGGGGCATAGTATAATTAAGACAGTCCATGAGTTAAGCTCAGACTGCCTCCTCTGTTAGGGAAAGGAAGAAACCCAAAAGGAGGATGTGTAAACATCTGAAACAAACCTCCTTGCTTCTTCTGTGAGTAACATGAATACTGATGGCTTACCAATTTCACAGCAACTCTATCCTTTTTATTTATGTAGAAGTGAGTTAATGAGGGAAAGCATTTTTAACAAATTATATAAGCGTAGAGTGAGGATGGTTTTGCTAACAAAGGAGCAGAGAGCTTGTTCACAGAGTTATGGAATTCTCTGCTAGATAGTTTTTGCTTCATCACAGATACATGTAAGATTAGAGACAGAAAAATTCATAACAAGTTTTTATATATTTGGAGTCTGCACTATGTTTAACCAATTTCTGCTTCATCCTTCTTAAAGAATAAAAATAAGCCTCTGTGCTATGTGGTAGAGTAACCCCTTCTTCACTGTGAAAGACACAGCACTTTCCAACCCTTTGACTCGAATTCTCTTCCAGAATTTACACCTGCATTCCTTGAGAAATAAAACAGACTAACGCATCTCTCTTGCTCTTTGAAGACAGAAAAGTGCTGTTAGCAGGCACGTGCTCTTCAGCACAGGTTCTGCTTCCATTTTTTCAACCCCCAAAAAGGTACCAACATGTTGTCATCACACACATTCATAAAAATGCTATTTGTGGTTTCTGCCTTAGAGTAGAAATGGCAACATGTTCTGCACTTCTGGTTCTGTTCTCCTTTCACAAGCCCCCTTTGATGCACTTGATCCTAGAGCTCTAATTACTCTGCACTTTTATCTGAGAGCATGTCTTCCACAGAAAGCATCTTAATGGAGCAATAAAAATAGGTCAGGTATATTTTATATCTCAGCTTCAAGGTTTTAACCTCCAAAACAGTCTGGTTAAGACGTGAAAAATTCTGAGATAGGATTCTACACTGTGAGTTGTTTGAGAGCAATGGTGATACCATTTTTTTACCAAAAAAATTAAAACTTCCTGCGACATTTGTGCCTTTAATAGAAACATTGTAGTCTTTAAGTCTTTTAATTTTAACAGAAACAGAATTTCAAAATGGATACAGCCAACCAGATTGTCTATCATAACATTAGCAGCTCTGCCCAACAGACCACCAGGGTTAAAACAAACTGAAAGGCCTGTGATTTTTAACAGCAAGTGAATCAAATAGGTATGAAAGAGTCTTATGATTCATTTTCTCAAGACCTGTGGACAGTTTTCAAGCAATCATTCTAAACAGCCACATTGACTAGAATTATTTGGCAATAACTGTTGCACTAGAATTTCTCTCAAATACTGACAAGCTCACACCACAGCCCTGTTCGAAGATAATAAGATAGCTAAATCAAACACTGTAAATATTAATGACTGAACTTGCAAAAAAAGCTTTGCAGAAGAGATTATTTGCTGCCTTAAATGGATGACACTTTTCTTCAGTTGATGTAGTAAGACATTATTACACTAACAGGATTTGAAGAGGGTAATGAGAGTACCATCTTCTCCTTCAAAGGGAGGCACAATGAGTACCAGCAATCAGAACCTGTACTTTTACATTCAAACCAGGACAGTATTCAGATCGATTTGTTGAGGTTAAACACGGTTCTGGTATGGATTAAGTCTCAAGCCTGAGACAGGAACATTGAAGTCTCAAAAGCCATCAATCCTCCCCATCATATTCAAACCTTACTTGGGTATCTCAGCTAAGAAGTAAATCTTGGTCCTAGCTAACTGGTAAGACTGTAAAGTCTGCTAGTCCCAGTGATACCTAATTATATATAACACATAGAGACAAAAACAAACAGGGGAAAGTTGGGTGATTCATGCCACCTAACTAACATCTACAGGCTGGACAACCATGAGGAGTAGTTACCGTGACTACCTTCACAGCCAGCAAAACGAAATTTGCACTCTGAAGGCGTGACTTACCTGAACTACTTCAGATGTTCTCACCAGAATAAAATTAATAGCTCGCTAAACTCTATAATGACAAGCTTTGCCCTTATGACAGAGAAAAACTGAAGCAATTAGCTCACTTGCAGACATCAATGCTTAGCCAAATAAACACAAAATTGCCCTGCAACTGACATGGGGCACAGTTCAAAGCGTGAGTCTCCCACAGACTTCGGCAGTACTGGAAGAAAGACGCATTGCACCTAACCTGAAGAGACATCCAGAAGACTTACTGTGAGAACATTCCCACAGTGGTACAGTCTGCTACAGACATAATGTTTTGTACTTCACTGTCAAGCATTTTGGATACTTGCTCCTAACTTTTCACTGCAGTGGTACAAGACCATCAACTTGGATCACAGAACGACTAAGGTTGGAAGGAACTTCTGTAGGAAATCTAGTCCAACTCACTGCTCAAGCACAGACACCCAGAGCAGGTTGCCCAGGACCATGTTCAGACAGCCTCTAAATGTCACCAAGGAGGGATACTCTGCAAGTGTTCCGGGATAGCAATTCAGTGTTCAGTCACCTGCATATTAAGAAAATGCTTCCTGGCATTCGGGGGGCACCTCCTGTGTTCCTGTTTGTGCAACTACCATTTGTCCTGTTACTGGGCAACGCTCAGAACAGCCTGAATCATTCATATGAATATTCATTGGACCCTCACTTCAAGTATTTGTCAACGCTGATGAGACCCTTCATAGGCGTCACTTCTTCAGGTTGAACGTCCCAGCTCTCTCAGCCTTTCCTCATAGGTGAGATACTCCATTCAGACCCTTCATCATTTTCATGGCCCTTTGCTGGACTCTTTTCAAGTAGCTCCATGTTTCTCTTGTACTGTGGAATCCCAAACTGCATGCAGTACTCCATGTGTAGCCTCATCAGGGCTGAGCAGGAGGGGAAGAATGACCTCCCCTGACCTGCTGACAGTACTTAATGTAGACCAGAATACCTTTGCAGTCTTCTCCATGGCAAGATCACCCTGCTAGCTCATGTTAATTCAGTGTCCACCAGGCCATGCCAAGCTGCTTTCCAGATGCACAGCAGCCAGAATGTCCTGGTCCCTGGGATTGTTCTTACCCAAATGCAGGATTCAGTACTACCCCTTGCTGAACCTCGTGAGGTACTAGTCAGTCCACTTCTTCAGGCTGTCCAGGTCACTCCATATAGCAGCACTATGATGTATTAGCCACTCTTCCAGTTTTATGTCACCTGCAGAGTTGCTGAAGGTATACTCTGTCCCATAATCCAGATTGTTCATGAAGACGCTGAACAGGACTGGACTCAGTACTGACCCCTGGTCTTCACCACTAGTTATTGGCCTCTAAATAAACTGTATCACTGTTCACCACCCCCTGGGCCACTCAGGCAGTTTTCAATTCATTTAACAGCTTGTTCATCCAGCCCTATCAGCCCATTTCTCAACAGCTTGTCTATGAGTATCTTAAGGGTGACATTGTCAAAGGCCTTTCTGAAGTCCAGGTTAACAAGATCCACTGCTCTCCTCTCATCTATCAGGATAGCCATTTAATTCTGTAACCTTATCAGGTTGGTCAGTGATGACCAATACAAGAAGTCTACTACTGCTTGCCCATGACTACTGCTGATGATTTTCTTCTCCTTCTTGTGACCAGAAATGGTTTCTATGATTAGCTGCTCACTTTCACCTTCCCAGAGATTGGCCAATAGTTTCCTCTGTCTTTTTTATTGCCCTTCTAGGACTGACGTGCTTTCCTCCCATCTTAGCATTATTAAACTTGTTGCCATGACCAGTAAAATCATAGGAGCCATCCTACCATGTCTCCATGATCCCAACAAGACCGTCTCCCTGCAACTGTATGAAAACTCTAACTCATCAAGTTTATTCCCCATGCTGTATGCATTGGTATACAGGCACTTTAGACAGGCATCACAGCTTGCTGAGTTCTTAAAAAGAGTTGCTATTAAGCCTTGTGGGCACCTTCTTGATTACATGCAAGCTTTGGTAGACCCTCCACAGTATATATGATGTGTGTCCCTTGAACAGTGGTACTCTGCACTCCCAGAGGGAGATATCAAAGCCAGTGCCATCAGTGCTGCAGTTTCTCCACAGATTTCTGCAGGCCTCAGCAACAACACTTGGTTGGCACCAGGTGGTCACATTTACTAGCTTCACCCTCAGCCTCACTCTCTGCTCCTTC
The DNA here is from genome assembly GCA_013399175.1 of Odontophorus gujanensis. NCBI lineage: Eukaryota > Metazoa > Chordata > Aves > Galliformes > Odontophoridae > Odontophorus > Odontophorus gujanensis. The sequence goes on from VXAB01004514.1 coordinate 183,757, forward strand.
CCCATGTGTGAGATGGGACTGACAAAACTGCCATCTCTCAGATGAGAAGTGGGGTAAATTCACTCACTTACAAAGACTGCAGTGGTCCCCACAGATCTTACATCTGGAGCACAGTGGAAATTTTGGAGCAGTTTCAAGCACATTTCATGTGTCTTGCTGTTGCTTTTATTTTAAAGTTCAACAGTGCGTTAATATCATAGTAAAAAGGCTGACCCTAACAGTATTACTGCCAGCATATGCTTTTATATTAAATTAAAACATTACACACCTTTCTTATACAAAAGGGCTAAGACCATTTGCTAATAATTGAAGAGATGGGAGGCTGAAGGTCAAATTTAATCATATTTTAGTTTATTGTACTCAAGACTGGACAAACAGAATAATTCTTCTACTCATTAGATTAATTCTCTAAAAACATCTGCCCTTAGCAATGAGGATTCTAAGTTAATGCTGGCCTGTGATTAGAACAATGATATATGTAAAATCCATTTGACTGAGAGTTTCAGGAGCTTTATTTACACTAGCAAAACTGCAGAGCTATAGCTTATAGTCAGCATCACTACTGTGCTGTTTTTCTGTTTGTTAATAACTCTCAAATGTGCATCCATTTCAGCTACTGCTCCTGTGCTGGCAGTGGGGCTATGTAAGTTCACGTATTTCAAGGTTTTCCTCACAACCAAGAGGGATTAGGAAATGGGGCTCTGATGCGGTCAGGACATTTGCTTGACATTACTTGTGTACCTAGATGCTAGCACATGTGCCTGCAAGTTGTGACCTAAACAGTTTGTCCCTGTCAGCTCATATTTTCAGCTACGGGTGGAGTTTGTGTAAAATTCTACTACTATGTGCCATTTTATATTCAGTAATAACCTGCTATCTATATTCAGTAACTATATTTGATTCTACAATCAGGAACATGTTATTTCTGTAGAATATAAAATGCAACACGCAAGGCCCACATAGTGAAAACATCATCACAAGAGAGGAAGCTGAATACCAATGTTATAGCCATTTGGAGTTTTTTTTGCAGAATCCATAAATGTAGAAAAAAATATGCCCATTCCAACTCATTTTATGATTTCCTGTGAATATTAGCAGATATTAATTATTTTACATAGGTTTTAAAGATCACAGGTGCTATCTAAATATCTAAATAGTGTTACACAAACAAACAAGACGATATGGTGTCCTGTACTTTTTCAACCAAATGAAATACTCCTCTGTGGCACAGGAGGTACAAGATACTGAAACACTGAGCTCTGAAAAGAGCGGCAGCATTTTGTTTGCCTTTCCCCCTCCTTCCACCCCAGCAAGTGTTATCTTCAGGGACATGTCCAAGGTGGAAAAACTAAGCTGACCCCCTCCAGTTACCCTTCTTCAGTACTTCACTGACTTTTAGGCATGCTATTCCTCTTCAAGTGAATGAGAGTTTTACTGCTAAATCTAACTTGAATGCTCTGCCTATTTTCTCTGGTCTTTTTCTTCTAGAAATGAAGCCACTTGGTAAATACACAGCAATGAAACTGCATTAAAAGCCACAGCAGGTGGAGAATAATACAACCCAGGGAAATTTTTATTTTTGACTCTACTCACTATCAAAGCTATGCACAAAGCACACTAAGGCACAGTAAATAAAGACATTTCACACAGACAAGCACGAAATCTTCCAAAACAAAGAAAATTAAATTATCTTTCAACTAAAGAACACACTGCAGTGAAACACTAAATGAGCAATTCTAATTAAAAACATGCTGCGAATCTTCTACTTTCCACCAAGAAAAAAAATCACGCTAGTGTTTGTGCATGTATAGCCACTCTCTAAAACCAGTCAAGCAGCTTTCAAGCCAAACAATGCAAGACACAGCATCTCAGAACTACAAAACATATTGAAACTATTTCCAGAGCAATCATAACAACAACACACTAGGCGAGGATCTCCAGGGAGGGGTGGCTCCCTGGAGTTGCCCACTGTGTTTGGCACAAGGCTAGCAGCACCCATGCAGAATCCTGTCCCTCACCCCACAGCCAGCACCCTCCCAGTGTATGCAGCCCTATGCACCAGCCCTTGCTTTGGCAATGGCTGGTCTCATCCAAAACACAGCTTGTAAACAAAGCCTTATGTACCCACACGCAGACACAGGAGAGTTGAAGAGCTGGTAGTCCTGGCCCGAGGCAAGCATGGGCAGCTGCTGTGCAAGCTCTTCCATGCAGCTCTGTTTGAGCCTCCTAATCCCTACATGCTGCGATCATCCCAGGCTCAGATCCTCTCATAGCTGTGCTAAATCAAGCCACAGCCTCAGATGAGCACATTGAGATGGAAACAAAAACTCCAGGCTAGCCCTTTGCCCCTAAGTAGGGTTAGAGTTTCGATCTGAGCAGCTCTCCAGAAATGAAACGCAAACCCTCTTCCAACCCACTTTCTTCCATTTATTTACTTATTTGCAGAGCCACAATCTGCTGTGGACTTCCTAGCCACTAGCCACTATCCTGTCATGGGTAGAGAGCCAATGGGATAAAAATGAACGGCCTGTTATATACAGCAAAGATGGACAACCTTTGCAGAATGTGTATGATAGGCTGATACTGCTACTGTGATGGAGGCACAGGAACAGGAACCAGCTAAATATAGCAGATTTCAGTGACCGATCTAAGCTACAGACTTAAATGATATGAAGAAAGGTGCATCTCTCTCATAGACAGAGGAAAGTATGGGAAGATTTTGCTAAGTGATGAGAATTTTGGTTAGAGTATTCCTGAATTGCTATCAAGACATCTAGTTAAAGCTTTAGAGACATGGAGACTTCATGCAGAAATCGGATGTTTACAGACAGGCGAGAGAGTCAGCATAATGACAGAAGAACGAAAAGATGAAATCATCCTAGAGAACCTCAAAATCAAAAGGACTGAGGAAAAGGAGGACCCAGGTAACAGCTTTCACCTGAAAACCACTAGAACGAAACAGGCATATGTGGGATGAGCCCTGAAACTGATATCCAAAGTACGCCAGATTTTTAGGAAGGAAAATCTAATGGATATCCTGAAAACCATCAAAGAGGCTTGCAAGGGCAGAGCACAGATTCTTCAGCCTGCTCCATTTTTTCATGTCATTTTCAGGCAGTTGGCAGTCTCACATGCTCATGTGTGATATTCACTTTCTTTGTTCTCAGGTGCAAGGCAGTGTGTCTTAATCCACATTCTGCAGCTGAGTAATGTGGATGACAAGAAACAATGACACTTTACAAATGTGTATTTGTTTGGCAGAAAACTCAAGCTCATGTTAAACATTTAATCCTACTTTATTAAAATTTAAGGATGCACTCGTGCTTTGCTGCACTGTAACAGCAAGATCACCTTGCTCATTCTTGCTTGCATTTTTTCTTTTTAACCAGAACTGTATTTTTGCACAAGTGTGATTTCAAGTGGTAAAAGTGGATGGCTATCTCTAGTGAGATGGATTTTTGCCATTACCATCAGTGAGAGTAGCATTTGGTGGCAACACTATATTATCAATGTAACAAAGATTAAAATTTCTTGAAGGGGACTTGGCTGTAGGTAACTGAAATATTGAGGAACTTCCAAAAATGCAGCACTGCCATGCCTCCAAGTGTTGTTTACTTTTAATGTGGCTCCAATTGAAACCCATGCAGTAGACTTAATCCTTAATGTACATAATGTCTGCATACAAACCACAAGCAGGAGTTTCTCTGTTTTATTGGGTACTGAAACATTAAAAACAGGTGTTTAAAAACCTTACTACAAATCTGTCTGCAACCTGTATTATTTTTACTATGTGCAAGTAAATTGATCACTAGTGTATTTCAATTGTTTTAGTGAAAATATACAACTGCTGAATTATATCTTAAACGTGTAGAGAGAGAAAGTTTATTTGATTTTGCTCTGCTGACAGCATGCAGCGTACTTCACTTCTATATATTTATATAGCATATGCTGTAGTGGATCATCTCTTTCACGGCATGTATCAAAGAACACCTCTTAAGCTATTCTTCACGGGGAAAGAAGAGATAAACCCCTGCTCATAATGAAAGCTGCAACATACTCCTAGAGAGCAACTGAGTAATTTGACACCATATTTTCCAACGATTCAGTCTGTTATTTGGAACAATGACTGATTAAAATGGAAAGTCTACACTATTACCACATATACTGACATTCCAGATTATAAGGTACAGTACAGATGTGATTTTACTCTTCTTACACACAAAAATTAGAAAGAATAAAACAGAAATTATTCCAATGGAGTTACACTGATGTGAAAGTGACCTGAAATATGAGCTGGCCCCGCTATTTCTTCATACAGAATGCACTCAATATCATTTTTGTGGTGTTCTATGTAATTTGGAGTACTAAGGAGGAAAATAAATTGTTTGCCCTGAGACATTACTTTTAGGAATAGAGGACAGATGTCTAGTTGCCGGGGCAGACTTGTAAAAAATTAATCACTTGCCTCATACAGGTTAGAAGTATTTGGCAGGTAGGTTAGCACAGCTCATAATGAAGCATATGGCTTTTGGTAAAGTTGCATTTTAATTTTAACTGTGTTTCATTTCAGCTTTTGGGCCCATATAAACATGCAATAATCTGACAGGCCTGGAGCAGATTTGCTGATTGATAACATTGGTGCAGATCTTCTAAATTACAACCAAAACTGCAGACAACTGAATTAAGTAGTAACTGTGCCTCAAGCCCAGATCACTGCCTAAGTGACTCCCTGCAAAGTCATTTTAAACCCAGTCCTCAATCTCTTATCCATTCAAATAATTTTCTTAAAATTAGCTAAATTAACTACAGTAAGTAACTCCTAAGTATATACTTACATAAGAACATAAGTATATACTTTCATATTCTCATATAACGATATACATATTCTCATATAGGAAATGCTGAGTGTGGAGCACTAAGCTGGAATGCACCAATGTCTTTTTTTCAATGCCTTTTTTTTTGTTTGTTTGTTTCTTTGTTCTAAAACTTGAGTTCTGGTAATTTGAGGCAATCAAAATGTTCACCTACCCACATAGTGTTCTTAGAAAAGCAGATGCCCATTTGTAGCACTACTGGTAGCCTCTCTTCACTAACCAGAAACGGTTGCAACTGCTTCCCAGAGCATAGTAAGGAAGAAAGAGAGCTACTGAAACTCAGGGAAGTCTGCAGAATGGTGGCCTTCCTTCTAATCTTGTGACTCCAATCACTTTTAAGTGTTCACCCTGATTTCAGTTGAAGAGTACCTACTACCGCAAACGTACTAGGAAAAGAAGGCTAACAACAAAGAAAACCACTAAGACAGTAATCCCTAGGAGGATTCAGGGGCTATTTGTTAACATGAATAGTTCAGGTGTTCGAATCATGTCCCCGAAAGACAAAGATCTACTGGCGCAGGCACAACCACCCCTCGTAAGGCCCGGCTGGTAGCGCGGCCGGCCCCCGCCCCGCGCTGTACGGGCTTTGCCCTGCGCCCATCTCTCCTCATAAGCCGAAGCGCCGGAACGCTGTGAGCGTCGCGCGGCCTGAAACCGGGGCGGGGAAACGCAGCGCTGCTGACTCAAGAGACGGCAAAGAGCTGCGTGCATTGCGATGCATCGGCCACGCACGCAGGGCTCCAAGCAGCGAAGCACACACAGCCGGGCTTTCCCTCTTCATAACGGAATCTGAGAATAGGTTTTGAGATTGCAAACGAAAAAAAACCCCATCAATTTATATTTCCGACATCCTTTTCAGTTGATTACACCACCTGCAAATTTTCAAATGGAATGTACAGAGTTACAATCAGATATTCAACTCAAAAATCTGGTCACGTCTCTTTACCAGACTTTCCTAATCCCTGTCTCACCAGAGAAGAATATTCTATTTTTAATGTTTCGAGAAAAACGTTAAAAACTATTTTTTTTTTTAGTTACGTATTACTGATATTGTAGATTTTATAAGGGCTGCTACAAAAGAAATGCTTCCTGGTGTTTTTTTTGCCCATCAGAGGGGGATGTTGGTGCTATGGCAATAGAAGGTGAATCTTCCCACCAAAATTCTGTTACATGTTGTTGCCGTGTTAGAGATGGCAGCAGAGGAGCTCTCTGACAATATGGGGTTTGACATGGAAGTGTGTATGGAGCAAAGGTATGTCCCTGAATTCCTCCACGTGCAAAAAAGGGCACCACCTCTCGCTGACACTTGCTGAACATTTACGAAGACCACATAGTAGATGTGAGAACAGTTGAGGCAGTGGGTGGCGCATTTCAGTAGCGGCAACAGCAACAGTGGGCCATAGAATCATAGAATCAAAGGGGTTCGAAGGGACCTCAAGAGGTCATATGCACTGATGCAGATGTTTATGAGCATGGCATGCAGGCTCTTGTTAATGGCTGGTGAAAATGCACAGCTAATGGTGGTGACTATATTGAAAAATGATGTTCTGTAGGTGAGAATTTTTCTCTATCAAATAGTGTTATTTTGCTCTTTGTATCTGTTGTTGTTTCCATGGAAATAACTAGGAGGCATTACTTTCAGAGCAACTTATGTATATGCAGCCCAATACATTTCCTCGTCACTCAGTGTGGCCCAGGCAAGCCAAAAGGTTGAACACTCATGTATTAGAGAATGAATTAAACTACTGCTAATATTGTTTTTACATTATAACCATTTTTTAAGACTTCAAATGTTCCAAAAACCTCCAAGAAAACCCACTGGCTGCTATTTTTCTCATATAATTCAAGCTGAACCACTTCCTTCTTTCTTTGGAGGAAATATAAAAAAGAACAGATCACACTACAGGTTCCTGGGCCCTAGCACATCTCAAAAGTGAGCACAAAGAAAGGATTTGGGAGCACAGTTCTGCAAGTGCATTTGCAGCAGCCTTATCAGCAGTAATACAGATGTCCAGCTGCTGCAGTGACACAAATGCCCAGGTTGTATAGGTATTTTCCAGATGCACTGCTGCGAGGAAACTGCCTATGCCAGTCACTGATTATATCACTTTCTTTTGTTTCTGTCTTCATTGACAACTACCCTCTGGAAGACAGTCCCACATATACAAAAACATTTTCAGCTTATTTTGTCATGTAGAGAACAGAGAGTGGACAATTTTCTTATTTTTTGTTATCTTTAGATTTGACCACCTGTGATAAAGATGAGCAGCAACTTCTAGAAAGAAAATTCAGACAGAGCATGAGACACAGCATTCACAACTTTTAGCAAGGGCTATGCAGTATTAAACAGGTAAGAATGAAGGATGGAAAGGAAGGACAAGAAAAGCATAGTCAAGGTTGAGTCCTGATTCTTCCCTGGTGAGCAGCAGTACACTTTTTTGAGTAATGCTTCCAAAATAATGATAAATCACCCTTTCAGACAGCATTCCGAAAACTATGTTATACGTTGCAAGCAATTCACTGACATAGCATGTCAGATGAGGGCAATGTGAATGAGGCAATAGAAAATAAAGACTACTATTTTTATGCTTAATTTTTCTAGGCCTTACAAAGACTTGCATTACACTGTTCCCAGACTTTTAGAGTATGTGAGCTGTTCATCACCAAAACCACCAGACAAGGGGAATAGAAGAGATGGCTCTATGAGATAAAGTTGACTCCTCTGCTTCTTTGCTAGGTATAACCAGGATGGAAAATATTCACTCATCCATGAAAAAGAGGTACCATGAAACCAGTAACAACATGGTTTGCATCTTATCAGTAACTACCACAGGACAGTCAGAAGATGCCTCTGATTTACAGAAACGGAATATCCTCAGTTGGAAGGGACACACAAAGATAATCGAGTTCAACTCCTGGCTCCACACTGCACCACACAAAATTCAAATCCTATATCTGAGAACATTGTCCAAACACTTCTTGAACTCCAGCAACTTGGGGCCACGGCCACTGCACTGCCCCGGGGAGCATGTTCCAGGGCCCAACCACTCTCTCAGCTCAGAACTTTTTCTGGATATCCAACCTGAACCTCCTCTGTCACAGCTCCATGCCATTCCCTTGGGTCCTGTTGCTGTGTTTAGCTCTGTGCTAACAGGGGCAGTGCATGTCCCATGCAGAAGCAATCTATGTGTTAAGCAAGAAATAGAAGAGAGGAGCCTGCATGAAAAAAGGAGACTCAAAGACACTTAGTTGCAAACACACTTGGTCTATAGTAAGATGCAGAAGCCATTCCAAGCACACCGCTGACCTTCCAACACCACCATTAACCTGTGCTTTTGGGTCTGAACTGTGAGTCTGAACTGAAGGTAAACCTAGCAAGCTGTTCTAAATCCTTCAGGCCGAAAAACCAAATTAAATACCTTTTCATCCTAACAGTCAGGGTATGTCCTACAGAATCAGACAGGTTGAGCATGGGTGAGGCACCATTTTAAAAGGAGTGTATCACCCAAGTGCTGTCTGGTGGAAATTTTGTTTATTCACTTGGTAATGGCTGTTGCTCTAAATAGCAGAGGCCTGTCCCCAAGACCACTCATAAATCAGAGTTGAAGTTGCATTTTCAGGGTCATCAAATTCTCACTGGCTGACAGCAACACTCTTCCCAGAGTGGCTCCCTTCTGGACTCAGCCTTTCCTAGACAGGCCATAAGCTACCTGTACGGAAGTGCCCTATGGGACCAAGTTTTATATAAAATACCAAAAAACTGAAACTCCTCTCTTCCCAAAATATGATCTTCTAATGATGAAAAGCTGCAATAAAAAAAACTTTCTGTGAGCTTTCTTCCATTTGTCGGATTTATAGAAGCAACAACAGCCTTAAAATCATTCTACTTTTCAGTTTTGATAATCTGCCTGCTAGTTTGAGGTTAGTGTTAACTATATAGATGCAAAAAGCGAGAAAGCCATTCTGTTTAGATTTATTCTTATGAAGAATAAGGCTGTCTAAAGTAAGGTAATAAAGCATAGGCTCCCTATTTGATTTGTTGTCAGGCTGCATGGCTTTGTGCTATTAATTGCAACCTGGCTAACAGGTGCTTGCTAGTGTCTTTATATTATCACATAAGAAAAGATTGTATTTCCATCTGGATAAAAGGATGATGCTGTCTTCTATAAGGAAGTTAAAAACAGCACAGAGTAGAAGTCCACTGTGGTACCACAAACTAAATCTTTTTTTACTAACAGGAATATAGCCTTTTCTCTGCTCTGACCAATGAACAGTGGTAAGGCGAAAATGGTTAAGATGACTTTTTCTACATCCACTCCTCTTGGTCAGGTGTCAGGCTGCCAGGAGCTGAACCCACCACGGATTGTTCTTCCTTCAGCTCCCTTGACTCATCCAGTAATGCTGGTGACTGTGCCTCTTGAAGTGTTTTGGATTCCCTAGCAAGAAAGCACTTACACACAAACTCTAGGTATATGAGACATCCCATACTATGCATTTAAAAATGAAGTACAAGCTCACCCTTACTGCACAGCAACACAGTATTGCTGGGAAAGACTTGCCCTATACTGCCTGAAAGAGCCTTTATCCTTTCATCTCCTTCCTGTCATCAGCTGTGAACACCTCTTTCCAGTCCTTTCCTTTAGCTGTTAATTTCTCTCTTCCTCCCATACCATTTGTGTAACTGCACAGCCCTATTACCTCACGCTGTCAACTATTTGTGAAGCAGTGAGTGAAGCAGTGCTACATGAGGCTGTGAGGTTCAAACATAATACCCCAATTTGAATGCATTTGCAGCTCACTGGACTGACTACAGTCCCCTGATGTTACAATGGCTTGATATTCTCTAAGGAGTTCACACAAGATATTCATAGCTCTTGGGCCTTAAAGCTGAAAGAAGTCAGACAGGTATCTGTGGTGGCTAGTGGCTGGACTTCTGCAAAGTCTTTGATAAGGTCCAGAATCATATTCATACCTTCAAATTGCAGATACATGAATTTGAAAGGTGGACTACTTGGTGGATAAAGAATTGGTTGCATGGTCATAGCCAAAGGGTTGTGGTAAATAGCCTCACGTCCAGTTGGAGGCTGGTGAAAAGTGGTGTCTCCCAGGGGGTCCATCTTGGGACTTGTGCTTTTCAGTATCTTTATCAATGACCTGGGTAGCGAGACTGAGTGAAATCCAAGATACACGTACAGACTGGAAAAAGAACTCATTGAGAGCAACCCTACAGGGAAGGACTTGGGGATTTTGGTGAATGAAAAGCTGGATATGAGCCAGCAGTGTGAAGTTGCAACCCAGAATGCCAACTGTATCCTGGGTTGCATCAAAAGAGAGGTGGCCACCATGGAGAGGGAAGTGATTGTCTTCCCCAGTTCTGTCCTTGTGAGACCCCATCTAGAGTACTGTGTCCAGCCCTGGGGTACTCAGCACAAGACACAGAGCTCTTGAAGCAAGACCAGAAGTGGATCAGAAAGATAATCAGAGGACTGTAGCACTTTCCCATGAAACTAGGTTGAAGGAGTTGGGCTTGTTCAGTCTGGAGAACAGATGACTTTTTAAACAGTCAGATAGTGATAGGACAAGGGGGAATCACTTTAAACTGAAAGAATGGAGATTTAGATTAGATACTAGCAGGAAGTGTTTTACTGAGGAGTGGTGAGGCAACTGAACAGGCTGCCCATATTAGTTGTGGGTGCCCCATTCCTGTAGGTGTTCAAGGCCAGGTTGAATGGGGCCCTGGGGAAACTTATCTAGTGAGTGGCAATCCTGCCTATGGCAGTGGGTTGGAGCTAGATAATCTTTAAGATCCCTTAAGTCAAAGCTATTCCGTGATACTGTGATTCTATGTTTTGAGATCTTGTGCAGAAAAGACACAACCTAATTTTTTTGTGTAGGTCTCCTTGCACAGACATTTTGACGATGTAAATCAGCAGATGAACATTTTACTTTACTTTTTTATTTATTTATTTTAACCTACAAAATGAGAGAATTCAGGCTTTTCATCTATTCACAGGCTCAGATCAAATTCTACACTGGAGCATACAAACCACAGGCAGCCTGTAACCCACTACAAAGCATGTGATATAGCGAAAAGCATAGCAGCATTCACTGTATCTTCAATATTATCGCATTTTTTCCAATAAGGATACAAATCCAGGCCAATGCTAGGTATCTAGATAACAACAACAACAAAAAACCACCACCCCTACAAATCATTTTCTCCCCCTTTCCTAACTGATTTATCTATCTCATATTGAGATTGGACTAGGAAAAAATTCCTGGCATATTTCATGACAAAAAAAAATAAAATAAATAATCATCATAATCATGACTTTTGAATGTGCTTATTTGACCATTCTGTGAATTTTTTTCTTTCACCTTTTAGTCCAGTCTCCCATGGGAGTAAGTCTTATGCTTTAATTAAACATTCTTGAGTATTTGGACTTTATCTCACAGATATACCGCACCCTGCTTGTAAAAATTCCATCTGAAGCAGCCAAAGTACTTGACTTATCCCAAAGAGGAGTTATTAATTAGAGTAACTACAGACCAGATATTTCTAATCTGGTGCCATCACTCCCCAGGGATCCCAAACTTTAATGTGCAGATTACTTCCCTACAGCTGAAACAGAGTCATACCTGGCTGGAATGTAACCTCCATCTTGTGCAACTGTTCACAGCCACTTTTAAAACAAAGACTAGAAGACAGGTCCAAATGGAAGAAATATTTAAGATGTTTTAAGAAATTTCAAAAGATATTCAGGCTAGTAGACTTGATTCCATTCCCAGAGTGGTCAGATCCCCAGGCACCCATGTGATGCTTGCAGCCCTCTGGGCCACAGGCTAGACTCTGTCTTAGAGGGGGACAGTACCCCAGTCTGAAATCACCAGAGGCAATTACAAGCAGCAAAATACTTCCACAAGCCAGCAGATAAAAGCTAGTGCCAGCCATGAGCTCACCAGCATTGCTCCCCAGCACCCCTTGTTTGCCAATGCTCCGCAGCACTTTTAGCTCCCTAGGTGCGCTGGCTCACCTCTCAAAATGTTTAGCAATCAAGAACAGTGATAGTTCAGGGTTGCTGTGGCAGCCAAATATCCACGCAGGCATGGGGAAAACGTGTGAGAGGGGAATATCATGCTACAGGACTCAGCAAAAGCACTCATGGGCAATTTTACACTCCTAAGCGCAGGAGGGAGGGTGCAGCCATCCCGCAAAAAAAAACATCCAATGGAAATCCTGCTGGAATGAAACTGATTGAGAGATGGCCCGCGGGAGCCTCCAGTAAGCAAGCCCAAGGCAGCTGATGAAGAGACAGCAAAAGCAAGCGTCACTTCCCAGCAACAGGTTGGGGCAGGACTGTGCTGCTTCGGGCAGCCCACAGAGCCTACCAAGCTTGCTGCAACAGTGGGTCAGCAGCAGTCCTCACCTCAGTGAGCCTGGAAGCTTGGGCTCCTTTTTATGTGACTGAATTGAGTAAAACCCAAGGCTCAAACGCCTGGAGCACCTGGAAATATGTTGATTCAGAGCTGCATTTTACAGCTTCAGTCAGTTGAAAAATTATCAGAAGTTACTCTCTAGTAACTCTTCCTTTCTTTATTTGTTAGTATTTTCTCTTTGACATTCATCCATCCATTTCTGGGCTAAATCAAAAGCTGTTAAGTATTTCCTCAAACAGATAACTCTGGTTAGGATGGCAATGTCAGTACGGAGGAGCTTTCCCTGGCCCTCTTTTTACAGAAAAAAAATGTTCAGGTTGTAGTAAAAGTACAGAAAAATACATTAATCTTTATTAAACTGGTAGACTCAATTGACATGGCATGGACTGGCTGCTTCCTCCCTTTTCCCTTACTGCCCATCCACAGTTTCCTCCCTTCTCCTCTCTTCTGACACTGTGTTTGAAAGCCACACGCACACTCCCTACAGGCTGGGACAGAGGATGATGGGGGAAATGTCTGGATGCACTTAGTCCAATTAACTGTTGGCATCACATTCAGTCTTTCCAAAGAGCACGTAGGAAACTGTAAATGTCAGACAGGACACTGTGAATTGACGTGTCCCCATTCACATTTCCTTGCATCAAACCACAAACAGAGTAGGTATTAATTGTCATCAAGTGCACTGCCACAAACCCCTCTTTAATATAATTCACAAGTGTTCTGCTAAAACCTTTAGTCTTTCAGCAGATCACTTCCATAATCCCATGTTACTGATGAGTTTTGGCAGAGATGAAGAGCAAACTGTGTTTGCTGCTGACAACTCTGCCACACTTTCTGTTTTTAGCTGCCGCACTAGTACACAAAATCTGTAATGGCACTCCCTGCTGAATGTCATTTCAAACTGGCAGCATTCCTCCGCGCTGTGTGCTTGCTAAGAGAGCTTTAATGCAAACAAACAGACACACACGGGCCCTGCAGATCACCCTCTGCCACTCGGCCTCTCCTAACACCGCTTCTCTGACAGGAAGATTTGTGGCATAAAGCCAGGCTGAACACAGAGCCAGCTTGTGCCTCGCTCCCACAGATTGTGCCATGACATCTGCAGGGCCTGCTGCGCCAGGACAGTGGAAATACCTGGGGTCCCCTGCACAGAGAGTCACAGCCCAGGCAGAGAGCACTGACAAGTTAACTTCGGGGTAAGAAAGGAGCCACAGAGGAGGGACAAGTATAGCTAGCTCCCTTCCACTTCTCTCTTCTTTTTCTAAACAACTAAATCTTGTTCTTCCTGCTCCTGAGAAAACTCTTTTAAAAATGAATGAGACTAGTCATGTAACTGAATTAAGGGTCAGCTTACAATGTTATTAAATTAAATGCTTTTATATACAGTAACTGCAGAGCTTCATAGAATTCATGAAACTGGATTCAGACTTCCCTCAGATATTTTCCAAAGTGACTAGAAGGGTTTAAACAGTACAAACTCATAAAGCCATGCTTTGCACACTACAATATCTAAACCAGCGACATACTTCCACATTACTGCTATGGCTTTGCCCTCCAACATGTGTTCACAGCTCTGATTAGATCCAACCGCAAATTAAGGACTAAATGTACTGAGACACCTCCCCAGCTGATTCCAGTATAAACTGCATGTCCGGAATCTGACTGCACAGGCAGGTCTGCGGTCACAGCATTCCAGCTATGCATCTCCAAGTTGTGTATCGATGCACAGAAAAGCAGGAACGCATTTGTGCCATATTCACATTGCTAGGACTGCTGACTGAACAGTCAGGAGAAGGAAAATGAAGAAAGCAAACGGTTGCTATTGCTTTATCTGTAACAAAGGCTCACTCCACCAAGTTTAAAATACATAAAATACACTCTACAGGCATGCTCACACACAGTAATTTTTGAGGACATGAAAAATTTCCTATCACACTTTCCAGGCTTGGAGAATACATGATGCTCATCACACACTGCCAAGACAAACAACCTGTGCTTCCACTGCACATTTCGGTACCTGTACAATAGGGTGACCCCCAGCAGATGCCTTCACAGCCCCTCGACTGCCTTCTGTCTCATAATGAGCTCGGTGGTGGGATTTCGGCTGCACTTCAATACGCAGTTCATAAGGTCCTGAGTGAGATGGCAGCTGCCAGTCAAGGGCAGGCAGCGATGGGCTATAATAGAAAGGAAAAAGTATTAAAAATTAACATCAAGTACAATATAACATACCACAAGCATCCAGCACTATTACTTTGGAGACCATATTTCACAGTTCATCCTTCACCATCTTACATTCAAAATTTCATCAAAATGGATAATGCCATGACATAAGTAATTTAGGAGGTAATGGTTATTTTATGAAGATTTATGGGTTAAGCATATTTGATAGTTCAGATGCTATCTAATTTGTAAACAAAATGGAAAAACATTAAGAGGCACCTTACAAGCATCTTAATATATTGATTCTCAAATTGAAAGGACAAAGGTAGGCAGAAAGATGGAGAGTAACTCAGGGGAGAGTATTTGACCTGTGAAAGACAATGTTAAACCATCTCTGGAGACATTATATATTTAATTAAAACAATGGATTTAAACAAATCTGCATAGTTCATAGGCAGTGCACAAATAACAAGAAGTCCATTTCCCAGCTTTCTTAGAAACAACAGAACAGGGTCTCAAAGCAAAGCCAGTCTCTCACACACCACAAGGAAGCAAGACCCGAAGTCAAAATGTGGTTACAAATCCTACCAATGATGACGCACGAGCCAGAAGAAAATCCAGCTCACTCTTCCGGCTCTGTATTGACTCAGCAATTAGTAAAATATTAAGGACTCATTACTGTCACAAAAGCAAGCAGAACTGACAGTACGCAATAGTGAGGGAGTGTCATTCTTAGAAACCCACATCCAGAGTAAAACCACACTTGAAAACATTGGCAGGAGAGCTCAGCTGCAAGAAATGCCACACATGCTCTGGGGAAAATGAAAAAGAAATGAACAAATGTTGTTGAAAAGTACACAAATGTATTGATTGTAAAATCAAAGCAAAAAGCTTTATGATCTGGAGCCTGGTCAGAGGCTGGTTGGATGGGAGGCAACAGCTCCCTGCCCTGTCCTCACAGCCCTGGTACCAATGTGGTACAAGCGGCATGATGATGACCACAGGAAGCTGGTTGGAAAGGAGGGAGAGGATACAGCACAGCTTCTGTGCTCGGTATATTTATTACATACATGTATCAGTTGTTTTTTTTCATTTTTAATGTTTATCCAGTGCTTATCACCAGCATATTTCACTTGTATCTGCTAGAGTACACGTGCGTGTGCACTCATGGGACCTTAGGTGATGCCAAGATTTTCAACATTATCTTTCTTCACTGCCTATAAATTTGCCTATTTCAGAAACTTGAATGCCTATGGACAAGCACTGCATGCATTACAGAAATCCCCAACCTCTGTAACAAATTTTCTGTAAATGGTGGCTGCTTTACACTCAGTCAGTCTGGACATTATCTCACAGCTAACACTTTTCCACGTACACCATCTGTGCCACTGCAGCCAGTCATAATGCTCTGGTTGGGGAGAGAAAGCTGGACCCTCTGTGGATCAACTAGAGGCACTACATCCCAGACCTACATGCACCCCAAGCCTCCTGCTGCTCTGCTCTTCAGGCTTGCCACAGAACACAGGGCCCACCTAGGGGACAAGGAGATGGGTGTTTTGACACAAGTCCATGCTCCTGCCCAGTGAGGCACTGCTCAAGGCACTAAGAATGAACAATTCATCCAGGCAAGTTTTGAGGTAGGCAACAAATGGTGTCCAGGAGAGGCACTAGCACCTTTTGCATGCTCTTCTGCTACGAGACACGCAGCAAGAGAGCTAAGAGCCACCTAAAAATTATAAGCAATTGGCCTTTGTCTAGTGCTCTAGGTACACATTCTTTAGACTGAAAATCTCTAAGGACAAATCTGGACAAGCCATATTTGAGTAACGGTGAGTGACAAGGCACGAGCAAAACAGCTGTATCTCTCCTGGTGATGATCACCATACATTTCAGAACAGATGTTTCTGATTTTAAGTAAATTCTCATTTGATGAAGCTTTTCTTTTTTCTTCTTCTTCTTCTTCTTTTTTTTTTTTTTTCCTGAGGGGATAACATCTATTTGTTTAAAAAACCATTAACATTACATTAAAAAGGACCACTCTAAGCAGCAGCATGTAGCCCACAAGAGCACTTATTTTTTAAGATTTAGGGAACAAAGAATAGTTCCGTGACTAATTAAACCTCTTAAAATAACCAACACAACACACTTTCAAATTAGTATCTGAAAATGCCAATATAATTAATTTGTAAATTTCATGTTCTCAAATAAAGCATGAAAATACAGTTTGCTGCCAGCCTGCAATCTCTCATCAAAATTCCAAACGACCACCTGACCAGTTATAAATTGACAATTAATGACAGTTTTCCTGATAAAGGAAGCAGAGTGATGCATTTGACAGTGCCATTGGCTGGGGTTGTCAAAGCTATTTCCTATGTTAGGTTATCTTCACCACGCACTTAATTTCCTGCAGCTAAATGTGGTTAAAGAAAAAAAAAATCACCTAGCAAATTGTGTAGTGGTAAACTGAAATCTAGTTGCTGCAAATAGACTTTATCAATTTGAAAACTACTTCAACTTGCAAGAATCACATGGAGGGGAGTTGAGCCACTCAACTAGGAAGGGGAGGGAAAGAGGAAGAAAAGACCTTCACACAGTCTTCATATCAAATAGACATTGGTGCATTTCCCTCTGACTGAATTTTCTGCCATCTGTCCCATTCTGTTCTACATTGTAATAAATCTTAAAGTATACATTCAAAATGTTGTAAAGAGTGATGATTGTTTCAAGGCAGGTTCACAAAACCTGGTGTAAGACTGTAAAAAACTTGCTCAGTGTGACTATGTCCTACATAAATCAGATTACAGAACAGATGAATTGTGATTTATTTTGCATACGCCAGATACACAACATGATTAAATCATAAACAGATTATCGAGTCTGGCTGACTTCTGCTTTTAGCAGAAAGATTTATCAAGTTACAGGGCAGAAAAAGAAAAGATATTAAGCAGCTCACTGGAATATAGGCAGAGAGGAAACAAAGCTGAAAACTTCTACTAAACTTTTGTAAAGGTGTTTAAGCCCCACTTTGATGTTTATGCATTTGGGAATTAAATTGACATTACACTTTCACCATATAAGCTACTAGATGCACAAGGTCACTTGCAAAACACTTGCAAGCATTTTTGCTCTTGGTTGTGCAAATGGCCAAACAAAGGGTTTTGGAACAACTGCTGGTCTCAGAGATGAATCCCGCTCCTTCAAGTGTCACAGCACAGAGTCATCAACCAAAGACAGTGGTATGACAGCAGCAGAAGCTGCTGCCCCAAGGAGAGGAGTGGAAAGTGTTTCTGAACACCTGAAGTAAGGCACGTGATGTATCTGAGTATGACTGAGACCCGATGCCTTTCACTGAACTTATTTTTTCCTATGAGTGCTCATTTAGAAATAAAGGCATAAACTAGAGAAAACACAGGACTGCCAAACCTTCTACCATGCTGCTAATCTTGCTCCTGCTTCAACTGTACACCAACTGCAAATATGGTTATGATTTATTGCTTATTATATGTCTCACATTAAAATGAATGGCTGTTAAAAATCCTTGAACGCTTTTCAGAAGTGTAAGAAAAATCTGGTCCTGCTGACTTGTGGTCTGAGAAGTATACTTGCTTTATATTTCACCTTTGAGTGGACTTTTTTTTTTTTAATTTCCTGTCTGACAATTGAGCAACATGGCTGAGAGCTGTTAAAATAGATGCTGTGTCCCACCCCAGACTTGGCTGTGCTTTACTGACGTGCAGAGCAATTTGCTCCTCTATGGAGTCCATGCAGAGCTTTGGCATTCCTCACGCTGAGCTCTAAGAGCACAAGTCATCATCATGCTCGTGGATAGATAATACACAACACGACCATTCTGAATGATAATATTCAGAGACAGATTTGCACAGGAAATTCTTCATTTGTTGACTTTTAGAGAAAGAACAAGTAACTACTGCCACAGGAATGACAGCAGCAAGTGGCTCATGTCGCATCTCCACTTGTTCTGAATTTAGTATCACATGGTGCTAAAATGAGCTTGTGAACGCAGATCATTAATAAAGAGCTCTCAGGGGTATCTAAGTGAACTGAAAAGCAGTCAGAAGAAAGTGTGGGGAGGATTTAAATCAAACAAACAAAAAGGTTTCCAAGCAGACCTACATAACTAAAAGTTGGTACTACGTGGTGGCAGACTCAACTTGTTGGAGCCTGAAGATGCTTCTGTGCAGCATGAACAAAGAAGGGAAGAGGAAATAACTGGATGGCTTCTCCACTGTCCCCCAGTTAACACCAACTAGTCCTGGGAACTGGTTACTAGCACTTGGCCAAAAGTCCGTCTCTCTGGGCCTTGCCTTGACAGCTCAGCATTTGCTTTGTCTGAATAATTTCCTCAGGTTTGTGATAAACACAGAAGTTTGCCATGAATGCACAGTTCAGCAAATCTGGTGTTGACACATTTGTGATGGTCCTTTTCCATCTTCATAAAAAATAATTTTGTGGGAAATTCAACTTCTCCCAAGTAAAGTTATCCTTTCTTTTATCAGCTAGACCAAAATACCTATTTAAACAAAAACAAAAATATCCAAGAGGTCCACAAATTAAAAGAACAATGAGGAAAAAAAAAAAAAAACAACCACATCAAAACCTTTTTTTTTTTTAAGAAAATCATACAATTTGAAACCTCAATGAATCATTTTGGAATGCTTGAGTTTAATACTGTCACAGTCACAAAAGTGGAATAAAAAAAACAAAAACCAAGCAAATAATAAATGAATCCATTGACACAGATAAAAGCAAAATGTGCTTTTGCAACTGGTAGACAGATACCCAGCCACACATTCTCCATATGCAAATTACAGACTCTCTATGTAAAACTACATGCCTCTCTCTGAGGGTTCAAGAACTTACATGTATTATTTTTCAGGCTGAAAAAAAAAAAAAAAAAAAAAGACCACAGAAAAAAAAGTTGGGGATTTCACTTTTTAAAAAAAAAAAAAAAAAAAAACCACAGATAAAAAAGTTGGGGATTTAAACTGTTTAAAAAAAAAAAAAGTACAAAAAAAATACAGTAGGGATCTTTCACCTGGAACTGGAACTACCTGTCTACTCCTGGAAGCTCCTTTTGGTGGCAGACCTCATACATGCCATACATGTGACCAATAAACCCAACTGTTTCTCTCCTCCCCTTCCCCCAACCACACTACTTCTTTTTGGATTAAACTGATTAAAGCATACAAAGCTGTTACTTTTCAATGAATAAGAAGTTGTGCTAGCGAAAAAGAGCAGCAAAAGAGGAAGATCTGAAATGATGTAAGATACACAGAAATCTGGTGTTTTCATGAGCGCCGATCCTTTCTGCTAAAGTAAACAATGATTTGGGATATGCTAATGAGTGCGTAAGAAATAAAAAGTGGAATCTTAATTTTGGAAAGAGTCCCAAGCACTTAGTTGTTGGTACTGTCTTCATATCCAAAATGAAGTCAAGTTCTGTACTTCCATGTTGCTTTTGATGTTTTTGCCCATGAGAGGCTCTAAATCACAGAGTAAGAAGTGATACAACGGTATCAGAGAAAAGAAAGCAATTGTTTCAGGGATGGTTTGAGAAATACAGAGTATCACCTGCCTGTACAACAAATGGCAGATGATAGAATGCTTCTCCTGGTACACAGAGGTTTGGAAGAGGTATGATTGCCATTGCCACCTCACGGTTGGCTCTGAAGCTTCCCATGTAAATCTCTGCTTGGTCTCTCAATATTTTCTACATCCAAAGCCTTGGACCCAAGAGCATTAGTTGCAGTTGAAGCATGGAGACAAAGCCCAGTGCCAACCCCATGCCAGCCCTGGGATCTACCCTCCCATTTTCTTTCACCAGAGTCAGCACCTGCATGCCAACTGCCATGTGGCAATCCAGTTGCATGCTGGTAGCCCTTGGTGGAACCCTGTCAGCCAAAGCCTGCTCTGAAGAGCCCACAGCTGGCAATCTGGGATAAGCTTCTAAGCTGATCGATTGCACAGTCCTCTTCAGATATCAGAAGAAACCTGAAGCATAAAAAGACTGTATTTCCACTGAGCCAGGCATTACTCTCTACTCTTATTATTTCTTGTTGTTCTAGCACTTGAAAATACTAAAACTGTTTGAGTTTTAATTGTGAGAAATTAAAACAACATCAGTTTTAGCAATAATATATAAAAAAATAAAAATAAACCACTGTTTCTTTTTTAGATTAATGCCTGCCATAAAAACATGGGGAAAGAGACATCCACGTGCCCGGCTGGTGCTGCTGGAGCCTATTCCTCCTGCTCTCAAATACAGGGGAGAGGAAGAGAAGGAGGGAAAGGCATCAGCAATTTTCCAAGGCACACTTGTTTTTGATGAAAATGTATTGTGTATTCAGGAAGAGACAGAGGAGGTAATCAAATATGGTTATCTCAAAATCATTACAATCAGGTAGATTTTGGAGACTGAGTTGTTTGTTGGAACCTACCCCTTAAATCCCAGCAGTTGAAATAGAACAGATGTGTAAAATAACAGGAAAAAAATCCAGATCTGTTGTGACAAATTCTTAATCAGTTTTTTTGGAAAGATTTAAAATAACACAGTTTCTGTTGCGTAGGCTGTGATCCTGTTGACGTCTATGCTCAGCTGCCCAGCGTTTTCATATACATAAAATTAGAGGCATTTTTGGTGGAAGGAAACATGGCCAGTGTATCTGATTGGTAAAATTACTTAAAATCACATTTCAACAGTAACTTCCAACTGCCCTAGAGCATGAGTTAATGAGATCACATGGAAACATATTGCAAACCAGGAAACATATTTTATACGAGACCAAAACAGTGGAAAAAATGTTAAATACACAATGTAGTGGGGCTCCATTTTGTACGCTTCACCTTTCTTGTTTGTGTTAGCACACAGGAATGCTGGGTGCCTTCTGACTGACTACAACAAAGCGCGTAAGGGCAGCTCTCTACAACAGAGAGATAAAAAAGGATGTTTGGTCAAGCTCCTGCATTGTTGTCCTTGAAGTCTTTTGCAGAAAACAGACAGACACAAAAGAAAGTGTCCTGTCATTCTGATGAACTCAAATTCCTTACACCTTTGGTAAAACACTAATGGCTTTTTTTAAATACATAAGAAGGCTCTGACAGATTTGCTGGGTGGATACAGAGTGCTCACCACTGGGTGGATCCAGCAGACCCAATGGGATGGCCACATTTCCCAGTGCTGAGCTGGTCCAAGGCCCTACAAAGAGCTTAGACAGCACTGAGAAGATGGAGAGCAATGAGGAAAGGGAGGGACAGCATTACACAGAATCATAGAATGAATCATAGAATGGCTTGGGTTGGACGAGACTTCAAGGACCATCAAGTCCCAGACCCCCTATTGCAGACAGGGCTGCCAATCACTAGATCAAGTACTAGATCAGGTTGTCCAGGGCCCCATCCAACCTGGCCTCAAACACCTTCAGGGATAGGACTTCCACAACCTCTCCAGGCAGCCTGTTTCAGCACCTCACCACTCTCCCTGTGAAAAACTTCTCTCTGACACCTAAGCTAAATCTTCTTTTAGTTTAAAACCATTCTTCTTTGTCCTATCACTATCTACCCATGTAAAAAGTCAATTTCCCTCCTGTTTATAATCTTCCTTTCAATACTGGAAGGCTGTAATGTGGTTCCCCCGCAGCCAACTATACTCCAGACTGAACAAGCCAAGCTCCCTAAACCTGTCTTCATATAAGAAGTGCTCCAGCCCTCTGCTCATCTTTGTCGCCCTCCTCTGGACCCTTCTTCCTGTGTTGCGGGCCCCAGACTCAAACGCAGTACTCCAGGTGAGGCCTCACAAGGGCAGAGTAGAGAGGATAATCACCTCCCTCGCCCTGCTGGCCAGCTCTCCTCTGATGCAGACCAGGATACCAATGGCCTTTTGGGCTGCAATATGGTGTAACATGAAGTGCTACAACTGCTCAACTTCAGTTTTTGGACACAGAACACATCAGAGAGGTGCTGGATGGATAAAAAGAAGTCAGTCAATGGTAAAAGCCAAAGACACTGCAGCTGTGTGTCCACTTCAGTACAGAATCCTCTTATGATGAACAAATGTGACAAAAACTACCAACTTACAGATGAAGTTTTCTAATTTAAACAAAAAAAATGGTGGGGAAGGGAAGAAATAAAGAAAACCAGTGTCCAACACAGACTGGCAAGAAGCTTTCAGATCAAGTTTCAGATGAAGTAAATGCTGAAACAACGAGTACAAGAACTACATTCCCATTCTGTTTGCATTCACAGTCTATAACAAAATAATGGGAACATCTCTTATTCCTGCAACAAAAATATATTAAGATATGATGAACCACTGAAGCAAAACCTCAGTTTGATGGTACCAAATTCATCTACCGCCTGACAAAATTCTGAATACCCCTGAATATCCTTTTTCCAGACTGGTTGGATTGGAGCCTATTCCCGTTCACAACCAACATACAATCCACTCCTGGAAAGGCCTTTTAACTTCTCAAGGATTTACTCATGGTCATGCAATACCAACAACAGAGGCAGCATCACAGTAAACATCTAAATGGAATGAATCAATGGGAAGATTTGGTAGAAAGCAGATACAGGAAGGGGAAGAAGGAAAGAAAAGAATACAATAAAGGTATTAGCAGGATTGTCCTCTAAACTGGGTTACTTACCTCATGTATGATGCAGGAGACAGAGACTTTGGTTTGGCCCACTGGTATGGATGCTGTGGCACAGACAAGTACTGCTCACAGAAGTTTCCTTTCCTGATATGCTGAAAGCTAGAGAAGTCTTCTGGTGACAGATCAGCAGTTGGCGATATGGTCCCATGATCCTCGCCAGCTGGTTCAGTTTTGAGAGTCATGGATGGGGTGTGGTCGATGGCAGTCTTCCTTGATTTGATGGGAATCCCATCATTCATATCTATTGTGCTGTCGGTGGTGAGAGCATTTATGGCGGCCACAATGGCAGAGCTGGTATACTGGTTGGTGTTCCCCAGCCACGTCTCATCTGTAACACTCACACGTGGTGAGTTCTGTGGTGAAGGCGTGGGGGAGTGATGTGGTGAGTAGGAGGTCTGACGGCCATTGAGGCTGTACTTTCTCTTGTTGCAGGGAGATGGAGGCCTGGAGCTGCGAGCTCCCAGCCAGTTCTCCTCTGTGATGCTCGTCCTGGGAGATGTTGATGGTGAGTGCCTTGGAGAATTGAGCAAAGTGCAGGCCACCATGCCACGCTGATACCCCTCCTCTGTGTCAGTGGTCTTTGGAGAGACACAAGGGGACTGCCATGGAGAGGTCTGTGGTGAAGTGTATGGATACGAGTAGTTGGACTCGTAGGAAGACGCTTCAGAGTTGCAGCTTCTGGAAGACAAGCTACTAGCTGGACTCAGGCAGGATGGGTCTCTGTATGCCTCAAGGTTTGGTAAGTTCAAAGTGGCAGTGGAAGGTGATCGCTTGGCATTTGGGACGGCCTCCTCAACCTCATCATGGAAAAACTGGTTGTTGTTATGATGAAGTCCCATGTAAGACGTGATCTCAATTCTAGGGCTCTCCAGAGCTGGAGCTCCATTAGGTCTGATGTTTGGAGGCAGGTAATACTCAGAGGCCCCGCTGTCAATGTGTCCTCCGTATCCAGAAGGATGATTTGTTGATGGTACAACTGAAATGATGGGATTTGATGTCTGAAGGCCATGACATGGAGTTGACAATGAGGAATGTGCCACATTTAGAGGCAAGCCAGCATTTACGTTTGAAGATGTATAATTATAGTGTTCTGGAAAACAAACAAACAAACAAAAAAGAATGATATGAAGCGTTGTATGTAAATACTCACTTAATAACATATTAAGCTGGAATGGAGGAACATGACGAAACACACAAGAGCACAGCACTCCTTGACAACCCACAAGCATTAAGGGAGAAATCAAAGATCACGTCTTTGAAAATCCTACTGATTGAGCAGCACAAGACAAGCTGTCTTGGGAGGGGAATTTACATGGACTGAGGTTGTCTTGAAGACATTTATGTAAACTTTCAGAGTAAAAAATTAACAAGGGTCTGTCTGCACTCAGAGACTACAGTGCTGCCCGAGAGATGTGCTTTCACATAGGAAGCCTTATTCCCTCCCTGAAAAGCTGGAATACACAGAAAACACAGGGAAAAAAAAAAAAAGGAAAAAAATGGAGGCAGACTATAACAAAGCCTATGATTAAATGCATTCTACTAAAAAAATTATACACAACTGAAATTTCCATTACAGTGAGTTTCCAACCAGTCCCAGTTAACTAGGTTTCTGGAACAAACCGTATCTATTGACCTGTTCTGGTTTCTGGGACCACTTCTCCTCTCGCCCAACTGACATAGACCAGGTAAAAGATAAATATGGATGTCTTGTTACTCTGCGACAGACAAAATCCCACTGAAATTCTTGTTTCGTGCACATGCCATGCTTAAAGGCTGCCAAGGAGCACACACTTGGCCAACTGTCTAACAGTGTAACAGCTCTGAGTGCATTAAAGCAATACCATGATCGCTGTGGAAAACCTGAAAAGTGAGATCACAACACAGCACAGGGAACCAGCCAGATCTCTGCATGCCTCCATACCTGCTGTGCTATGAAGAACCAGCCCCTCAGAGTTGGCCCATTAGGATCATCCTCACTTCAGCCCCCCACTGACCTTCTGGGAGGCCCACAATCAACATGCCCCCAGCTCCTTCCCCTGCTCTGAAGCTGCATACAAGTCACTCTCTGCCACCCAGAGACAGCAGTGTGCTGTGTTAGAGCAGTTGGGCAGCTCTCAGTACTGACTGATGCACAATCAGGAACCAACCCCATGCTTTCCTTCTGGCTCACGGAGGTTCAGAGTCACCTCTACACTTGGGCCAGAGACCCCCACGCTGGTATCTGTTGTTGTGCTGGAAAAAGATGGCAAACCCTTTCTGTCAAGAATGACAGTTGCTGAATTTGGGGTTTGGGTGATGCTGCTCTGTAGGTTTATAGGTAGTAGGCTGGAAATAATCCCAGCTGCAGCCCCAAGCAGCCTTCCCCTGGTGTTAGTCCTGGCAGCGGCACTTTCCCACAGGACAGAGGGCAGTGCTGAGTCCCCTGGCCAGAGCCGGTCTGAATGAGAAACTAGTTCCTGTCCCCACCTGGGAGGCAAGCTCCTGGTGGAGACCACTGCCTGCCTTCCCTGTGCAGAGGGCAAAGCTCTGCTGATTACCACAGCTGTTATTCCCAACATGAACTGGTCCCAGGAGCGTTGTGGACACAAACGAGCCTCCAAGATGGTTATGCCAGCCAGCGCAGTCAGCTATTCTCTTTCTTTGTTTATCAGCTGAGCCCTCTCTGGTGTCATCCTCCAGCTATCCTGTGATCACATTTCTCACTGGTAATGAATCCAATACAAACAGTACTTACAAAAAATTAATGTGCTTTAGCAGTTCCACAGCCGCTCTGTGATGTTCCAGCTGATTTACACCACATCAGGTAATATTTACAAGCAATGAGAAACAACATATTTTCAGCTCACTTTCCACTCTGCCATCAGAAACCAGTCACTCAGTGAGGAAGGGCCATCAAACTGCACTAGAACATGACACAAATAAAGCTGGAATGTTCAAAACATGATACAGCTTCACATATTATTTTAACTATGGAACTATGGAAAAAGAAGTAGTCCTTTGACAAGGTTCCTCTGACTGCAGTGGTCAGGTGAGACAAAAGTCAACCTAGAGGATCAGAGACCTCTCTTCCGAAATGAGTCACCTTTACTTGCTGCCCTACCTCATGGCAGCACTGCTCACAGCCATCACCACCACCACCACCTCCATGTCACTCTTCACAGAAAAAAACACTGAAGCAGTCAGACCCTTACTGTTCCAGAAAGGAGCTCAGATAAGGGGTCTAAGCAGTGCCTCCAAGGCAGCATCAGCCCCTTTCTGCTTTCTCCATCTTCTGAGGAAGGCACAGTTCTAACTACTGGGATGCAGCCTGGTTCCTCCAGGAAACTCCCCCGCATTGCCCCATTGCACAGCTGCATGCAATGGGGCAATGCAGCTGTGCAATGTCTGCATGCAGCTAGACACAGCGAGCAGGTACTCTGTGGCCACCAGGTGGGCTTCACATACCTGCTGTCTGCATCACCAGCATCTTAGTTATTGCAATTAATAAATAAATAATCAGTGATCACTATTACTTGGGCGAAAAGTATGGCATACTAGAAAATCAAATGCACAGCTAGGGTAGAAGTGAGACACTGAAGCCTTCAGGAAATATGCAACCCAAGCCAAACAGGTGAAACAAGGCCTTATACTAGCCCTGGGAATCTGGTTTAAGTTAAAAGAATAAAGGGAAGAAAAATAAAAAGAAAAAAAAAGATAGCTACTAGCGTTCCAAGCAACAAGTCCCCCTAATACACACAGCAAGGAATAGTCTAGCTTAGTACTGCATACACATTTTTACAAAGTCAACTTTCAAAAGACATAGCAAACAAAACTGAAAGAAACAAGAATCAAAGCCTCCCAAACACAGGTAACTTGACATTGCAGGCAGTGTGTAGAAAGTATGCCCAACAAATGTAAAAGCCCAAAAGCAAGAACTCGGAACAAGACCAAGTCCTTGGTTTCTTAGCTAAAAACCACCAGCCACAACTTCTGAAAAAGCATGTTCCCACCCTCAGTTTATGTTTTTACAACATACATCAAGCATATGTAGTCAGTAGTCAAAACACACTGATGTTTTCCTCACAAAGAAAAACGTTCTCACAAAAGTGAGACACACAGAAATAAAATGCCTGTCTCAAGAGGGAAGTGGCTTCATAGGCACAAAGCTGCACCACATAAAGCAGCTGTGTGAGGTCTGTTGACAGCACTGTAAGGGATGAAAAGAAGGTAACATTTTAGCATGGATGGTCTCTGCTGCCAGCATGACCCTGATCCACTGGGCCTCCTCCTGCCCAGGCACCCATAGGCCTGGGCTCATCTTTGCACTTTTGCTCATATGGGCATTAACTTTGGCTAGTGGCTGCAAGGACATTTTCAATAGTTCACTGTAACAACCCAAGCCAAACCCCAGTAACAGACCGGCTAGTACAGGTCTGCGGTAATTTTGTTGCTACCGTGCCCATACTTGCATTAAGCATAAGGAAGAATAGAAACCGGATTCCTCCATTTGTAAGCACATCTTCACGTATTACATTTCACTTTGTGACAAAAAAAAAAAAGAAAAAAAAAGAGATTTTTCTCTAGTGAATTCCACAAAGAATAGGTTTTATTTCTTTCTACAATTAACAGGCTGATCCCACAAATCACAGGGCACCATCACAGCTTATATTTATACTCTTTAAATACGAGTACTTAACACCCTCAGCTCAAAGGGGCTTCAGAGAAACAGAGGGCTGTGTTACACTGCAAAACATTAAGTCCTATCTAGTTCTGTGCTGAAGTTAAGGCTTTCAGCATTGCCTCTTCTCAGCAGGATTTTAACACTTCATTCGTTCAGACTCCTCCTCTTTCTAGGTGCCTAATTGCTAGGAAATTACATCTGTAGTGCCTGGTGTGACACTCTTAAAACCTCATTTTCTAAAACTGAGAAGCTCTTTACAACCATTTGGAATCTGAAGGCTTTCTGGAGAGCAGAGTGACAGGGGAGCACTGCGCACAGCTGCGTCCTAGCAGGCTGCAATATGCTGGCAAGGATGTGGGAACCTGCTTCGACTCAAAGGCAGAAGTTCTGGTGAACCGAGAAACTGAGACGGCATCAATTCGCTCGCTTACACATGAGCTCTTTAGGGTGACCTGCTAACACTTAAACTGTGACAGCCGGCCTCGGACCAGGAAACGACAGCTTTCTGCGTGCGTCCGTTCTGGGCTCGCTCACCTCGCTTCCACTTCAAGTATTGCTGAAAGTCACACAACAGAAGCCGCGCAGAGGCTTGGCAGCGGCGACCCGCGACAAATCCAGGACCGTTATTTTGGTTTGCAGATGACCTTCAGACAACCCCGAGTCTAACTCGCTCCAGCTCACGGCGAGGGAGGGGGCTCAGTGAGGGCCCCGCTGGGGTAGGGTGGGACCCGCGCTCCCTCTGCCGCCCCGCATCCCCAGACCCCCGCGCCCTGCAGCCTGCGAGAACAACTCGATCGCAACCTCAGAAAAACTCCCGGTGTTTGAGGAGCTCCGAACAGCCCCGCAGTTTAAAACAACTCCGCGCCAGCCGCCTCCCGCGCGACTCCCCTACCCGTCACAAGGGCACCGAAAGAGAAAGCGTCGGGCGGCCACGGGCACGGTTGAGTTCCGCTCGCTTTCCTCCCGGCTGCGCGGGGCACAACAATCGCCCC
Organism: Odontophorus gujanensis; assembly: GCA_013399175.1. Classification (NCBI taxonomy): domain Eukaryota; kingdom Metazoa; phylum Chordata; class Aves; order Galliformes; family Odontophoridae; genus Odontophorus; species Odontophorus gujanensis. Next base: position 212,555 of record VXAB01004514.1, read on the forward strand.
CGCCGCTCCCCCCAGGGCCCACCGCCCCCGTCCGGCGCACGCCGACTCCGCTCGGGAAGGAACCCCTCGGAGGGGCTGCACCGCCCCGTCCTGCCACGTCCCCGCCGGGACCGGCTCGCCGCAGCATCCCTCCTCTCGCCGTGACCCACCTCCGCCTCCGCCCTCATCGCTGTGCTTGAACTCGAAGAGAAAATCAAAATCAAACTCCTGCTCGGCCTCCACGCCGGTCATGCCTTCCGCCGCCCGCGGCGACACCCGCCTCGTTCCGGCACCCGGCTGGCGGCGGAGCAGCCCCCGGCTCGCCCCCGTCGGGCCCGCCCCGTCGCGCAGAGACACCTGCTGCCGCGCGACCGAGCTCCCGCTCCGCGGCTCTGGGTCGGGCGGCCGGCACGGCGGCCCGGGCCGTGGCAGAGGTAATGTGAGCCCTGCCCGACGGGCGGCCTCGGATCTTGCTATCGCCGCCGCCTCTGATCCGCCTCCCTCGCTTTGTTGATGTTTCCGGGTCGATGCAAACCACCCCCCCTCCGGCGTCGTGCCCTCCCGGAGCGGCCCGCACTCGGTGGGAACCCCCCTGAGATCACTCTGCGCCGGCACCGAGGGCAGCGAGGAGGCTGGCGGGGAGGCTTGCGGGCAGTTTTCACCTGTGGCTGCCCCGAGGAAACGTCCATTGCCGCAGGGGCCGGGCAGCCCCGGTGAGCCGCGGAGTAGCAGTCCCGGAGGAGCGGCAGGGTAGGCTGTGGTGGGCGAGACCCGAGTCCTTCCTTCGAGGGTCCATCCGCTCCGCGTCTGCGAACCGCGGAGGCTCCAGGTTGGGCTTTTTTTTTTTTTAAATCTTACTTCGTTGCAGCACCCACTAGTGCCGACTGCTATAAAAAGCGCGTTGAAGCGGGGCGTAGCAGTTCCCCCCGCGCGCTGGGGGGAAGGGGCCGAAGAGGATCCGCGGGGATCCCGCAAGTGGCGCCCGCGACGGTGCGGAGCTACTCCGTCTCGCGGCACTCTGCTGCTCCAGGGGGCTGAGGTCAGCCGGGCAGGAGGACCTAGCGTCCACTTCTGTTCAGAAACGCGCGCCAGTGAGAAGGTACAAGCCCGTTCCGAAGGCTTCGATGTACAAACGACCTCCCTGACCCAGCAGCCAGAGCTCGCTGTGGCTGCGAAGCTCGCAGGATTTAAGAACAGATTTCAAAAGGAATAGTTTTTAAAGCAGTTATGGAAATGGTATTCCCTTAATAAACCGAGGGAATACCGTTTTCCAGGCTCATGGCTGAAATCTCCACTACAAAGTGCCAGGAAAACACACTTTTTTTCCATACGAGCCTCTCGTGCTTTTTTCCCTCCCTCTCAAGGCCGGGCTGCACTGCGGCCCAGACGCGCCTCAGGCGGCTCGACGGCAGCCGGAGCTCACCGTGAGCCCGCGGGGCAGCCCCGGGACCGTCGGGGAAAGGGTCTAGGCTGGGGAGGAAGCTAGAGGTCGTAGGGCGGGCCGGGCCCAGGCGCCAAGCACCACTGGCCTGCCGCCGGTCCCCGTTTCCCCTCGCACCGAGATTGAATCACACGAGTGTGAAAAAGCCTGGGCGGCAGCAGAGCCCCTCAGCGTGGAGCTGCCGGCTCGGCGGGGCCGTGCTCCCTCGGGATGCAGAGCGGGCCGGGGACGAGCGAGACGTTACACGTCACCCGCGCACAGCCTCGGCCCGACAGCGCGGACCGCCTATGCCGCCCTGCCGGCATCTGGTACTTGCATATCGGTGACTTGTCCCAGACAGTGTACGGACAGACTGACGGCCAGCTCCATGAATATCGCTGCTGTCAGGAAAATGTTTTGACTGGCACCATTCCCCTGGGGGAAAAGGAAAGGTGCACAGAGAGGTAAAATTAAAGCGACGTCGTATGTGGGAACAGAATTAAGGGTTAATACGCCACTTCAAAACACGAAAGTGGGCAGAGTGAAAGGAGAGAGGGGCAAGCCCACGTGCCCCGCAGCGAACCTCAAATGCAGCCCCAAGCGGCCGCGTGGTGAACCTGAATGGCCCCAACGCCACCGGGCACACAGCAGCCCCAGCCCGCAACACACAGCCCGAAGGAGCACTAAGCCCCGGCGATACGCTGGGCTCCGCACCCCACAGGGTCCTAGAAAAAGAGTGGGGTCTGTGGGGCCTGCTCCTTCCACTGAAGGGACCCTTTCCCAGAGTTCCTGCCCAAACTGACGTAAAATTGCCCGTTTTCTTTGATTGTCACCTTTTGGCTGTCAAGAGGCACCTCATTTTGCAAGCAGTGATCCTGACCTGTGGGGTTCCCTGATGTGTTTCCTGCTTCAGGTCACAGCTTCTGGCCTCATTCTCTCAATCTCTTACAAAATACATCGACGTGGCAGAGAGTTCTCGAGAATGACTGCTGACATTTTAACAGGGCCATCAGAAATGCCAGAGGACTAAAAGAGGGGGAACCTCTTTGACAGGAGACTGCACTGCATGCCCGGCGTGAGCCGGTACAGTGTGTACCTCTTACGGGGGGGGACATTTGCTGCCTGAAATCTCGAGTGCTGCCCTTGGGAGTCTGAGGGGGTGAAGGGGATAAAAGCCAACGCCGTTGAGTACAACAGGCATTAACTTCCATCTGAAAACGTGCCTGCCTGCTTCAGAAGTGGGACCGAAACTTCCGCCGCTCTTGTAGCTTTGATGTAGGCAGGGTCCTGAACGGAACCCCTACAGTGAAAACTTTCATGTTAAAAAAGACGAAAAAAAAAAGAAAATGAAAGAAAAAGTTAAATAAAAACAAAAATAAAAACAAAAAGAGGGGTCCTGAGTGTCTGTGCAGCTTCCTGGGACAAATCCGGGGAAGAGCCGCGCTGTCCCTCGGCCGAACTGCGGGATGAACCCCTCGCACTTGGAGGCGACCCAGCCCTAACTTCTTCCCAGCTTTCAGTCCCAGCAGAGCGGAGGCGGCCCCGGGTCGGGTCGGAGGCGGACCTGAGAGCCCGGCAGCCCGGGGCGCGGCCCGAACCCGCTGGCGCGAGGGGATGCGCAGGAAGCCTTCGCAGGGTCCCCAGCGGCCTCCCGCTCCGGCTCGAAAAGGCGACGTGCGACAGCGTCGCCAGTGCGGTGCTGGGTAACGATGCTCCGGGGAGAGAAAAATGTTCCGACTGGCACTGGAGGTTGCAGTCGGTCCCCGCTCCAGCGGAACGCTGCCCCTGGCACTGACACGTCCAGTACGAACGAGCAACGACGGACAAAACCTCTCCCGAGCTCCGTGCCCGCGTCCTTTCTCTCTAGAAACTTTGCCGGCGTGTTCACGGCGCGGGTTAGTTACCGCGGAGCACAGCGAGCGGCAGCTGAGAGCCGGGGCAGCGGGACCGGCGCTCCGCGGGGCCAGAGCTTGTCGCGGTGCGATGAGGAAGGCTCGCCGCTAAGCGCGGCGCTGCCCCGGGCCCCTCTCGTGGGCGGCGAGCTACCTATCCCCTGAAGGAGAGCTGCACTTAGAGAGTACGTTCTGCCCTCCACCAAAGGGATCAGATCCGAGACTACGGGGTGCTTCCCGGTCGGACCCAGCGCTCCCTGCGCCGTCACGCCGAGCCGGGATCGGGATCAGAGCCGGGTCCCGAGGGAGGCTCGCGGGAGCGGCGGCGCGGCCGAGCCGGCGCCTTGCGAGAGGCGAAAGAGACACCTATTGGCAAGCGGCCGCCGGCGAACCTCCGACCCGCCGCGGGGAAACACCGGGGGACACCGCCGCCCGCCCGCCCGCCCACCCGCCGTCCGTCGCAC
>VXAB01004515.1:0-103391 GCA_013399175.1 Odontophorus gujanensis
AAAAAAAGGAAAGGAAAAACAGAGAGTCCTGATCATGTACAGGCTTTTGAATCCAATATATGTACAGTTAAAAATACTTTGTATGATTCATAGTAAAACTGTGATACTAAATTTAAGATCAGAACTGGAACCTGTAGTTTACTGAAATATGATGCAAGTTAACCATAGAAAATATTGCTCAGTTAAATACCTAATAATATCATTTCTATGTTTTGAATACTTATTTAGTGAAATATTCCCAGTATACAAGTTCTGTTTCTTTGCACTAAGGCTGTGTAGAGAAACCGAACAGAAAGTGCAGAACAGACTGTTTCAACCATGTTATGTTATGAACTGTGCTGGGGATCAGTTAGAAGTCTGGAAAATAGTGACATCAAATTAGGCTGGCTGAACTTCTTGTATCAAAATTGATAATTCATAGGTTCCCAGCTTAGATCTGGACTCTCCATAAGGAGCTAAAATGCCACAAGAAATTGCTTTCCATGCTATTTCCATGCTTTCTCTTTCTAAATCCAAAGAAGAATCTGTTGTGAAACGAAAATGCAAAGAAATAGCACAGGTAAGCAGTTTCTGCGAGGATTTAAGTTTATTTAGTAACCTTCATGTGCTTCATTTTACAGTACTACCTAACCAGAAGAGTATCTCTTTGAAATAAAAAGCATCATTTTGATTATATTAGGAGAGGTATAAAAGTTATTTGAAGTGTCCTTTTAAATGTACATTTTAAATGCATATTTCCTTGACTGAAAATCTGTGCTTGTGATTAAATTAAAAGGCATGTTTTAAGAATAACTAAAATACTAAAAATAAGAAAGTAGAAAGCACCACTCTTTGGAGGAAAAAAATTGAAAAAACATTTAAAAAGAAATTTGTGTGTGATTACCTCAAACATACCCTTTTTATTAGCTTTCTAGATGTTTGTGGTCTTTTATGCATTTATGTTTAGTTTACAGTTATTCATTGCTTTTCATTGCTATTCATGCTAAGATGATTTCCATACCAAAGGATTGTGCATACTTGCTGTCCATACTCAAGAACAACAACAATAAAAATAAAATAATACCAAATAAAATGGCATTGAAATTTGGCAAACATCCTCCCTTATATTTATTTTTTCAATCTTTTACCTGTGTGTTGTACATGGCACTGGTAGTTTTGCAGCATGTAAGATAGATAGTCAAAATGAAAAATAAAAATAGAACACAATGACAAAGTCCAATTGTTTTAATATTTATGAAGTTCTTAAGAAACTATGGAACCAGTAAGTAGTTATTATTCATATAGTAGGAATATGAGTTGGTGCTTCCAAATAGGGTAGAGTTGGTGTGTGGACTTTGCCATACATATTTACACCTAAACTTAAACATTATTGCTTCTTTTGAGGTTAAAAAAAAAAAAGTTATGAATTCAGAACTGTGAAGTCCCATTTTGAGCTCTTTTGTGTGCAGTCTGGCACAGCAATTAGCCAAGTGACTTAGTGAAGCGAATTTCCCCCTGAGAAATGGTGAAAAAAGGAATCTTGGCCTTCACTAGTTTGAAACATTATTTGTTTTTTTGTTTGGTTGGTTTTGACATAGGGTAGAGAATATTTGACCGAAGAGATATGTAACAGAGACAACTCATGCTGGAATAGCTTGGAGAGGTGAGATTAAACTGAACTGCAAGGGATTTAACATTGTTTCTGAGAAACTGAGAGAGAACCACAAACATCCCAAGGGAAATATGAGTGATTACCTCACTGTCAATAACTTAATATTATGGTCCAAACTGACACTTAACATATGGATGCGACAGGAAAAAAGTGCTTATGGTATGACTAAATGCTGCAGGTGAATGGAATGGAGGATCTCAACATGAGACAATAGATCTAAAGGAGAACAAGACCTAGCATGACACATAACCCCATATCAGATCTGCAAGAAAAGTCTTTCTTATAGCCAGAGAGATAGTGACAAGCCTCTGGTATGGTTCTGACCTGATCCAAATCACATTCTCCCAGTCAGTCCCTCAGCTCAGAACAGGACATGGAATTATTTTCATCAGGCAATTTGCGTGTGTTTATCATTTTGTGGATAGTAAGTTTAAGTTCAACTAAATACACAGAAAACATTCCCTGAGCCATTTAATTTTCTATTAAAGACACACTTATGATCACTTGCTGTCTCCATATAGACACCAGAAGTTCAAGACTGGCTCCAGGCACAGCTGAAAACTGCCCTCCAGAGAAGACAGGTTCCCATGGCAAAGTAAATTTCTTAATGAAGATGAACATGTTCAGAAAGTAGGTTGCTAGCAGTGTAGTCATATAGAGCCTACACATACTTTTGCATGCAGACATCAAATTGAAGAACCTCATCTCAAAATTGCAGCATTAAAAGTTTTTGCTTAACCTTTCATACTGAAAGAAAGCCAAATAACACTCTCTTCAAAAAGTTTTCATTTAAGAAAAATTAGTAATACTAACTGAGGAAAAAAACAAAAAACATTCATATTTGAAGATTACAAGCCTAGGAAAAGAAGAGAATTTTAAAGCAAGGAACAGATACATACCTTGCTGTAGCAACTGGAATTATGTTAAAGGAGGAACATAATCTACCAGAAAATCTAAGGGTAAATTATATACTCTCTATATTTAATAGTAAAACATTCACTGATATCAAAAGAGGTTTTGTTTCACCCTTGGTTTCCTTCTGCATTTTTCTTTCTCAATCATCCCTCCTCACCTTGCTATTTTGTGCCACCCTCTGCTTAATACATGTTCATGTATTGGACTCAGGCTACCAACCCCTCACATCTCGCTACTGCAACCCCCACATTGTATCAACCAACAGAAGAAAATAAAGGGAGTGGGAAATAACTACTCCTGAAAGACTTTAAACTCCATTGCAGAGTCCACAGAGCCTCCCTCATAACAACAAGTTTCTTACAGGTTTTATTGCAGAAATATTTCAGTCTTACAGATTCCCTCACCACCACAAAATAAATAAATAAATAAAAAATTAGACTTGCCAAATATACATGCACACCCAGACTTAGACTTCCAAGTCTCAAAAGTATCAAGCATCACGTTTTATTTGTTTCACCTGCTTATGGTATGTAGACACCTGTGACTTATTGGCAGCACATCGTGGTTACAATGAGGGGTTTCAGATATAAGAATTAACTTTGTTCTCATCTGGCTTAATGTAATTATTTTTTATTCTCTCCTGAACTTCTTGTATCTGTTTGAGGTAACACTGTATGTTTAAAATCATCATACTTCATTAAGAAAATCTTTCTTTGGAATCTATAAAACCTGAGTACAGGAAAGAAAATGAAACCTAAAAGTATTTAATGATTTATTTTTCTTACTACACAGTAGTTTCACTTGTGACAAGTGGAATTGGCAATGTGCAAACTGAGCAACAGATGCTGTTAAATAGTAAAAGTTACTAAGAAAAAGGAGTTCTAGCAGCAATTGCTAGCAGTTATGCCAAATTAAATTGATACAGCTGGTAACTGGTGTAAGAAGATTTGAGGGCAGAATGGGCAGAGCATTTGGTAGCTGTAGGAGATGCCAACCTCCATTGCTTCTTATAGAGTTTCACACCTGTATCTCCAGCAGAGTACAACCTACTCATTAACTGCGGGGTACTAAGTGTGTACCTGCTGAAATTTTCATTCTGTCTAAATATTTTGAGTCTTTAATAGATTAAAAACTTGAAACCAACTTCTAGTTCAGTGTCCCACTCATCAAATTTATTTTTTATTGCTTAAGAAACTAAAGTGTTTCACACAATGGAAAATGGCTCCAATGAGAAGGACAGCTGAGATAACACTGCCAGAAAATATTTCAGATGTTTTTTTTTCAAGAAATATTTTGGGTGGTAAGAAATTTGAATAAGATAAATTTTAATCTGAATGTTGTTTTCCCTCCTCCTGGAAATGTCTTCCAACCACAGACGTCTATTAGGCAAAAAGAAGACCTTCCACCCCTTCCCAGCACCGATTTGTTAATGTCTTTCAAACTGATATGCCCCATCCAGACAGACATGGCAAGTTCAACCTGAATTTGGAAAGGTTTACAAAAATCAGTTTCATTTTTCATCCAGTTGGACTCATCAGCTCTTCTTTCAGGATAACAGTGCAAAGACCTCAAGACATGATATCTTTTTACAGTGATGCAAATGAGTATTTGGGGACATGGCTGGATTTTTTGCTTAGATCCATACATTGGCGATCATTAGCAAAACAGGTTAGAAGGCACGTAATCGCTTAAATAGGTGGCAGAGGGGTAGGAATCTTGGTTTGTACATGTAATTACAGACCCTATCAATCTCCATTGATATACTTATGTGAATCACTTGAAAGTATTCAGAAAGCTGGGAAAAAAAATTGAGGAATGCTACAGAGCCTACAGCAATGTAAAGGAGCGAATATCTTTTTCTCTTCCTCCTTTCATAAACTTACATGGTGAATCTTTCTTCAGAACTATTCTTTGTATATTTGCATGAAGATGTTCAGCATTCCTTACACCTTCCTGTACGTGTGCTGGGGTATTGTTGCTTGTTTCATACACAACTGAGTTTAAAAGCCCTGAATAAATTATCTAATATAAAATGATTACTAATCTGTACTTTTCTGTTTTCATTGATCCATCTGCTCTCTCTTGGTTGACTGTTTCATCATCATTATCTAAAATTTCTTCATATCATCATCATTTGGGGCTGTTTAGACTGGGGAAAAGGAGGCTGAGGGGAGGCCATCCTCCAGTATCTGAAAGGTGCTTACATCAAGAGAGGGATTGGTCTCATCTCACTTGTGACACGTGACAGGATGAGGGGAAATGGCCGTAAGTTGCAATAGGGTAAGTTTAGGTTGGATATCAGGAAACACTTTACAGAAAGGGTTGTTATGCAGTGGAATAGGCTCCTCAGGGAAGTGGTTGAATCACCATCCCTGGATGTGTTTAATAACCGTTTGGATGTGGTGTACAGGGATATGATTTAGCTGAGGGTTGTTAGTTAGGGTAGTATGGTTAGGTTGTGGTTGGACTCGATGATCTTTGAGGTCTTTTCCTACCTGAGTGATTCTATGTTTCTATTATTTAAATTACTCTATAATGAACCAAAAATTTACTGCTTCAAAATTTCTTTGCCTTCTTATTTCTTTCCTCAAACCTTGTGTCTGACCATAGAGTCATAGAATCACAGAGGTTGGAAAAGACCTCCAAGATCATCCAGTCCAATTGTCCACCTATCACCAATATTTACCACTAAACCATGTCCTTCAATACAGCATCAAACATTTCTTCAGCACTTCCAGGGATGGTGACTCCATTACCTCCCTCAGCAGCCAATTTCAGTGGCTGATAATTCTTTCAGAGAAGAAATTCTTCCTAATGTCCAGCAGAATCTCTCCTGGTACAACTTGAGGCCATTCCCTCTCATCCTATCATTACTCGCATGGAAGAAGAGGCCAGCACCCACCTCACCACTACCTTCTTTCAGCAGCTGCAGAGAACTATAAGATCTTCCCTGAGCTTCCACATCTCCAGACTGAACAATCCCAGTTCCCTTAGCTGCTTCTCATAAGGTTCATGCTCCAGACCTTTCACAGCTTCATTACCCTTCACTGGATATACTCTGGGCCATTGATGTCTTTCTTGTAGCGAGGGGCCCAAAACTGAACACAGTACTCAAGATACACCCTCAGCAGTGACGAGTACAGAGAAACAATCACCTCCTTGCTCCTGCTGGCTACACTATTATACAAGCCAGTTATTATACAAGCCACTTATGCCACCATCATAGCCATCTGGGCACACTTCTGGTTCACATTCTGCTTAGCATGGACCAAAACCCCCAGGTCTTCTTCCTCTACACAGCCTTTCAGTCAGTCTGTCCCATACCCGTAGTGTTGCTTGGAGTTGTTGTTGCCAAAATGTAGGACCCAGTGCTAAGTTTTGTTGAACTTCATCCTATCTTGTTAATAGGAGGGAACTATTTAAAGACCTAGTCCAGAAGCCTTTCTGCAGTTTCTTGGATTTTATAGATTGATGTATTAAGCAGTAGTAAAAATATCAAACAAAAAATTAACTGTTTTTGAGGAAAATTGCAAACTCATTGTGGAAGTTTCCTGTCAGGTAATAAATTGAAAATATATGAAATTCCAAACAGTGGCCTAGAGAAGAATGATACAGATTGCATCAAAAGTCATGCCTCCTATTTATTCCCATTGAAACTACAGCAGGTAGAAAGAGCACAATAGCATTATTTGACAGAGCAAAGTCCCAGCTTCAATACACTATTTTTCAACAGTCATCACCATTAGTTGTGCATTTTCAAAAGCAATGAACAAGAGCCTACATACTGGAGTCATAAAAATATGTACCAGTGGAAGTGACCCAATGTCACTACTGCCGAAATACATCCCCCACTGACATCCTGTGCTCATATCCACTGTTTGGTTTCCATAAATAATCAATAAATGTCAATAGGTGCCATTTTTCTGCATGGAAGAATTCAACCACAACACAGTAACATAGCCAGTTGCCACCACATAGATCCCACTGCTCTCTCAGCTTCTTACTTCTGAATGTTTTCTTCATGCCTTAAGCAATCTCCACTGTAAACCTTTCCCACGTTATGAACAAATTCTAAAATAAATGAACTCTCTGCCATCCACTTGGTGCTATCAAAATACAACAACACAGCTGAATTTCAGGTGGAAATAACTAGAGGAAAATTACGTTCCTATAGAAGCTTTTCTCTGTTGATGTAGGACTTCTGTGAGCTGCTTCACTCTCCTGCAGCACAAGGCATTTGGAGGGCAAGATGAAAGGGCAGATGGTACAGCAGAGTCTTCCAGGACTCCATGGCTTTTCTTCTCAGTGGATGAATTAGAGTTTGGACTGCAGTAATTTCTCATAGGTGAAGGTTTAGAGAGAGCTAATAACACAGTCATATAGCTCAGACATTGCAGCTTGACCCAGTTCCATCCCTAATAGCGAGTATATGAAAAATTGTGTATTTACAGTCAAAAACTCAAAAATTGCCTCATCCTGAGGAATCAGTGAAACCCCTCTTTCAGGTAATTCAGTGATGTCTTCTGAGTTGTTTAGAGACATCCAAGATTCTGCTCTCCCATGTTTATCATGTGCTTCATGTTTCTGTTTTAAGGAGTTTCTGCACACAAGTCAGGACTACGAAGAAAAGAAGAGCAAACGCTTAAATTAGAATCACAGAACGAATCATGGAGTGCCTTGGTTGGAAGGGACCTCAAAGATCATCTAGTTCCAACCCCCCTGAAGCTTCTGAACCTCTGATATGAAATGTCATCCAGGACAGGAATTCTATTCTTCAAATTTACATAGAAATCCTGAAGTTGTCTGGTCTTAATAGTCTGGGGAAAATGGAGATTACCACTGTATGTTGACTGGTGGACCACATTTTCTTTCCCAAGTGTGTGAGCAGTCTGGGAGAAGAATTCATTGAGAGCAGCCCTGTGGAGAAGGACTTTGGGGTCCCAGTGGATGAATAATTGCACATTGAGACGGCAGTATGTGCTTGCAGAACAGAAGGCAAACAGCATCCTGGGCTGCACTAAAAGAGAGGTGGCCTGCAGGAAGAGGGAGGGGATTCTCCTCCCTACACTGCTCTTTTGAGGTCCCACCTGCAGTACTGTGTCTAGGACCAAGGCCCCCAGCACAGGAAGGACATGAAGCTGTTGGAGTGGGCGCAGAGAAGGGCAACAAAGATGATCAGGGGCTGCAGCATCTCTACTGTGAAGAAAGGTTGGGGGAGTTGGATTTATTCAGTCTAGAGAAGAAAAGGCTTCAAGAAACCTGAGAGTGGCCTTCCAGTGATTGAAGGGAGCTTGCAATTAGGTGGATCAACTTAACACACGGTCTGATTGTGATAGGATGAAGGAGAATGGCTTTAAAACCTAAAGAGGCTTAGTTTAGATTTTAAGGAGAAATTCATTGCTTATGGAGAGGCACTGGCACAGCTGCCCAGACAGTTTGTGGGTTCCCCATCCCTGGTGGTGTTCAAGGCCAGGTTGGATGGGGCCCTCTGCAGCCTGATCTGGTGATTGACAACCAGTCCATCGTAGAGGTTTAGAACCAGATGATTTTTAATGTATCCTCCAAACTTAACTATTTTATGATTCTTTAAACAATCTGGAGAAGATTTTGGAAACATAGATGCTACAGAAGTGAAGATAAGGCAAGTAACTAAACATGGTCAAAAGGAGTGCATGTACATTCCTTTATTTTAATAAATTCTGTAAAATGTAAATCCAGGGTTATATGTCTAGGAAATAGTCATAGGAATATCATGACCCTGCTGTTGTTTGCATAGATGAGAACGAACATTTCCAGAGTGCCAGGTGCCTTAAGTGTTCAGCCATTTGCAAACAAGCTCTTTGAAGTTTGTCATTGTTATTGTTTGTGAAGTTCCCTGCTGTAACAGGCATGCATAAAGCAATAGAAAACAGCAATATGCTGAACGTGCCACCCATATCTGAGAACATGAAAACTAGGGAAAAATAAAAACGGATATACAAACAAAGAGCAATGAAAATAAAAGTTATTTTTGTTGAGAATTAACTTAAAAAAAAATCCCTTAAGAACTCTCAAGGGTATTTTGAATCCCTGTAAGTGTGGAAACTATATGTTCATGGATTTTTCTGCAGAATTCTGCAGACTTTGCAACCACTATGGGATTCTGCAGGGAGCACATGCTTTCTAGCTGTCATCAATGCAATGTAGCTAACCAATAATGTTTGTGTTTCTCAGCACCTTTAATATTTTTTAATCATTTTATCATTTTCCCTTAACTTTTATTAAGCTAATAGTAAGCTTGTATTTGCCAGCCTGATGGACTCGAAAAAGCAATTGTTAAGTAAAGCAAGCTTATCCCTTGAGAGATTCTCTCACAGTCAGATAACAATTCTAATAATAACAGTGATATGAGGAAAGGAGGAAAACAATAATTCGGGCATTAGAATATAGTGTTCATTATGTTAATTCTGTCCATAGCGTTTATGCAGTGTTGCTTGGCACTAGGAAATGAAATTCAACCAGTCTAATTCACATAAGGAATATGAGAACATCATTTGAAGTGTTCAGGGTTTCATTTAGGGCAGGCAGTGAGACAGAATAGTGGTTTAATCCTTTGTCACATAATACCTACATTCAGAACTTCACATGCCACAAGTGAAAATAAGGCCTTTTTTTTTTTTTTTTCATCAAGCAGCCCCATTTGACTTCCTCTATGAACTGCTAGCAAGTATTATCTGCTGTGGTTAGCTATTTTCATACAGGAAAGGCCCCGGGACACAAGGAAGACAAGACCCTTATCTGATTCCCTCTGGTGGAGATCCTGCCCTGTCAGTAATCACCAGCATCCAATCCACTGGACATTTCTGGATAACTCGTATATTTTTCTGGAACTATCTCACAGGGCATCAAGAAGTGAAAGTTCAGCTTTGTGGAAGTATTCAAGTTTATCTTCTATGTTAAATGCTGACATGCCATGAAAGGTTTCAACAGTGCAAGACTGCAATCCATCCACTGGAGTAAAGAGGATCTCCTTTAAGTGGTATGTTTGCATCAGAAGGGTTGCAGCAGATACACAGGTTAAATGTTGGAGTTACATGAGGGTCCTCTGAATATGAAGAAACTGAGTCTACCCAGTCAGAGAGAGGGAATAGTTTTCCTCCACAGCTGACTTTCTTTCTCTTCTGACATTCATAATAGTGTGATATTCCAGAATTTTGGGCTTAAAAGAGCCAGGGCATGGCAGAGGTGATGAACAAATAAATCTCACTCTTACATAGTGCTGGATCCCATTCTACCCTCCTACACTAGTATATTCATCATGGTGTCTTAGAAAAGCATGCAGGACTACCAGCTATGCCCCATGGTCCTATGGCCTCAGGCAGGTTAACTTCAATGGAGAAACAAGGACTGGATAATCCATCCGAATTCTAGGCAGGTTTTAGAAAGAAAGGAAGAGAAAGAAAAAATGAGAAAGAATGAGGAAAAAATAAACATAGCTTTCCTCCATCTCCTTGTTCCTCCCAGTCAGTTTCCAAGAAGGAACTGAGCAGAATCTTAATTCCACTGAAATCAGCAGGAGTTGATTATTCTCCTTTTGACTGCAATAAGTCCTTACTGTATAAAGCAGATAATCTTTTTAGTTTCATTTTCTTCTTAAAATTTGAAGAGGAGGAGTAGAAGTAATCAAAGGGTGACATAATGCTGGGAGAGAGCACTGATTAAACTATCTACTTAACTAAATTAAAAGCATCTTTTGCTACTTAGGAGAAACAAATAAAAACTACAGAGAGACAGACAGACAGACACAAGTAATAATAATAATAATAATAATAATAATAATAATAATAATAATAATAAATGAATAGACCAAATTAACAAAAAGAAAAAAATATTTAAAAAGAGGCAAACAATAAAAAAAATGTACACACTAAAATAATAAACTAAACTTTCTGAATCTGTACTTGAACATCTCAAGTAGAACTTCTCAAAAGAGCATGCTAAACTTTTTGAAAGTAGTGAAGTGGGGTAGATATGAAAATGAAGGCTGCTTGCACAGAAATACTGATGGTGGCCAGGACAAATAGTTTTTCATTCATACCAATACTTTTAACTGTTTTATTCAGATATTAGACCTCAGTAGATTTCCATTCAGAATGCACAATATTAACTTGGTCGTGGTGTTGGGTAGGTGCATAGATATTTAGTTTCTCTCAGCTGCATAGTATCACAGCCCCACTGCACCTGAGCTAGCTAATTGAAAGCCAAATCAAGTTCATCTGTGAGTGCTGCAATTGCTGCTGTTCCTTGCTCCACAACATGTGCTCAAAGGGGAAAAACCTGGGACAGATCATGGGGAGTTGCATGCTACAGGTGATTTATGAAGATCTACATGGTGGTATTGGTTAGGTTGCAAGACTGCCTGGATAACTTCAGTTATATTTCCCACTGATATTCTACCATTACAAATAAATAAAATGAAAGTAAATAAAATAAAATAAAATAAAATAAAATTATATATATATATATTATTTTTTTTAAGTAAAATCTTTCTTAGAACCCTGAGAATTTAATATTGGGGCATTTGAACTCCTTAACGTCATTCTCATTTCTTCTATATATATATATATATTTAAGTTGAACATTGTCACTGAAGTTATTTTGAACACATCATATGGATTTTTCATTGAAATATCTGTGTTAACTTTTATCATCCTTGCTCTGCTTTGTAATTTTGGAAACAGATATAAAGAATGAGCAACCCAGAGCACAGTAATATAGTGGGAAGCATCCTTCATAAGTCAATTGAGGAATTTAATAATCTCTTTAGAAATAAGCTCTGCAGCTATGAGAAAAATGTGTGGGTTAAAGGCCTTCCAATTAAGAAAGGTTTCTCTGTGGATTTATAGGCTGGTGGTTAGCTCTTCCTGTTCGTGTTTCCATGGCAACTGTCAGGTAGATTTTCTGCTACTTGCTAGGAAGTTGGAAATGTTGAGTCTGGTTGAGCCTTTCAATTCACTGAAGCTTAAATGAAATTCTTTGCAAGGAACTGGCATTTAGCCTGGGTCATTTATTCGTATCTAGAAGAGAAATCAATTACAGTAATCAAATGTGCAAATTTTTTATTTTATTGGAATTATTTTGGGTACACATATTATTATTATTATTGTGCCACAGTCTATTTTTAATGCTAGGAGAGGAAAGGTTTGAAATGCTGCAGCTGGCCTCTTTGCTACCGATGGCTTATGGCTTTAATTACAGCCCAAGACACACACAGGCACATCTCTTCGTGGTTTGCTTTTACAAGCTATAATCACGCCCAGCGATATTCATGATACCAGCTCGAATCTTGTAGACTCATTAGAGTTTAGACACCAGTACTACAAGAAACACAGCTTACCACCTTTTCTCCTTCCAATTTTCTTGTCTTGTTGATTTGTTTGAATTAGGCTTGAGGAAGGCAAATACCTTGTACGCTGTTATTCAGACTTTCTATGTACATCATGTGTTAATTCCACAACAGAATCTCTGTCTGCACATTTTATTGTACTCCTTATATTTTGCATCCCACACTGACTGCTGCTTGACAGCTCAATGCAAGTTTCATTCTTTTAATTCTCTGACATCAGATATGTAGGTGTACACAGCTTGTACCTATACTTTCAGCCTTTCTGTAATGCACAATCTGTACCACCCAATGAGCTGTGTCCTGCAGGCTTTATGTGAATAATACCGTGTAGACCTCATTGACTTTTCTTTCAAGAATAAAGCCAGCATGGCTTGGCCCAAAGATCGCAGAATATCTAAACAGAGGCAGGATAGTCTTCTGGGTAAAGCCGTTAAGACATTAAAAAAACTAGGGGTTGACTTCTTTGCTCTGTCCTAGCTTCTAGGAAAAAGGAAGATTCATTTAGTGGCAGATCCTATACTACCACAGCTCAGCTGAAGTCGTCTCTTCCCAGAGTTAATGGAGCTGTGACAATTTATGCCAGCTAAGAATCTGCTCCATTACCCGAGTCTCACTCCAGCTGTATAATAGAAATAATAGCACTGGCCTGCCTCAGAGAGGTGTCGTGAGGATAAACAGTTAGATGGGAAAGTGTTGTGATACTATGATAATGAGGACCAGAAAAATACCCACGATAGACAGAAATCAGCATAACTGATCTGACATTTACTTTTATTATTTCAGTCCTTCTGCCACACAGAGACAGTAATAGCATGACAAGGGAAAAGAGATGCTCAGCCCCAAATTCTCTCTGTTTTGCTTGCTTTGGTTGCTTGCTTTCATTCTTTCCCGTTTTTGGTTTGTTTTTTTTTTTCTTTATCTATTCTGCTTATCTTAGTTTTCATGAATTAAGCCCAAGCCCAAAAATTGGACATACAGAAATCCAAGGCTTAGTTAACTTTCAACAAAAAAATATTTTATTGGTACTGATAAAAACAGCCAGAGACCTGGTGCTGTGAATTCTAGCAGTCACTTCCAGATAAAGTCACTTTCTCGGAGAAAGAAAACAGATTTGGGTCCATGGAAGCATAACATCTTGTGCTAGGGTACCTACAAAAGACATTAAAGCCATTTTTAGACTGAAGATTTTGTATATTACACGATTTTTTGCTAGAAGTGGTGTAGAAAGGCAACAAAATAGTCTAGTTTCAACCACTGACTGCTTTTCACAGGCAGATTTAGCATCCCAGAATATTCTCCTAGGTTTTGAAGTTGCTATATGATGTAAAGTGCCACAAAGTGCATCTGTACTTACAATTTCAGTGCGTACCTTGTCCTACTCTTTAGGTCTGCCATATTGCTGGCTTGAGCCTTTCTGTGCCATCTTCACAATGGAACCAGATGAGGTATAACAAGAACAAGTGTAGAATTTTGCACCTAGGGAAGAATAACCAAGTGCACTGGTACAGGTTGGGGGATGGCTTGCTGGAGAGGAGCTCTAAGAATAGGGACCTGGGTGTCCTGGTGGATGACAGGCTGGCCACGAGCCAGCAGTGTGCCCTGGTGGCCAATAAGGCCAACGGAATCCTGGGGTGCAATAAAAAGGGTGTGTCCAGCAGGTCAAGGGAGGAGATCCTCCCCCTCTACTCTGCCCTGGTGAGGACTCACCTGCAGTATTTTGTCCACTTCTGGGCTCCCTGGTACAAAAAAGACAGGGATCTCCTTGAAAGAGTCCCTGAGGGGTACAAAGACGATAAAGGGCGTGGAACACCTCCCTTATGAGGAAAGGCTGAGAGACCTCGGTCTGTTCAGCCTTGAGAGAAGAAAACTTAAAGGGGATCTGATTCATGTCTATAAATATCTAAGGAGCGGGAGGCACAGGGACAAGGCTGGACTCTTCTCTGCAGTGTGTGCAGATAGGATGAGGGGAAATGACCACAAACTGAAGCATAGGAAGTTCTGCACAAATGTGTGTGTGGGAACTTCTTCACAGCGCAGGTGACAAAGAACTGGCACAGGTTTCACAGAGAGGTGGTGGAGTTTCCTTCTCTGGAGGCATTCAAGACCTGCCTGGATGCCTACCTGTGCAACCTGGGCTAGAGAGCCTGGTTTGGTAGGGGGGTTGGACTAGTTGATTTCTAGAGGTTCCTTCCAACCCCTACAATTCTGTCATTCTGTGACCACTCTGAGCACCAATGCAAATGGGTTGGTCTTACCAGAAACACATCTACGAGGTGGGAGCCCAATGAACTCCTGCATGTGTACGTGGAAGGAATGCCTTCTATCACACACTGCAGAGGCTGCTGAATGAATGTCTGGTTCTTAACATTAGGAGGACACTTGGATAAATCACTCTGACATTCTGCACTGATTTTAGATTGTATACTTCACCAGAATATGGAGCTGGTCCTAATGCCTAAATCAGATTACAAATTATCTCAGTCCTGAGAGAATAAATTGTTTCGCACCATGGAAAGATAAGAAGAAACTAAACTACTGTCAGTTCCACCAGAACATACTGGCAGTTCTGATCTGAGGTCTGTATTGACAGCTCTTGTTATCTGGTTTTCAGTACTAGTTTTAACCTGATATGCCTGCTCAGAGGGCAGCCTCTACAACAGAACATCTATGTTGGATTTCTGAGATTATGACACTATTCCACTTCCCCAGCAAAACAACCTGGAATAGGCAGGACTGATTTTTCATTAGCACTGTAAATATTGGCTTGTGTGATCATGAATTTGGAAAGGTTTGAAAATATTCCCTTATTGTCGCCTTAAAGTTATTGATGCTAAATAAAGAGAAGACAGGATCTCTCCACTATGTTTTTGCATATTTCAATATATTAGAAATCACAATTCTGAGATGCTTGGGTAACAACCTGGATTTTCTCTGCTTTTATTTCCTGTGGCTATTCTGAGTTAAGGCGCGTGGTGAAAGAAGCCAAGTGCCTACTTAACCTCACTCTGGCACTACACATGAGCAAGAAGAGGTTGGGCAATAGCTCTACTTAAGTGTTCACAGGTAGTGCATCTGACACAAGAAGTGGTGAGTTGGCAAGTAGGGTGGTACTGCTGCTGGAAACTTCAGTTCACTCTGCCGTGGTACAAATAAATAAGAAATCAGGGAGAACAGTGACTCCAAAGCAGGACATGCCTCTGCTGACAACTGTGTATAAAGCAATTTTTTAAAATAATCTCTATGAATACATGCAGAATATTTGACTCAAAAGCAGTACGGCGCATAAACTGCAAGTGGCAAAGTAGCAAAGGGCTGAAAAGCCCCAGTGCTTGTTACACAAAATCCAAAGTAGTACGTTCCTTCACTGCTGTGTATAGCCACATCTGTTTTAAATGTAAAGGCTGCTGTTGCAGGTGACCTTATATACTTTCAAGCATTAGAGCATGTTAGCAAGTGTGTTTTGGAAAGGTTAAAAAAGATGTCATTTCTTTTTTCAGAAGCTGTTAGTTGGATAAGAGCTGAGTATTTCAGCCGCATGTATTACTGCAGGAAATTCGGGGATCACTTCAGATTCAGTAAAGAGCTGTTCTTGACACTGGAGGCAACTGATTAATGACTATAGTTCTCCATCACAACCCGAGTATAGATTCATATTTCCATGTATGCATGGGTTCAAAGGATTATCCATACACAATTACATTCTGTGGTTGTTCTCAACCATTCTGTTACAAGGAAATGTACAGGTTTACCAGGTCATTTTTTTTTTCCTAGTAAACAAACCAACAGAATGAAGAAACAACGAGCTATTCTTCAGGTGTGATGTGTAGACTTCTTTGAGGAATGAGGACTGATAGCTAAAGATAGGACCAAAACTAAGAAAAGTAAGAAAAAATCCCTGCCAAATATCTTGCCAAAGAGCTGATGAGGGCTGTAAGCTGAGTATGGAAGGGGTCAGGAATGACAACTTTAATTTGGGCTAACAGGGACATAAGAATGATTCTTTCCTGAACATTTACTTTTACTAGAGATATCTTTCAGTCCTTTTCCTATTTAGAATAGTGTAAATCTCAAATAACTCCCTGGAGAGCAGTGCAGTGATCCAGACTTACGTTATTTTCAGTTCTGTGGTTCAAGAGCTTTATGGACTGAAGATTTAGAAAGATAGCTGGGGTGGAAAGTCATTAAGCTTTAGATACATTCTATGTTCTCTATATGTATATACCCATTTTTCCCGCCCAGAAAACAGCTCTTAAATGTGTAAGTGCTGTATAGGACTACTATATCTTATTGCTGCATATGGGATCAAGATACTTCTTTTCAAGCTCTCCCTCTTCACATCAGCAGAAATGGGCCTATGCCACATAATTGCCCTCTGAGGGAGAACAAAAAGAGACAGCTCAGCCAAACCACAAAGAATGATTGTTCCTTATCTTACACCCTTTCAAATATTAGCAAGCAAACATCACCAGGAAGATCTTTACACAGTGTAATTTAAATCTGAGAGAGAAATGTATTTGAAAATGTTTCAGCCACTACTGACTGTTCTTATTTAAAAAAAAAAAACAACCTAGTCTTAATTGTTGCTATGGTAACTGACACATCTGCCAGGATATGTTGCAGTGGGAAAAGTGTGTGAATTCTGTGAACATTTCCTGTTGTCTTTCCATGGGAAGATTTAGAGCAGGGATCCTTCATGGCAACTTTACAAACTCAACTAGAAGGTACTGTGAAATTGAAAGGCGAGCAGTGTGAAATGAACAGAAACGAGCACCCTTGTTTAAGTATGCGAACAGAAAGTATACAATTGACCAGTAGAACTTGCCTTATTGGAAAAAAAGGAATTTTACAGTTTAAAATCCTGTCAGGCATTTTATATAGATGATAATATCCGCACTTGGTTAGAATCAAAATACCTGCATTTTCAACAGACTCCACAAAACTACCCTTTTTGGATCAGGGAGGAGGGAAGGAAGGGAGCAAAGGAAGGAGTTTGGATTCTTTTGAGTTCCCAACATCCAAACGGGACCTTACACAGCATGAAAGAAGAATACTTGTTTGGGTATTTGTATATCCCACCTTTTACAAAAAAAAAAAAAAAGAGCAGAATATTTCTCAACATTTATCTCTCATTGTCAATGAGGTGACCTGAACCTTTTTTTTCTCACCCTGCCCACTTCCCCACATTTCTGTGTTTCCTCCAAAAGAATTTGATGCACTGCTCCTCTATTCATAGCTCAAAGAATTCAACTGCAATGTGGCTGGTTTCATTCAAAGATAAACAAACTTCTAACAAAACCCCACTGATTCGGAAATGACCAGCTCTGCTGACACTGCAGGCTGCAGGGGACTTAAGCAACAGTGGGAAGTTGGCCATTTACTGTACTACAGAGGAAGAACCCCTGTTGTTTCATTGGCCAGGGAACAGCCACTTTTTTTTTTTTCTCTCTTACAAAAGAAAATCAATTTCTGTATTGTTTTATAAAATAATGAAAGTTTAAGGTTTCATTGTTATTTTAATTTAATATATAAAACACCCTATTGTTCACTGCATCCTTTGCCTGGCACACTTATTGATTTCAAATTGCTTATCTGGGAGATTGTTAGCATTTTTTCTCCTTTTAAAATATAATTCTGACTCTAATGGCTTATTCCCTCATGTTCACAACTTCTGACCTTTAGCACTGGGATTTCTTATCTTGATCTTATTCTTCTTGATGCCTCTTTCTCCCTGAATTAAAGCAGGTTTTTATTCCATTTGCTTTTTTTCTCTACTAAAGGATTGGTAAGACACACATTTTGTGTTCTATCCCCTTTCAGACTCAGGGAGCTTCTGGCTGACAAACAAAATAATCTAACATTTCAAAGGTAAAATAAATGTTTATCAAACACTATAGTTGCATGTTCAGAGTCTTATTTTATGGAAATGGCCTAATATCAAAGTAATGCAGCCTCTGTATCCCTTAGAGAAACCAAGGAGATCAGATGACTACACACATAGTCAACATTTCCAAACGACAGGGCTACTTCCAGTGCAGATGTGAGCAGTATTTTAGCTTCTCTCTCCCAGGGTATGTTCATTTCCTTTATTAAACTCACACAAATTGATTATTTTTAATACTTTTTTTGAACTACAGATATGATTGATTTTTCCAGTAAAGACTTCTTGAACCAGCTACCTCCTCTGAGTTTTCTTGATTGTAGAACTGACTGAAATCATTGCATTATTAAGATAAAGGTACCTTTTTTTTGCATTCTTTGGGGGGAAAAAATGAATAAAAGGTTTTAGCAAGTCTGAATAGCAAAGATCAGCAATTTTCAGATTTGAGAGTTATGGATATATTCTTTAATTATTGCAGAACTCAGCAAGATCACTTACATAACTGTATTTTCCTCACAGATTATATCCACATGTGCAGTCATCTGGTCCTGAGAGTGATTTCTGGCCTTTGTCCCAGCATCACACAATGTGGAGTGAGATTTCAAGCCTTTCCACTTCCAGAACTTTTTTAGTCAGGATGACCTTTAGGGAAACCATGACAGATTTACGGCCTTAAGGATTACTATTGACTAGTTCATAAGCATTTTCATTTTCTCAGTTCTGAATGCCTGAAATAATGAAACAACTACATTACAGTGCCTCAGAGAAGTGTTTCTGTAAAATGACACAAGGACTACGCAGTGTTGTAGACCCTGAATATAGCATGAGAACTGTAAGAGAAGTCTAAACCTGATGAAGCAATAAGAATGCAGAGAGGAGAGCTAAAGAAGGTTCAGTTTCATCAGTGTTTCTTAGAGGACATAATTTGTGGACAGGAAAGTCATCTGAACAATATCCAGGTGTCATCTGTGAGTCATGTAGCTGGTTTCCTTCAAGGGAGAAGACCGGATGTGAACTAACTGATGTATGCCGTAGAATGACTAACAAATCAAGTTCAGACCACAGTGTGGATGCAGGTTTCCTCTCCCAAGCTTTATATCATTTTTTTCTTAGATCTTCTATTGAACAGCTTTGCAGAAAAAATTCTTCAGGAAATCAAAGGTTAAGAGGTTAGTCTGATCCATTCTTAGTGGATTTTTGGTGTACTACTTGTTAATAAAGGCACATCTATCGAAAATGTGAGATTTTTATACCTTCTTTAATTGTGTGGGAGAACTGCTGAAATCCATCCCTGAACCAAGGCATATTATACCTAATCCAATTTAACAGAATTCTGCAAAAGAAAAGCAAAACTGGTAAAGTACTTCTACTTGATTGTTTTTATTTTCCATTTTTTCACAAAAGGGGATCACCCCCCTACAAGCAACTCTGGTGAAGCTGCATCTCGAGTACTATGTTCAGTTCTGGGCTCCTCACTACAGGAAAGGCATCAAGACCCTTTACTACATCCAGAGAAAGACAATGAAACTGATGAGGGTCTGGAACACAAGCCTTCTGAGAAGCAGCTGATGAAACTGAGATTTTGTCTGGAGGAGGCTCAGGGGAGACGTTATTACTCTGTACTACTGCCTGAAAGGAGATTGTGGAGAGGTGGGAGTTGGCTTCTTCTCCTTCATAACTAGCAATAAGATGAGAGGGAATGATCTCAAGTTGCACCAGGAGAGGTTCAGGTTGAGTATTAGGAAAGATTTATTTTCCAAAAGAGTGGTGAGGCACTGGAACAGGCTGCCCAGGGAGGTCATGGAGTCACTGTCACTGGAAACATTCACAAAATGTTTAAATGTTGTACAAAGGACATGGTTTATTGGGAAATACTAGTAGTAGGTGGATGGTAGGGCTAGATTACTTTGTAGGACTCTTCTAACCTTGGTAATTCTATGAAACTCCGAAGTATGTGTGATTAGTTAAAAAATAATTAACTTATCATATTATTAAAAGAGAAATTATAATTCAATTCCAAATATATATATATATATTATTGTAATTTATTTTCCTTTACTTGTAAATAAAAAGAATAGAAATAACAAAAAAAAGTCCAGATTTAAGAAATTTGATGGATAAAACTGAACGGTTCATTATACCTGCTTACATTTTTGGCCACATCTCTTCTTGAAGATGACTCCAGATTATGTTAGCTGTGTTGTATTACATGTTTTTAGGCTATACATTTATCTTAAAAAAAGAAAAAGAACAGTAACAGGACAAATAGGAACTATTTTTGAATTTCTGGGTTTCATATTCAACATCACTTTATGTCCTTTACAAAACTTCAGAAGCTAGAGATGGTAAAGAGATTATCCAATCTCCCTCTCATAAAATGCAGAATTTCATTTGCTTTGATATAAAATCAAAAGAAACTGGAATTGAACTATACATAAAAAATTAAGCCAAATGGTCCTTGCCATAGAATACAGGTAAGTTCACTATTTTATATTTCATGTCTCTAAGGGAGGATTTTATTAAAACACAAATGGGAGTTGGGTGTCTGAGTCAATAGAGATTGGTTACCCAGTTCCCGTTTATGCCTTTGAAAATCTTTCTTTTATAAATCGTTGTGGAATTCCTATACTATGATAGAATGTAAAAAAGGAAAGAAGGCTTAGAAGTAGTGCTTGAAGTTCTGAAGACTGTAAGGATACACTTTCTACTTTCTTGACTTTGAAAGTGATATTCTTGGTCAAGTTACTCTATTGAAATATAGCTGTTCCTTTGCAGAGAATTATGACTTGCAAATTATGATAACCAGCTTTCCTGGTTCTGGTCATTCAAAATACTGGTTTATGATCTTTAAAAAAAAATCCACTATTGTATGCACTCATCTTTTACTAATAATCTGAAAAGCACAGGGAGATGAAAGCATTCTGTAGCTCTCTGGGCAACTGATTGCTGTAATTATTACAACACTTTTAAATTACTTCTGTTGCTTTCAATTTTTTTTTTAAATTTTGATTCTTTCTGACCAGTTATTATGCTATCCTAACAAGAATGTACAGAAAATCAATGACTTGAAAAGGCCAACACACTGTAATATGACTTAACTTGGAAATATTGTGCAGTGTGGTGATTCTAAACATTCTAATCCTACCTGAGTTTTTTTCTGTGTTGTAACAATCATTCCTCATGTTTTTAAAACCTGATCAAGTGTAGCTCCTTCAAAGGAAAATCATTTCTGTTAAGTTTTGAGTAACCCACGTCAAGGTTTATTCTTCTTTCTCATCACTTTCTTTTTTGAAACCCAGGAGAAATACAATTCTGCCTGACTTGTAAGAAGATCTTGAAAGTTTGTTTGTATTGTCCCGCAAGATAAAATGTGCAAGGTCTTAAAACCAGGCTGGAATTCATTCATAAATACAGGCAATATGTTCTGGGAAATGGAAGATATGGAATAGGAAATTCAGTTTGAGGAAGATTAAACATTTATGAATACATTAACAATTGAAGAATACATAAAATAATACCTAATGGATACATTTACTTTTATACAAAATGTTACACATTTTACTGTTCTTTGAAAGTTATTCAATTAAATATGGCTCAATTACTAGAATATTCTTTATAGATCCTGGAATAAAAGAATAAAGTTCTGAAAAAAAGACTAACATGAACATATACAGAAAAGACATGAAGAATCGTGCAGCAAGCTTCAGGGTTGTTAGAGTGACATGAATTTGCAGAGAATATGTAGAAAAGAAAGAGGAATTAGCCTGGTGGAAATTCAAAGAATTAAGTATCAGCCAGAACTAATTTATGCAAAAGAATATCCTTTGCAAATTTGAATGTCATCTTTGATGAGATTATGAGTTTGGTAAGGATAACTGAGATGAAACATATTACTTTGAGCATGCAAATTAGGTATTACAATGCCTGAAATGACCTCACATTGTGATTTACAACACCTGCCTAATATAGCACTTCAGCTGGGTTTAGGTAGTATGTAAATACTTGGTCCATGTTAGCTGCGTAAGAGCACTATCAAAGGTGCTGGCAGATGGGACCTCTAAGTTAATCTAACCAATTCCTGTTGCTGAAAGAGGTAGTACTGGCCCTACCTCCTCTCTCTTCTACTCTTTTCCACTCTTTTCTGTTTCAGGTCATTCCCTTCTGCTGTCTGTAGTACAGGTATGACAGCTAACGCGACTTACATGAATTTACTCATTGTTTCATTGGACTAATTTTCTTTCTTGTTAATAGGTAGAATTGGCTCATCAAAAAGTCAGGAAAATGTCAAAACTTGCACATGGAAAACATTTGGAGCATGTGGACAGAAACCAGCTAGGAGACAGAGGAAAATGAGACAAGTCAGAATTCCTTCTTTTAATCAGAGAACTGCTGAGTTAGTTCTGGCCAGAACATCCAGCTACACTGTATATCTGCTGTTCCGTAACACTCTCACTGTTGTGATGCCTCCATTTGGAAAAAAAGAAAAAAAAATCCCTTGAATCATGAACTGAAGCATCTTCAAAGAAGCTCCATCGTCTGAAACATTTAGGTAGAAAAGTTCTGAGTTTCTACACACTCTATATCATGATTGAGAGAAAGTGGGGATGGGCTTAAAATATACCTTGGAAGTCTACCTGTATGCTTGGAGAATATTTGATTTAATAAATACAGTCACTGGGATCGTACCTAGAAAATATGAAGCAGTATGGCATGTATTTTCACATTTATGATTTTAAAAAATAATCACAATGGTTTAAAAAAAGATAAAAATAAGCAGAAACAAGAAATGGAGGTGATGGCTAATGGTCTGACAATCTTGAATAACAGATTGAGCAGCTGTCCTGCCCCCGCATACTTAATAGTGATAAAGTTCATATTGGACATTCAAATGGGCATATAAATTAAAATTATAATTTTGAAACGTAACAAGTAATAATGAAAGAATAGCTTCACAGAACATCATTAAAAATGTTGAAGATTTAACTCAACATCAGGACAAATACTTAATGAAATGAATTGCTCTGTGAAGGTATTTCTAGTAGGATTCTTCAGGAATCTATATTAGAGCTGAGACAATTCAGTGTTTCCATAGTGATATAGAAGTAAACATGATACGTCTGCCAAAAAAATAGGTAATTATTGTCGAAATGATAGATAAAGATAGCAACAAGGAAATCCTGCAGAACACTCTGGCAAGCAGGGTCCATTCAAAGAAAAACACCTACAGACATTTGTATCTGTATTGCTAGCTGTTCGTATAAAAGCAATAACATAACAGAATCAGGGATTGCATCCTGGTAAATCACTAGCCCTAAAATTACATAACATTGTAACCTAATATGAACCTCATATGAAATCCTAACAAGTTATTGTTGAAGAAGGACGACTGTAACACTTGAGGATCAGATTAATGCTAAATGGCCTTGTTTTCATTTAAATAACTACTAATCATTAAACATTAAAAAAAAAAAAGTTGTTTAAAATAGATACGGTCCAGTCAAAACTACAATGGTTATTTAAATGCTCTAAAACCAGCTGGTTTTCCTCCTATTTAAAGACCTTGAGTGTCTCTTTTTTCTAAGTCCACTCATGTAACAAAATATCAATGGTTTACGGGCTGGTTCGGCCTAGTTCCGTGACGAGTGGTGCTGGGGACCCATGGACCCATGCCCCAGGAAAGGGGAAGGGGGAAAGGGAAAAAAAGGGAAAAGGGAAAAGGGCCTAAAAACAAAACAGAGGCAAACAATCTGAAGAGGAAAGCTAATTTACTAAATAAGATATCAGAAAGCAAAATAACACAATATAATACAATATAATTGTAATTGAAGCTAATAAATCAAATAAAATGAGCAAGAGAAAGTGATAAACCGAAGGCCTTACAATAAATGCTGAAGGTGAGACGGCAGCGAGCACCCACTGCTGGTTCCATCCCAAAGGAAATATAGTGTCCCATGACACACAAACAGTTTTTATCTTTCCCTCTGAACAAAAGTACGTAAAAATGCAAAGCATCGCACAGTCCTCTGGTAAACGTAGTTCTTCTTCTCTTCTGAGACAGGTATACCCAGAACTATCAATGATCCATGGAGCTGGAGCATTAACTCTTTAACTCTTAATGCACTACATCATGTTATGAGGTGGAATACCAATACCAAAAATCATAAAACCATGACACAAAAGTAAAGGTTTTCTTACCATGAGAAAAAGATTTTGACAGCAGGACACAATTCCTTGAACCATGGGAAACCTAATTTCACAAAGAATATATTACTTTGTTTCAAATTGAAAATAATTTCTTCCAAAGGTGAGATTTTTTTTTTCCCTGGGACATCTTCCCAGGTTAATTTGTGCATAGCTGTCCTATCTTGATTAACTCCATGCTCTTCCCTTGGAGCAACTTGACATGCACAGTCACATCCTGAAGGAAGATTGAGAAGTGACCTGATAAGGATATCAGGAGCGGAAGTTCAGAGGTTTTAAATGCCCCTTTAAGCTTGCAGAGAAGGTTGTATTAGCAGAGATGAAGGAAGACAAAATCAAGCTGGAATGCAGGTACCTGCTGCAAACAGTGAAAAATAAGAATCTCTGGAGCAGATGAAAAATTGAATTTTGGTTCCTCTGTCCCTTACCTCAAGTACAAATGCATTTGTGGTAATCAAACAACAATCTTTTCTTTTAATTCAGGGAAAATGGTTTCTGATACCCAGAAGGTCAGAGTATATGAGATGAAAGTTATATCTGTATGAGTAAAAGAGCAGCACTGTGGAATTATTACATGACTATTTTTATTTTCACTTTCTTTATATTACTGAAATGTTCCTATATCATATATGTATATAAATTAGCAGTGTAATGATATAATATATATTAGAATCAGCTATTCCATAGCTGATTAAACATCAATATGAAATTTAGTGGGTTTATCTCACTCTTTTTGTTTGTCTATTTTCTTTATGGTCCAGTCTGATGAAGTTCAGGTTTCTGCAAAGAAACCAGTGAAGAAGTGAGAGGATCATGGAATTTTGCAAGACTAAATGTGTTTTTCTCCTCTTTTTGATGCATGTGGTACATGAATGAATGCCAACTTCAGTATTTTTTTTCCAATTCAAACGAAATATTAACACCTGTTCTCATAAAATCAGCAACAAAACTAATATTTGCATTCTGTGAAATTATAATCCAATGTAAGTAGAGAGAGAATGACTTCAAAAGAAACCAGATGCGTGGCTAGTCACCTCATTCATATGAGAATTTTCCAAAAATTTTTTTGCAAAAGGGGTTAATGAAGAGTCAATAATAAATCAGAGAACTGCAAATAAATACTCATTCAAACATTTATGCATGACAATTTCAGGATTTATAAGCATTTTGGCATAACATCTGGCTCAGCAAATATCCAAATAACATGAATCCTCAAGAAGCAGTGGGTTGATTAATTGTGTTTATTTATGGAAATATACTTGACTAAATTTTTTTTGTTTTAGTTTTTAAATCAAGCATTTATACAGGAAAATGTAGACTGCAATTTTAATTAAAACATCATGAAAAGATCAAATGGTCTTCATTAGAGTACAGTAATATACAGTGTGTAGAGGAAGTGGTTTATAATCTTGTTAGTTTGATCTAGATACCTCTCAATTTGAACCTTCCACGTTTTTCTCCAAAATATACTCAAATTCTGATGAAATCTTGAGATTCTCTGAAAAACAGTAGTGCAAGTCAGTGAACGCTTGTGCTTAGTGTCAACTTTATTAATCAAGTTTTAAACTTACTTAAATTTGATTTTGAGGAGAAATTTTATTAGTGTTAATCAATTATGTGTTCCCTTTTCAGCTACCTAGTTTTTGTGAAAATGGCTATTTACTGCTTTAAACTATGATTTGATATGTAAAAACACAGGTAATCATTAAAGAATTACTACATAAACAGGCATTTTCAAGAACTTATGAAATGAATCGGGTGATTTTGGTTTTTGTTGTTGTATTGTTTTTCTGGGGGATGGACTAAAGGTTGTTGTTTTTTTTTTCCTTCACTCACCTGAGTCATTTTAAAATACTGATAATTTGTACCTCAAACTTTTTAATTGAGATGTGTAACTGAAGCATTTACATTTCAGTTAAAACAAAACAGGCTAAAACCATAGGGTGTTAGAAGCTTATAAGCAGGGTATAATTAATTGCCATTTTGATGCTTTAAAATACTTCAAATTAAATCAATTATAAATAATTCATTTGAAAGTAGATACAAGTGATAAAGCCAACATTTTCAAAATTGGGTGTCTAATGTTAAGATTTAGGCCCCATATCTGCTTATTGTGCAATGTTGTTTTCATTAAAACCACAATTTCCACTGATCACAGACCTCTAACAACTCATCCACATAGAGGTTTCGACCCACAAGGTCTTTGATATAAGATGTCTTTCATATTGCCTGTCAAATCACAAATCAGGTAGTGCACTAAATACTGCTTGGTGGAAAGAGACATCCATTCATCCTTAACCCTCCTGATTCTGCTAGTTCACCACAGAAGAGAATTTATCTTAGATACATAGCGTGTCTTTGAAACATTACCACCATTTAAGACATTGTTGAAGATGCTCCTCTCCGACAACAGCTGAGAAAACTAAGAATTCAGCTAATAGACATGTCTAACTTATAGATAGCTTTATTTCACTCAAATTAGGGAAAATTCCTCTTGTGTGGACCTGATTACCATAGCAGCACTATGTAAGTTTTAAGAAAGCACACTGAATAGGTAACCTAACAGATAACTTAAATAGAGCTCTTTGAATATATTTTTTACTTCGAGACTCAAGACATAGATATACTGTTAACACATTACAATGTGGATAGCCATATATACTTGCTGTCTAAAAAGGCTTACACTCACAAATCCTTGAAATACAAGGTGTTTTCAAGCGATATGTAGCTACATATTTTCAAAGATTAACATGGTGAGACATTCACATGTCACATTATTTCTAAGATTTCTTGCCTAAGGAAGCAGTCTGGTGTCAACTCAATCAGTTACTTGTACAGAAAGGGCTGTCCCCCTTTTGCATTTAATTCATTGCTGATGAGCTTGAGAAGGACATCTTTCCAACAACCATGTATTCCCGCTTAGAACTAATCAGGATTATCAGCAGTAAAAATTTGTGCTAGAACAGTCTTCTAACTCCCAGCCTCCTTCTCAGCTGATACGGCTGATATACCTAGACACTTGAATTCTAGGTTACAAGTGCCTTATTTCCAAAACAGAGAGCAACAGTTCATTTCAGGAGAAAAATCAGTTTCAGGAGAAAAAAAAAAAAAAAGCAAGACAAGTTTTTAAATGTTTTATGGATACTACATTTTCACAGGACTCAGTGTACATAGATTCATTGGCAATATTTCCTGGGAAGATTTCTATATACTTTAATCTGTTATATCTCCACTACCTGTCAGTCTTGCTGGTTTTAAGGTTTTTTTTTTTCTTCTCCTTTAATCCTGAATAAGTCACTCAGACTAAAGCAAAAGCATACAATTCATATCTGGACACCACTAACCAAAAATATAATCATTTGACATTCAGTCTCAAAAGCACTTTTCAGGAGTAGGCTTTATTTGTGCCACGTGGTGCATCAATGACAAAAATGCAAGGGATAAGAACATGACTCAACTTCTCTTTCAAGTAATGGAACTATCTCAGCTTATTTCACTTGACAGAGCTCTAGAACTATAGTGTGACCTTGTTGTATTTAATAAAGAAACAAAACTACCAAATTTTAAAAAGTTTCATGTGCTTGTGCGTGAAAGTCACTGAAGTAAAAATCTTTCCGAAGAATCATGTATGTTTCCAAGTAATTTATTAAAATAACAAAATGCAAGTTCAGAAAACACATTGTGTGTTCCTGTCACTCTGAAAACCTTGAACTGAAGGATTCCTCATAGAACAGAACAAGCTGGAGGTATTGAACGTAATTCTGGTTTATCTTACTGTTCTTACAGCATATAATGCAAATTTGGCACCACCTCAGACAACATTAAGGTGTAATACCATTCTTTGTTTAAAATATGTGTATATATTCTTATTCAGCACATAGACAGCTAATGCTTTACCTTGGAGTCTCGAATACAGAGCCATGATAAATACATTCCACATTATTTCAAATTTGACTTTTATTTTTATTTTTAAACAACACTAAGTATTTCCATTCAAGCTCAGGGCCTATCCCTGAACAGAGAAAAGGAGAGTGACATAGTCAGACCAGATACAGTCTTCTCTCCCCAGGCCACTTTGCCTTTTCTTGTTCTATCTACCAGATCCTGAAGGAGCTCTTTAAATTTAGACAGCTTCTCAAATGGAACAAAGCAAAGTTAACACACCACGCAATTACACCCTTCACACTGATGAAAGATCATTCTCAAATGAACTTTGTAATCCCTTTTAGAAAAGATACTATGCAATGCTATCATCTGTATGGATGCCAGTTAATAATTCAGAAGAAAAACAGCTGTGGGTTTGGTTATTTAGGAAAATTATTTAGAAACAAGCATGACTGCTCAAGAAGACAAAATCCTAGGTCTTGATTATGATTTCAGCTTGGTTTAGCACTGTCCATCCTGTTATCTTACAAGTAATGTCATTATTGTGCTGATTATCAACACCTATCTCAACAGCAGCCTCCTGTGCTCTGTAAATGGCTTTGTTTCTGCTTGACTCCAAAGACCTGCACAAATCCTCTCAGTGACAACTTGTGTGGGCCTGATTAGCACAGCAGCAGAGAGTCTTACAAACTATATCTGTTACCTGAGATACTGCCTGCCTGATACATTCATATCTTCCAGGAAATTCTTTTTACCTGTTAACAACTACTTCCAGTTTCTTTCTTGTCCCATTCAACTTGAGTTCTGCATAGCAGTGTGAGTCTCTCTACAACTTGGATCCTAATTCTCATTTCACTGCCTTTCTGTGTGCATTGTACTTGCTTCAGATTTACTTTTTTTTTTGAACAGAGAATCTTTAGATTTCAACAAAAAGGAAATAATTGTAAGGGAATTTTACAAACATCTTAAAATAACAACATCTTTCTGCCTCTTGTCCAGCCAAGAGATTTGCTTCTCACATGGGACCAGTCCTCAGCTGACACAAATAACTCTACTGACATCAGTGCCTCTCCTGTAGACTTATACCAGCTAAGGAACTGGCTTTCCAAGGTATGCTGAAGGCCTATACTTTCACCCAAGCTTTTACTGCTCAGATTGTCAGAAAGACACTGGGCTTAAACTTCACTGTTGTCTTGACCTTTAAAGTCTACTCCCATGTGATGCTCTTCCCCACCTGAATTGAAGAGCATATTCAAGCTCCTTCAGCCTGAGAAAGGCTGACCAACATTTCCCTCAGTACCTTGAACTCTGTCTCTCACCCTGGGTCAGGGATAACTGAGACAGCTGCAGAACTCATCTATGTCCAATGGCTTCCAGCAAGGGGGATTTGACTTGAACTATAGTTTTGTACAGCTGCATTTCTTTTTTCTTTTTTGCTGCTACAGAAAAGCCTGTGGCTGAGTTTAATCTTTATGCATTGATGTGTTTTTAAGTAACTTTAAGGACACCTGAAGCTCAAGGAAAGACTACAAATAGGAACACTTAATTTTTTGTTGCTTTGATCTTAATTGTCCAGCCTTGGAGGGATTTTGTGATCACAGATTGTTTAACTTAGTGAATCAAGCTGAATGCACACAACGGATATACACTCCACAGTGATCAAAAACATGAATTATTTTTTTCAGTATTTTCCTCATGCCATTTTTAATATCTACATTACATATCATTTTTTAATATGCTCTTTCTGCTGGTCCTTGTGCTTAGATGTTGAGCGATACATTACAGAGACTTGGAACCAAATGAATAGGAGCTTTATATTATGTACTACTTGCTAGGCTCTACTTAGCAGTGACAGAGAGAACAGTAAATTCCATAATTAGAAATAGCAGTTTTAGGTAACCCTCTCCTATAATCACATCCATAAATATATTAAACTCTATTATAAACCTCCAAAGTTTATTACCCTAACTCCTGTTATCTCATACACTGTCAAGCTCCTGTTGTCATTATAATCTCGCATCTCATTCTAGTCTAAATGTACTCATTTATATATTACATTCACTCAGTTTTTAGTATCCAGTATTGCAAAGTAATAGTAACAAGCATGTTTTGACCCCTTCGTAAAGTTCATAATTAAGAGACAAAAATTGTAAGGTGGGCATGCTATATGCCATTTAAGCATGAAAGGAAATATGCAGCATAATGCATGAAGAAAGTCTGAACTCACATCAGTTCCAGAGAAATTTGCTGAAGAATACAGAACTAAGCACAATTATCTAATGCAGAAACTTTCTGTGCAATGTCTTTTTTTAAATAGCATGCTCTGAATATTTCTCATGTCGCCAGCTCAAACATTAGCAAAACACTATGAACAGTTTCCTAAATTCCAGTAAAGCCCTACATTGCTCTTTCTTAAGCATGTCTACAACCTTAGTCTGGTAAAATTTCCTACTGATCCATGAAAAGCTAGTTTAAATAGTACCACTTAACTCTTCTACTTTTCAATTAATTCTCTTAATATGTTTCATGTCCTATTTCTATAAGCTTTCTTACTCATTAACACATTCTGTCAAAGTCAACAGATGTTTTATTTTTGTTACAGTGCTGATATGCTTTCAGTAATAACAGGTGAATTTAAATCTAGAAAAATGCAGCATACACGGGCATCCATCATCACTTGTAAAATATGTAGGCATAGTTGTCAGATAAAAGAAACAATCCTAAAAGACTTGGCAAGTCAACAAGCAACCTTGTGTTATATTTACTGGGTACCACTTTTAGTAATAAGCTTAAGGAAGGAAGTAGAGTCCTGTAACTGGGGCACTAGACAGAGAACTGAATTGTGGGTTATAATCCTTGCTCTCCTGCAGGCTTGGAAGACAGTATTTTACTTCCACTTGTGAATTTATGTGGAAATCTTTCTTTGTTTAATGTGTGGAGCATCACCCTTGGCAAGAGTCTTTTAGTATGATATGGTCATGGAGAGTAATATTTAACACTAATAAA
This sequence comes from Odontophorus gujanensis, assembly GCA_013399175.1. NCBI lineage: Eukaryota > Metazoa > Chordata > Aves > Galliformes > Odontophoridae > Odontophorus > Odontophorus gujanensis. The sequence goes on from VXAB01004515.1 coordinate 30,922, forward strand.
TGTTTTTCACATTCATTACGAAAAAACAGAAGTACTACGTTCAGCAGTATGTGGCCAGAAGCACACAGAATAAAAGTAGGCTGATACTTAACTGAAATGTAGTGAAGGACTGTCTCAAGTATTTTCATATTTTTCAGTATTTATTTCCTGCCTATGGATTTAATATGTTAAGAAGACATTCTGCTCCAGCCCCCTGATGATCATCCTCCCAGTGCAATAGGCTCTGCCACAGATAACTTGTCCTTCCATTTCCTTGAACACTTCTTCCCACAACACAGACCATATTGTTTTTAAGCAATCACAAAAGCAATTTTGTAACTGTTATTTGGATTGTTATGCAGGAGAAACATGGTGGTACACTGAAAATCTGAATCCCTCTCTGTCTGTAATATCTACAGTACACCTTCAGAATACCCTTTGAGTTGGTCTAAGAGGCTCTCAGTTGTCTGAGATGATACTCCAGGCTTGCCTAAATCTTGCATCCTCCATAGACAGCATTTAGAGTTTTTATCCAGGAGTCCTTTTGCATGGAACACCCTAAATATACTAATAAGTTTTCACAGTGTAATCTGTACATCTCTAGCCTCTGATGATAACAACCACACTGAACCAACTATCTGACCTCTCTCAGAGCTTGAGTTGGTATCACTTGCACATCCTCCCATCACCTTTACAGTTACGTTTCCTCAAAATGTCTATCCATTTGCTCCATCGGAAGAAAAAGTGGAAAGAGCTCTCTTTCCACCTTTCATTGCAAAAGCGTTACATATATCGTAATTGTCATCAGTATCACTTAAAACCAGCATCTGTGTGAGAAAAACATTGCCTGCTTGTCCCTACTTGATCTTACACAACTGACAACTAGTTTACAGGAAGGAGGTATGAATGTGCTCTATCACTATTTGACCACTATAGGCAACAAGCTCCAGAGGGGACAGGAGGAAGTAAAAGGACGGAAGCAAGAGGAATGGATGATTCTAGAATCTGGGGCTGACCATTAGCAAGATGTTCTTTTGATGTTTCCCATAGAAAGAGAGTTTGCATCATTGTATTGACAGATTGCATGATACCATCTGCACGATATTTCATTTGCAGCAAGACTGCAACTGATATCATAAGACCCATTAGTATTACTTTTCTTTGAACAAAATTACACACAGTCGTGACTTTCCAAATATACAACAAAGCTGAAAGATTGTTGGAAAGCTTAGATGCAGGCTTCAGTTACTCATATCAAGCTCTGGTCTTCCTTTAGTACTTTTACACTTACTTTTCCTCGTACCTCTGTCTACCACCAGCCAAACATAAGAGCAGCTGTCCGTGTAGAAATAGATACATGGAACTCGACACATGGAGAAACCGACAGGCATCCAAGGACAAAATTATAAGTGTTTTTTTAAATGTGTGATTCCACCTACATCCCAATCCAGAGGTAGGTGGCTATACTGAGTAGACATAACAAAATTAACATCAGCCTAGCTGTGTCTCCATGGTAGCAAGGGCTTCATGACGTACAGTCATGCAAGATGAGGGGTTTGCAGTGTGCCTCCTGAGTTTCACAGCTATTACATTAAATCTCTCTTGGAAATGTCTATGCAAGACATATCAGGACCACAAGAGTTTCAAGTGTATTTTTTTGATGTTGAACACTGTTGAGAGATGGCGATGTTACTTTTGAGATGATGATTCAAATCTTTACAGCTTGAAGAAGGAATGAAAGCTGGAGTGCTTAATCATCTGGGCAAAAACTTAAGAGCTCTTATCAGTTCTGACTTTCAAAGAAGATCTCTGTGGAGACACAGACATCTGTAGCCTTCATAAGGTACCTAATTTCTGAAGAGTTAAATGCTCAGTGTTTTCTTGTAAACTGGTTTACTCAACTCAGTGTCCAGGTTTTTGGCATTTATTTTCAAAGTTACTATGTCTTCAAAGTCACAGCATAGCATCACTATGTATCTAAATCCAAGTTGGATGTTTTACTTTGCAGACATATTACATCAAAACATTGATCTGGCAGGACTTGAAGTTTTATTCTACCTTGTCCTCAGACCCTTAACTTTCCCCTTGCTGCACATCCTCAAATACAGATCTATTTCATTGTATTCCATGGGTTTCCTCTCCTCTATTCTGAACTCAGTCAGGATTAATTCATATCCAGTCCTCTAAATAGCTGCAACCTGACTAGAAGGAGTGAGATTAGCTCTTAGAAAACTTTCCAGGCTAAGGATAATACAGATATTTCATGTGTCACTGTCTTATCCTTATCACAGACATCTATATAAATGAGTTTTTGGCATTCTCCTACTTATCTGTTTTGCAGCATTATAGATCTGTAAGATTACATTTTCTGTGGGCTCTGAGATTCCCTCTTGCGTCTAGAAATTCAGCATTGTTTTCATCACACTTGGACTTTCTTCCACTTTAGTAGCAGCATGATGTCAGTCACATTTAAATCAGATGAAAACCTGAATTTTTCATATTAATTAAAGTTCAATGGATTCCTTATAAAGAATAGATGAAAGGAGCAGCAGTGACAGGGGAGTCATGTAGGCCGGATTTTCTGCAGATTAACTAAAGCTGGTATGTACTTCCTCCTTGGCTTTTTAGAATGTTTCATGATTTTTTGAAGAGATTGACAAATAAGGTTTTGCATAATAGCACAGGAGTACCTTTATACAATGTAAAGAAGACACAGAAAGAAAGAAAAAAAAATGAAATAATAATAAAGCAAGCAAACAAAATATATAGGTCTGCTTCTCCAAAGTGTTTTTTCTCGAAATGCTGTTAAATGCACAGAAGCCAAACTCATCTCTGTTTCTATTTCCCTAATCGCAAGGGATTGTAACAGTGAATTTGACTTCAGTGTGTATAGGAGTAGAGACCTGGAAAAAGCACTAGTAGAATCCCACAGAACTGACAGCTTTTAGAGACTGATCATGACTGTGATTGACAAAGGAAAGACCCCAAATTACCATGTTACTGACACTCATCCCTCAGTCAGCTCCTCAGAGGACAGCTGCTCATACCACTGATGGCATTTGATCAGCTAGAACATTCCCAAAGCTACTTTTTCAGAATGTACGGTTCCCTCACCTACCCAGGGTAGCTCTGAATCCAGGAAACATGGAGAGCCAAAACCAGGTTTCGACAGTCCTGAGCAACTCCAGGTTCCTTATGGACCTCACAGATCTGTTACATCATGGGGCACTAGTGTACCTAGCTGAGACACCTGGTAGTCAGCCCTTACATGGAATCTAGGAGAGGTGGAGTCAGACTCCACCCCTTCTGGTCACACAGGTGAATTGTCTTCACCTGTGCTCCTGCAGCTGACTCAGTGCTCGCCTCAGATGATCATTCAGTGGTTCAGGCCGTGATTGAACAGTTCTCATACAACACTGCAGCATGACAATTTTCGGCATATTAATGAGCAAGCCAGGCAGCTGTGCAAGCAATTAGTGAGGCAGTGATGTTTCTAAGTAGATTAATTTCTTCTTCTATCTCTGCCAAAGCCACATACACTTTGCTGTCCTATCGATAACAAGGCTAGGCTGAAGGCACTGTTGCAGCGATTCTTAACTAGCATTTCTGCAAAGGAACAGGTGATCCACTAGATCATGGTTTTAGCGCTTGCTATCATCTTTTCACTGAAATTGTCCATGCAACAAGGTTCAGCTGGCCTTGGGGAGCTGAACCTTGTGGGGAGCATGAAAAGATATTCTCAGCATAGGACTTACATCATGTCCCTTGTTCCCAAACAAATTCTACCAAATTGCATTTTAGATCTAGCATCTGTTTTGAGGAGGCAACTTGTCATTTCACAGGCTTTAAATCTAAAAACATTAAGATAGGCTAGGCCAAGGTATAGACTGAGGTTAGCCTATGGGTCTGAGCAAGCTTTGTATGAAAAAAGAGCTTTCCCAGGACTGTCTCTGACATCAGCAAAAAGTATATGCGACATCAGTCATGATGTGTGGGAAATAGAAAGCTTCCCAGAATAGAAGAGTTGGCTCACCTTGGGGATATGCAGTTCCACAAAGGCACAGAACTGCTGTACAAAGTTTTAGGAAGTGTTGGAAAGGCACATCAGACTTAAGCAGTAGCTCTCTCATGTATGTGCTCTTCAAAATTTTCTGCACATTACAGTGCACTGTAAGCATTAGGAGATCACTACATGCCACTCTCATTACTTGTACAATATAATCATGACATTGCCATGTGTATTCTAAGTGCAGTATAACATGGACCGTTGGGAATTTACTTATTCTGCCTCTTGGAGGAAGGTCAAGATCCTCAACAACCATTCAAGCAACAAACTTCTAGTTCAAGATACAGGTCCAGGAGCTCCAATAACTCTTACTACAGCACAAAAATTCAAATATTTTTTCAGTAACATAGTAAACACTGACTATGTTATTATCTACTAAAGTTATACTTAAAGATTATGAAAGTAAGTAGCAGTATCACACATTTCAAATTGATTTGGTAAGAATGTTCATTTTCTAGCCAGAAAGAGGATTGCTGCATAGATGTTTTCTTAATAGACATAGCAATAGATATCTACTATTTTATTAGAGTTTCAGTAGTTTTAGTTTAACTTATCAATGGTTATATTAGGTATTCTAAGAATAGAGAAACTACTTTATATTGTCACTCATGTTGAAAACTATCTAGAGGCTTCTAATAATGGGTAATAAAAAGTAGACTTGAAAGTTGCTAAGAGGTACGTAGCAGGAACTGCAGGAGTCAGGTCAGGCCTTAATGTCTTCATTTTGTTCCAGGAGAAAAGAGTAAACAGAATATTAATGAAAGTTGCAGATGGTACTAAAATCAGCAAAGGTTATCAATCCCAGTGAAATAACATAAAATAATCTGAATAGAATAGGTGTATGGGCTTAGAGCAAAATTATGTTTAGCCTGGAAAATTGCAAGCTAATCCCACTAGAGAAAAAATAATTAATGTTGAGTAGCAAAGGGAGGAAGGGAGAAAGAGCCTGAAATGCAGGGTTATTGAAAGAGATCTGGAGTGAAAGAAAACTTAGAGATAAATTTGCAATGTGAAGCAAGAAAGAAAAAAGAAAAAAGAACTGCTCTCAAGTTAAAGACTGAGGCAAAACTCACATGTCATAAAACTAGATGAAACATAGGTGCATGTGGAGTTATCTGGCAGATAATCTGTAAATGAAAGCATCTCATACCAAAGGGTAAGGTACAAGGTGTGAAATTTTTTCTGTCCCCATCAGGAATAGTTGTTTTATGAAGACACAATAAAGATGTTCTGTAATAAGTCAAGTGAAAGTGGGCACATTCCTCCACAAATAAATATTTTACCCTTCTGCTGATAATTTCATTGTAATTGGCCATGGAGAATTAGATGAAATTAAAGGGATCAAAATCAAGATCTAGTAGTGGAATAGCTACATATAGAGAAGTTTTAGCACTCCAGGCATTTGAAGGAAGGAACTGGCAATTTTAGAACTGCGCAATAATAAACTTTAATAAAATTGGAAAGTAAATTAGATAACATAGCAGATCTTTCACACAGTGCTGCTTCCTACTTCTTCTGATAAAATGTGATTTCTGGAAAAATATGTCTCAAACTCATTGGTTCTCTTGATGAGACCTGCTTCATTGTTTTCAAGTAGGGTAGGGATTTTTCTTTTTATTCTCTTAGGAAAAGATTCTTCACCTGAGGGTGGGCATGAAACAGGCTCCCCAGGGCACTTGGCAGAGCCCTGAGCTACTGGAGCTCAGGAAATGTTTGGACACTGTTCTCAGAAATATGGTTTGTTTTTTGGGTGGTGCTGCGTGGAGCCAGGACTCAACAGTCCTTGTGTGTCCCCTTCAATTTAGGATGTTCTATGAGTTTATGACCATCTTTGTTAGTTTGGTTTGGTTTGTTCTGGGTTTTGTTGTTGTTGTTTGTTTGTTTCTATTTGTCTGTATTGCCTGTCTAGTCTAATTAATAGGGCAGGTGGCTAGATGGAATTGATCAGTCCTAGTAATTAGTAAATTCCTGCTTCATCTAGGCCACAATGGAAGTAAAACTGTAGTAGTATCTCCCATGACTGTACGCTCCATTCAGATATCTGTCTTTCTTCTTGTCTCTGACTTGCTCTGTGTCTGTGGGGATATTACATCTTTTACACTTTCCTTATTTATTGACAACATGTAGTGCACATTTTCATGAATTGCTATGAAGACATGAAGCTTTCTGTATCAGTGATTTTATAACGTGGAATATTATATTTGTATTTACTGATACTGTATTAAATATTAATTTATTTTGCTCATTTAAACTATCAACATTTGTTTCCAAGAGCTTCATTCTGAATTGAAATATTTTTTATTAAATATTTTATAGTCCTGAAGTCTTCTTCAGCCAACAGCAGTTTTCCAACCAGTCTAATTTAGGTGACATTTTAAAGCAAATTCCTAACTTTGCAATGGAAACCTGAACAATACACTGTAAAGAAATAGTGCAGGAATACCTGGAAATGTCTGTGTTTAAGTTCATTGTTTATTCTACTTCAAAGAAAACAATCAAGAAAACATCTTATTAAAGGAATAGAAGTTTCTGACAATGCAGGCATGAGGCAGGCTGGGTACTGCTTAACACACTTGTCCTCGGGAAAATCCAGTCCTGCTCCTGCCTCATTAGACAACAAAGGGATCCAGGAAGGGAGTTTGGCAGAAATCCTGTGAGTATTAAAGATAAATTTTGTTCAGACAGGCAGTTGTGTTTTGGCACATATTTTGACCCCTGGGCATTTCTCCAGCTCCGTACGGGAGACCATCACAATTACTATTGGAAGACAATTCTTCAAGCAACCCACACACAGTTGCTCTGGCTTTGGGAAAGTGCCTGCAGCATAGGATACAGCAGCAAGGCAGAGATGCACTGCAGCCTGTAAAGTGACAGCTAGGGAGCACTGATACATAAGTGCCTGGCAACTGTTCTGATTTATTGCAGTAGCTGTTATGACTCTCTGTGAAGCCTAAAATAATCTATGAGCATTTCAAATTTTAGTAGTATTCATGTTGAGGGCCTCTGTTTGAATGCAGCTATATGATAACATATGCCCCAATTGGATCTGCCCTTTGTGTACAAGATGACACAATTTGTACATAGTTAGCCATGAGGGAGATGGTGATTATCCATTTTCCAGTTCAAGAAATGTTGGGTCTCCCAGCCTCTCATATATACATAAAAAAAAGAGAAGTATTTTCCTTCTTAAGATCATTTACACCCTCAGAGCTCAACAGATGGGATGTTCCTGCCCTTCAAGGCAAAGCTCTGCTGTCAGAAGAGAAACACAATGGAAAAAAGTAACAGGGACAGAAACTAAGAGTTGAAAAGGATTTGACTGGTTATTTTGTGTATTTCATTCATTATTATTATCTCAAAATTTTCAATACCGCCAAGGACCTCAAGCAAGGTACACCATTAGCAGCTCCTAGAAAGGTAAAACATTGTCCAAGAACATTACCATTTAAAGAAGTCAAGCACCGAAAAATGATTTAATTACAGAATGAATTATAGAATTATAGAACAGCTTGGGCCGGACCTCAAAGGTAATGAACCCCCTGCCATGAGCAGGGTTGTCACCCACTAGATCAGGTTGCCCAGGTCCACAACCAATGTAGCTCTGGACATTTCCAGGGATGGGACACTCACTCTTCTCTGGGCAGCCTATGTCAGTGTCTCACCACCCTCTGAGAAAAGAATTTCTTACTAACATCTAATCTAAATCTCCTCTCATTTAGTTTAAAACTGATCCCCATTGTCCTATCACTTTAAGACCATGGAAAAAGTCTGTCTCCATCTTGTCTATAAGCTCCCTTTAAGTACTGAAAGTCTGCAGAGAGGTCTCCCTGGAGATTTTTCTTCTTCAGGTTGAACACCCCCAGATGCTTCAGCCTTACTTTGTAGGAGAGGTGCTCCAACCCTCTTTCTTGAGGTTGAAGAGGTGCTCCAACACTCGTGGCCTCCTCCTGAGCCACTCCAACAGCTCCATGATTTTCTTGTGCTTGGCATCCCAGACTTTGACTCAGTACTCCAAAGCCCTACTAGGGCAAAGTAGAAGGGGAAAATCACCTCTCTCACCCTGCTGGCTGCTCACCTTTTGATGCAACCCAGGATACATTTGGACTTCTGGGCTGCAAGTGCAGACTACTGGCTCATTTTAAGATTTTTGCCCACTGGAACCGCTCCTCCCCCTCCCCACCCCAGGTGCATAAGAGGCTCCTCCATAAGGCTGCTCTCAATTTAATTCTTCTTCCAGTCTATGCACATATCTGGGATTGCTTCAACCAAGATGCAGCACCTTGCCCTTGGCCTTGTTGAACCTCATTAGGTTCACAATAGGCCCACTTCTCAGGCTTGTCCAGATCCTTTTGGGTGGCATTCCTTCCCTCTGTTAGGAAAGCTACAGTGAAGATCTCTCATAATATTCATCCTTCCCCTCATAGCCTATGGTTTACAATGCTACATATCTTCATTATACATTTTTTCATTATCCATCCAGCTTATTTCCAAAAGCATTTCTCTTTTCTCCTTCTCTGAAACCATCCCAGTGACTGTACACTCTCTTAATTTCCAGGCATGAAGTTCTACACAGGCAACCCATGCTGCTCTCTAGCATCATTTCAGTTTTAGCATTTCCTGTCCTTACCTTCTCTGGCTATTACTTTTCTCATCTTCAATTTCAAAGCATTCCTACCAACAGCTCAGGTGGTCAGTACTTACTGTAACGGACGCATCTATGCTACTAAATGAAGCAAGCTACAGCCTTGAGAGCATTAGTCACTGCACTGCTAAAATCTGAATGCCCAAGCCTTCCATTCTCATCTTTCTCCTTGAGAATCAGAATGATATCATCCTGCCATCATAGTGATACTGCTCCAACCCCTCAACCATGTAGGTTATAGCATATGCATCCTGTGTTTCTCTCATTTCTCCAGAAGGGCCCTCATTCATTTAATTTATTTCTGGACAGTGAGTTATTTTTTGTTTTCTTTTGATTTGTTTTTCCATCCATGGCATAAATGCCACCCTTCTGGACAAATTTCAGTTCTCTGCTTGAAACCTGGCTGAAACAAAACTGTCACAGTTCTCCTGAGAGAAAATTCTACTGTCATCTTAAGATGTTTTTCCTCCAGCCTGATTCTCAGCTAAGACTGTGTTGATTTGGCTGAAGTTTTCCAACAATCAACTACACTCCTCAAGCAGAGGAAATTTAATCCCAAACTGTGGTGTGGTAAAAAGTCATAAGCAACTGAAAATAGGCTTATGTAAAGGGAAGAAATGGTAAAGGGAAGATTTGGTAAATTCCTAGTCCTGCTAATATTACTTTTTTTGATTGGTCTGATATTCCTTTTTCCTCCCCTGAAGATTACTAAATGTAAAGAAGATTCTACAGACAGGCTCAGTATATGACAATTTGTGCCTTTGTCTATGTAGTTGCATACCTCTTACCTGTTAAGTTTCTAACGAAAAAGCAATAAAGGTGCTGCTGGTTCAGTAGCTACCAACTCCCACCTTCTGAACTCATCATGCTGGATCCCTACCAGACCTACGCAGTGAGTTGTGAACACAGAGATACACGAATACCTTTTTACCAAGGAGTCCACAGAGCACACTTCTATGGTGTGTCAGGATTTACTGAGCACGTTTAGGGAAGCTGCCAAAGTGTTTGGAGTAGTTTGGCAGCAGAAGAAACAGCTGGTCCCATCAAAGTGATCGTATTCTTGGGCATTAATTTAGAGTTTGAGAGGATAGAGTGATGCTTGCCAGGGGATAAGCTTCATAATCCTAAAGGGTTCATGACTCAGAAATCACAGACTCCTAAAGGTGTGTTTAAAGCAATTGCAACTGCTTTGTTAAATAGTCACTTGAACCTTGAAGATAAGGATATTTTGGTAGCATATAGTTTCCAAATTGACCAGTTCTCTGAATGGCAGAAACTGTATGTGGATTGAATTATAAGTCACCAAACTCTGAGAACTGGGAGCTGTTTTATGGACTCTCAGCGTAACAGTAAATAATAAGTCAGTGTTAGTGGAAGAATGAATTATTCATCGCTATGAGAATATGTCTGAATATGCCTGGAAGGTTTGCTTTGGAGGAACAAATGCTGTAGTTATGTGGAGATGTGCATCAGAAAAAAAAAATAACATATGTCTTTAGATTAGAAAAGAAATTATTCATCATGAGAGTGTTGAGGCATTGGAACAGGTTGCCCAGAGAAGTTGTGGGTGTCCCATCCCTGGTAGCATTCAAAGACTGGTTATTTGGTAGGTTGGATGGGGCTTTGAGATATCTACTCTAGTGGGAAGCGTCCCTGACTGCAGTTGTGGTGGTAGAACCAAATGATCTTTACGGTCCTTTCTAATCCAGTCAAGCTATTATTCTATGATTTTTGCTGCCCTGCATTTAAATATACAAAGGACTATTATTGTCTGATTGTGGCATTTCCTAAACACAAAATAAGTACCTCCTGTAAAGTTTTGGTGTTGAGCTCATAATGGCCATCATAGACACTTTTCTATTCTATTATATACTTCCAATAAGTAACAACAAAAGATGTCTAAATACTTTCTGAGCAAATTTATAAGCACCTTTCTGATTATAAGAAAATTTTACAGGAGTCGAGTTAGGGACACTTGAACTTGTCTGATTATCTGTTTTACTTCTTGTATTAACACGAGTATAGAAGCCATCTTCCTGTTCTGAGCGAAGGCTACTACTGCACGATTATAAAACTATTGAGTAATTTACTCTCTCTGCTTAACTATTTTCAGATTTAGCACTGTGAATTTTTCACCAAATCAACAATTAGCATTCCAGTGAATGTAAACAAACATCAAGACATACCCCAAAATTCTTAATGAATGGAGATGGTACTTTCATCTTCCATGTCATATTTCCTGTGAAAAGAGAAACATGGACACAGCATCTGTCTCTCTTTCTTGTCTTAGTGTTTTATTTCTACCCCATAAACTATCTTAAGACAAATATTTGAAAGGCTAACGCACAAAAATGGCTTGATTTATCAAAGCACTAAATTCTGTAGAGTTATTTTTTTATGTTAGCCCCCTTTGACAGTAAGCAGTCAGGAGAATGAATGGAGAACATGGCAATGTAGGTATGGAAAATGAATTCAGCCACAGGCAAGGTAACTTGAAGGGTTAAAATATATAATTATTATTTACCAAATCACATAAATGATAGAATTTTTTCTTCTTCAATAACATATTTGGTAAATAAAAACAGACATTATAAAATGATGCTCTTTTAATTAAAATGTAGAAAACATTTTTTTCTACTTGGAAAATGAAAAAAAAGTGGTGATTATTCACAAGGCAAACAGAAGTTTACAATATTACTTTTCACTTTATCAAAACATTTTTAGGAGACAGACTTGGAAGGGGGAAGCTGAGGTCTTCTGCTGTTTTGTTCTTACTTTTCATTTTTTCCTAGCATACAGTAATTAAACATATATAGGTCAGCATATCAAATGTAGAAATCCTCCAACACAACACTTCTGAAATAATGCACTGGATTCAAAGACTGTACAGAATTCTTCACAAAGTTCACTTAACAGCAGGTGATATACCAAAAAAAAAAAAAACCCTCTCTTTAAAAGAGCTTTTAATTACTGTATATCTTTGTTTAGAAGACACCTTCAACACCTTTTACTTGTGAGCTGCAGGGAAAGCAATTAACTGTATGAGAAAGCCACACTTGAATTAAAGCTGTGGGTGGAAGCAATTAGCGTAACAGAAGTCTTAGCTTGTACACAAGGTAATACGGTATGTGAAGTCACAGGATGCTGAGTATTACTTTGACATAATTAACATGGATTGTAATACTTAAAATGTGGGAAAGCAGAAAGGTGAGAGCTGCAGCTGACTGTAATGCCCATGTTTATTCCCAAGTCTTCCTGTGACGGAGGACTTGACTGTCTACAGAGAAGCACATTAATACTCTGGAAGGTATAATTCTCACCTTCTCTGTATTTTCTTTACAAACCCAACATGTGTTATTGCGCTATGATAATATGAAGGCTGCTGTAAAAGTAATGCCTTTTATTTTATTTATGTGCCCTGATGTCGGAGGTAGATGTTGATGGTGTGGTAGTGAAGGTTAAATCTTCCCACCAACATTCCATTACAATTTTTTTCCTGTGTGAGAGACGGCAACAGAGAGGTAGTCTGAGAAAACACTGTCTGACACCAAGGTGTGTAAGCAAAGGTGTGTCACTGAATTCTTCCTTGTGGAAAAGATGGCATTCATTGACTTTCATTGACCCTTGTTGAACATTTGTGGAAAACAAAGAGTGGGTCCCTCTAGATTTCCTGGAACCTCAACAAACCACCAATTTTGGGCACTACATCATAATGCCAACTAAGCTGAAGGCTAGTGCTTCTCCCATGAGGTCAGAGAAGAAGACAACCTTTCTCTTGCCACGCCCCATACCAATTTGTAGACGGTGGAGCTCATAGCCAATCTTGACTGTCTTACCACATCCACCATCTAATCCAGATTTGGTGTCTTCTGACTTCCATCTATTCGGGCTGATGAAAAATGGACTGCATGGACAATATTTTCCTAGCAACTATGCCATCATATCTGTGAAACAGTGGGTCACATCAGTTAATACAGATTTTTACAAGCATGGCATGCAGGCTCTTGTTCACTAGCCAAAAAACATAGACAATGCTGGTGACTATGTTGAAAAATTGTGCTTCGGTGCTGAGGATTTGCTCTGTCAAATAGTGTTATTGTGCTCTTGGTATCTATCGTAGTTTCCATAGAAATAAATAGGAGGCATTACTTTCTGAGTGGGGTACATGTATCTGAGTGAGGTCCTTCATTATTTAGGGGCAGGAATGCACAAAGTTTGACTCATTTGAAGTAAGGTTATTTAGATAGCTCTGGCTACAAAGATTTTACAAAAGATGTATTTTTCCGGTCTTATTTGCTGTTTGTCTTGTTTCTAAGTCTTGATTTTAGCACTGAATTGAATTCCTTTACTCAGCCATTTTCTGTTTTACAGTACAACGAAGTCTACTTAGGCATAGTGCAAAAAAATATTTTTTTAAATCTGGGTTTCTTTGGGGTGTCCTTACTGTTTTTGTTTTCTTTTTAAAGGAATATCTGTTTCCAAAACGATTTCATAGTTTTTAGGACGAAATCCTTGATCATCAGTGATAAGAATACTTCTGAAAAAACCCAATCAGTATGAATTCCTTTGAATATAAAAGCAAAAATATTCCTAAACTGTGACCAGAGAGTATTTTGCTTGGTGATACTTCATAAAGGATGTACAGATTAATTAGAACTTTTATGTTTTATTAGATGGTAGAAAAATTCAATTAATTACTACATCTGTGAGTAAGTAATTCACTAAGAACTGATTGTAAAACCACAAAGCAAGTATTACCTTATTCATAGCACCTGAACTGGCTAATTTCTAAAGTTCAAAACCTATGACCTTTAATAAAAATTAAAATTTTACAGAGACATAGGGTGGTTAATAGTAACATACAGTATAATTAAATTCTAAAATGAATGAAGCTTCCAACGATTCTAACAATACCCTTCAAAACAACTTAATGTTAGCCCTTGTGTTTTCTCATGTCCTATATTATAGGATAAACGATTGATATTAACAGATTACTTTTCCACTACTTTTACTTAAAGTTAACAGTGCAAGTGGGATGACTCTATAAATGTTTGATTTTAAGAGCTCTTGTGCATTTTTCTTAACCAATTAGTCAAATTGCCTTCTTGACTCTATCTCTTTGCTAAATCTATTTTTTTTTTTTAGTTTTTGTTATTTAATGTACTAACTTACTCCATTAAAGGTAAATTTCAATTCTTTGTCTTTTGAAGTTCTAAATGTCTTGTTTAAAATGCCAAGTACATTAACAACAGGCCACCCTTGACTTTTGTAGATATAGAAGACTAATAACTTAGTTGGATATATCAGTATTTTGAAATTGAGCATGTGTATGCATATGTACATAAGTCTGCGTATGAAAATACCAAAATAAAAATTAATTGCTGTTAAGACATCACAACCACTTTTTTGTTGTTGTTGTTGTTGTTGTTTTGTTTTTTTCTGCTTTCTCTTAAGGAGACAAGGAGAAAGTCTTGTGCTTAAAACAAAGGAGAGAAAGACAGAGGACAATGAACTTGGAGAAAAGGTTATACTAGATCATTTTTAAAGCTAAAAAACAATCCTTCATAGCCACAGAAATGTAAATGAGCACAACATTCTAGTGAAAAAAATGCTGCATTTTTCCAGCTGCTTGGGGAATCTGCCATTGTACCTCTTCCAAATTCTGTTCACTGCTCTTATCTATTTGTACTTCCATTTTGAAGACAACTCTCTATGCTGTCTTTTGCCTACATACTGAGACTGAACCCACGGGGGATAACAAAAATTTTTGTCTATGGTATAAGCCTGCTAAGAGAGGTTGGTAACTCTGCAAAGAAATGGAACCTGGGTATGTCAGTTTTATCCTCATCTCTGGAATGGTGAATGTAGAAAAGGTTTAAGATGGTAACGGGATAAAGAAGTCCGGATGTTATAGAAGAGAAGAAAAGCAACTTGAAAGCTGAATGTGGTAATTTAATACAGTAATCAGTTAATGAATGGCAGTCTTATGAAGGCAATAGGACAGACCTTATGCACTGAGCTCTGTTATGTGGATCTCGACAGAAGGAGTCTTCCAATTGGCACTACTTTGACAAGTAGAGGCTGCAGAAGGGGTGGAGCAATTAGTTTCTGCAGAGTTTTAAAAAATCAATTTGGAAGCCAGTTTTTCATGGCAGGCATATTTGGCATGCATGTGTCTCTTTTCATGTAAATGGCAAACTTTGAGTAAAACAGATTAATTTAATTAAGTTTAAGTTTTACAAACATAAGTGGAGCAATCACTGAATAAAAATGTTGCATATTTACTGTGGCACGATCCAGGCAATTGCAACTAAAGTATTAAGGAAAAGCACCATTTCACTCTTATAATTTTATTTTATAATTGGATGGGAACCATATTTTGGAGAATACATTTACAGTTAGAAGTTATATATTATGTTTCTCTTTGTTTTGGAAGGATGATTTTATCCCTGTTGCTAAAAGCCTGTTAGCAACAATTAAAATTGCTATTAAAAGGCATTTATAGCTTTTGTACTTGATTTTCTTATAGGTTTCCATCAAATATTTCACACTCTTATAATGTACACAGTCTGCCAATTGTCAATAACACAGACCTTCAAGAGTGATTTTAAACATATGTTTAAAGACACAGCTTTTTTTCAGTTTGCCCATTTTACATAAGCACTGTACACATTGTTCATCATGCCTCTGACTTCTGTTGCTTTTTGTTCTTAAAATATGATTTGAAAAAGTTTAGAGGGCAAACAGAAAAGCACATATATATATATATATATATAGGCAACTTTTTGGTGTGCCAGAGTTTTAGCTTGCTGATAGCCTTTCCAGACTTCCCATTCAAATATTTTTGTACGCGTTTTTATAGGAAGGGATGAAGCAGCCTGCTAAATGCTACATGGAAAATGTCTGTGTGTATTCTACATGTATCATACTATTAAAATCAATCTATTGAGGTTAGTTTCTATTTCAAGGAGAGCAGAGAATCACAACCACCAGTTCCTATCATGTGCTACGTCGTATCAATTAAAATTAAATTAAATTTCATGCAAAGAACACAAAAAAAACCCCAGCAAATAACAACAGAACCTTTCCACTAATGATTTTCAGTCATCAGAAGTGGAGAGAGACTCAGACAGCAGACAGCATGGTCCCAGCATGCTTTTTGCCTTTTTTTTGTTTGCACAGTAGCTGTCAGTTGCAGCCCTGCAGGTAGTAGAACCCAGTGGGAAGAGGGGCGGGACAGAGCGATGCTGCCTGAACTGACAGCAAATTTAAATTACTGAGCTTTCTATTTTTCTTTCTTTGCGTGGTGATTTGTTTTTGTTTTTGTTTTGTTTTGTTGGGGGNCCCCCCTTCTGCTTTTCAGGATAATTAAAAGAGAATCCTGTAAAGGCAACATTCCTTCAAGCAAGTTGGTGCTGTAACGTGCTGGTAAGACGAATTTAATTTTTTTGTTCTCTTTCCCATCTTTTCTTTTCCTTTTTTGGAACTGAAAGCTTTTGTATATCTAACACAGTCATAAGTGTAGTTCCCCTGCTGTGGAGGGTTAGGATGTAATGAAAAGGTGTAACTGCTTGATGTGTGACCTTCTCCTATTACTTAAAATGGATAATAACAGCTTTCGTGTCTGTCCTCATGATGCTTTTCTCTCTGAGAATTGACTATTGCTCAACAGAAGCAGTGCTGTGATTGTCGCACTATGACAATGAGGACTTGATTATTTTGGGGTGCTGTTTCATGCTCCTATCAGAAAATATATTTGAGTTGGGGGTTTTGTGTGTGTGATTTTTTTTTCAAATGCTGCCTGAAGCACTGATGTGATGGGGGTGGAGATGGGGGTGGAGGAGATGATCTTGGACATCATTCTGCCTGTTCAACTATTTACTAGATAGGGTAGAACAACACCAAAACTTTTCAAAAATAAATAATTTTTTGTTGCTGTTTGCATCAAGTGGGATTGGTGTCTCCTGGGTTTATTGTACACTGGGTAAAGCTCTTGCTATCCCTCATATTGTTCTTCTGGAGAAACAGGGAGAGCGCTTCTTACCTGGACATATCTTTGTAGCTGCTAATTGCAAGAGGTGACAAACTTTGAGTTGAAATACTTAGTGTTGCTTTTGTAAAGAATGAGTGATGCTCTGGATAATTTCCTGTGAATACAAGCCTGCCAGAAATAATCAGACCTGCATTATGCACGTTGCAGTTACTGCCTTGTAAGTCCCCTGATTTCTGAAATCTACCTTTCTGACATTAATGCATTTTATAGGAAATTAGAGGTGTTCTGCTTTTGATTTGTTGTAACCTTTATGAAACTTGTAAGGTGAGATGTTTAATTTTTTAATTTGCTTTTATTCTCAAATGTGATTTTGAAAAGTGTTAAATGCTACAGCACCTACTAAAATCAACAGGAAGGCTGAGTTTGTTTTGTATTTAAGAGGAAATTGCTGAGTATTCCCAGAACTGAATCTTATGTTTGTTAAAGTCTCTCTTTTCCTAACTGCAATTTGTTGCTATTACATGTAAAACCTAATCCTGAAAGCTTTTACTGATGTATATAGAGTAAACGCCAGGAATAAACATTGCTTTTACAGTTAGTTGTTGACAGCTTTGTAGCTGTACTGAGAAAAACTTTTTGAACACATATCAGGACTTTTCAGAGAAATTGAGTGGAGATGGAAAGCCAGCGTGATTCATCTCTCAAACCTCTTGAAAGCTATTTTCCTTTTTATTTTAAACGAGGCATCTTGAAATTAATCACCTTCAGGGTAGTACTCAGAGATCTGTTTTGCCAGCTGCATAACATGACAAAGTGGGGCAAAATTGTGCAGGGAGAAGGGTTATAAGGAGCAATTGGATACTGAGCACAGATTCTCTTTTGTGTTTTTGGATGTGACAATGCCATTTGGAAAGTCTTTCACATTCTTTCATATTCTTTCACAGGAACTTTATTAGGTCACAGGATCAAGGGTGCTGCACTTTCAGGAGTTAGCATTCCCTGTTTCAGCCTCAATTTCAAGCGCTGTGATACTTCTCTAAATATTTAGTTTGCTTGTGCAGAAAATGAGAAAACGTTGGTGGCTTGTGAAATGAGGTCACTGAAGCTCTCACACCTTGCTTTTGCCCTTACAACTTGCCTCTCCTTCTCCCCCGATACCAGGAACAAAAAAATTAGGCTTTGTCCTTTGTAATCCTGAACCCCCATCCATTAATAACAAGAGAATAAAAGGGTTGAATTCAGTGTTCTTGTTATGGAAATAAGTTTTTATTCACTCAGTATCAACTGACACTTAGAAGCGTATCTGATGTAATATGAATAAACTGTAGGCTGTTGACAGTAA
Organism: Odontophorus gujanensis; assembly: GCA_013399175.1. NCBI lineage: Eukaryota > Metazoa > Chordata > Aves > Galliformes > Odontophoridae > Odontophorus > Odontophorus gujanensis. The sequence goes on from VXAB01004515.1 coordinate 48,944, forward strand.
ATTATGCAGCTATAGTCTCACTTTATCTTAGAAACAGTGCTTGTACAATGCTCAAGTGGCCTAATGGAGTGAAACAGCTGCCAATGTGCTCATCTGAGTTTTGTGATCACCTAAATCCACGAGACGTCCTTTGTGTTTGATAACCACTGCACAGTGTGCAACATAGTAGTAGACAGGGCTACGAGGAATAGGGTTTGGGTGTAATCGTGACTACACAGTCTTAGAGGTGTTGCCAAAGTTCCTATAGTGAGCAACAGGACAGTAAAGTACAGCCACAATGTGATTCTGAGTTTGGCAACAGAAGTTAATTTCTGAAGCATTAAAACATAAAAAGTCATCTGCATTTTTAAAATAACAATAATAATCAGTCAGCATCTGAATCTTTAAAATAATAATAATAATCAATCATTCTACTTTCTGTTTGAATTTAGTCTTTACATTTATAACACTTTGCTGTTAGCTTCTAGCAATACCCAAAGTTTGGAAATTTCTAGTTGAACAGAATTACTCTCAATGCAACAATAACAAAAAAAAAGCAAGGCAGAAAACTTGCTGTAATTTCCTGTCAGTATCACAGAAATAAGAAAACACTAGGCTAATAAAAATGATAATCTGAGTTTACAACTGTTAACAAGATTCCTGAATAGAAATGGTGCTATTATGTGCAAAGAACTTCCATCATCACTAGAGGAATGTAGCATAAAACTACGAGTTTTATTATTAGGGCCTCGTCATCCAATCAGAAATCAACACATAATCTTACTCTGTGAAATGTCATAATTTTTGGCATCTTTCCTCCCCTATGATTAATAAAATATTAAAGACATTTTATAATTAGAAACTTTGATAACATAACTATGAATTTTCTTTACAGGAAAAAGCTGGCATAATTTTGTATTTCTTCCATATCTTTAGCATTCAGAGTCACTGAAGTCTGTGCTACATGCAGTAGGTTCTATCAAGGCAAATTCCAAACTTGCCACGAGCTGTAATTACGAGATTTCACGGGCTTCTTTCTCTTAAGAGAAGTCAAATTCTTAGATTTCTCAGGACTCTTCAGAAGAATTTACAAATATGCTATAGCATTTCTTTCTTACAACCATACAACCACAGAATCATATAATAAGGATAGGACCTTAAAGATCAAATAGTTCCAACTCCCTGCTATGGGTAGAAACACCTTTCAGAATATCAAGTCACTCAAAACCCTTATCCAGCCTGGCCTTGAACAACTCTAGGAATCAAGTGTTATGTCTGCGTAACCTGTTCCAGGGCCTCACCACCTCCTGAGTGAAAAATTTCTAGCTCATGTCTAACCTAAATCTGCTTTTTTTTTTTTTTTAGGTTTAAAACCATTACTCCTTGTCCTATCATTACACACCATTAGAAATGGTCTCTCCCCTTTTTTTGGTTTAGGCCCACTTTATCAGCATTACATTTCTGGTCAGCTGAATTAATGCATCATAGACGCATGGCAAAACACTTAGATCTTAACCTCCAAAAATATTTTATTTCATTCCAGTAATAACAGATAATAATTTACAAATAATTTACAACATTATCTGGGGCTTGCTGCATTTCCAAATAATGAATTAGCTATGGTCTTCTTTCACTGAGAACCAATCTGGAAGATCTACATCACCAAATGAAGCAAAACAGCTGTACTCAAGCCTCCAGTCTTCCCCCATTCACTGACTGATAACAGATTGAGTCAACACTTGCCAAGACATACTACTTCCACAAAGCTGGCAGCTGGAAACACATCCTTCATCTCCTGTTGTCTCCGTTCTGGAAGGTCTGGTCCACCAAGGGCTAGCGATCTCTTCTCGCTAGGGCCACAGCCACACACAGACACCAATGTGGTGATGTAGAAAATGGCAAAATGATGTTTAATAAGGCACAACAGCTCTTTATATACATATCCTGCTTTGTCTACGCCCCTTAAGCACGCATCACACATCACTCTCAGAGCAGGGGAGGTCCTATCGCATAACAACCCGATGTCCCGGCCACGCCTACTACAACAATCTCCTGGTGTTGAGTCTATGGTTCACTGTACACTCCTGGGGAACCCTAAACCTTGCACAGTGTGTATGAACCCCTAAAAATAACCAAAGGCCTCCTTTCATCACTCCCAAGGAAATACAGCATACAGTATTAATAAAATCACTAGACATAAATGAAGAATATAAATATTTTTTTTTCTACTAAGGTAAAAATTAAAACATTGGCAAGAATGAAAAATGATAAAGGAGAAGCAGTGCCCCATAAAGTGTGATGCTAGACAATAATTATCCCATAAAGACTTCCCTGTCTCCTTTGTGTCTTCCATGGCCTGTGAGGCTGGTGGTGTGCTGAAGGAGACCCTGGAGCTAAGTCTTTTCTACTTCTGTTATTAAAGATGCTTACTGTCTCTTCCTTGGAGAAGATAACAAAAGGGCAGAAGCCAGAAGCTCTATATACGCATTCTTTTTTATTTGGTTTCACAAATAGGAATCCCAAACTGCTTGTATAATCCCCATATAAAAGTTTGCTGTCTGTTCATAGTGTTTTTACACCAGGGATAGGATTAATCTTATCCAAATCTAGGTATTTGTGCTGTATACACCTACATCTGAGCTAATCACCTTGTTCCCCCTTATAGTCAAAGGAGACAAGCAGGTGCTTTCAGGTAGTGATTTATCTGACCTATTTTACATAAATGTTTTGTTTAATTCTCACTGTAGGAAATCACATCCAAGACTCAGATCATTTAACCTCCTGTCCTCCTCAAATTTTCTTAATTAACTGCACTGTTGCATTGCTTAATTTAGACATCTTTTCTCCAACCACTTGGAGTCTCAAGTAACTACGCCATGAAGACACAGATCTTAAAACTGTAAATTACATACCCTGAAAGAAAATCATAGTATTTTTGACTTACCGAGCCTCAAGGAACTGGCAGCAGACTTAAAACAAGGCTAATCATAGTGAAATTAGGATTGGATTACGTAGAGAGGGAAAAGTTGCTCACGTATGTCATTAGTCCTCAAGCGCTGCTGGGGGATGCTGTCATAAGTGCATTCCAGGCAATGTGTTTAATGTACAATTAATCTTGTTCCTCATGGTTTTTATTAGGCTGAACTGATCTAGTGAAAGGAACTGCTGTGATTGTTTTATTTGTTCTATTTTGCAGACCAGTGGCATTAAAAAGTTATGCTGTAATGCTTTAAAAAATGAGTTTTTCAGGAAACACCATGAAAACTCTTAAATCCACCTAATTTAGGCATCAACATTTTAATAAGCTGATGCTCCTGATATAAGTTCCATTACCCATGGGAAGTGCATTTGAAGGCTTCCAGACACGCAACACGCCTTCCTAAATGTGGACAGCTGAGGCTGCATTTACACTGCTAAAAAGTATCTGCTACAGGGATATCTTTGGCTTCCAAGTGTTATGGCACAGCTCATATTCGTGTCATACCTGGCTACCTGTTGAGGGGTTTACTGTGTCCTCTGTGCCCCACACTGGGCCCCAGCTATTTGCATCTGGGAAAAATGAAAGTTTGTGGGTGAATCTGGTGGTCTTACACATAAACAGTAGGTTGAAAGGAGCAGAGGCAGTCAGGGCTGAATCAACCTTCTTCATGAAGTCTAGAGATTGTGATCCCTACAGATGACCACATCCAGCATCACAGTCAGGTTTTTTCCAGAAGGAAATCCTGTTTAATTTCAAAAACAAATGTGTCAGCACAGAAATATGTATTCCTATATATAGAAATACCCAATATAGATGTCAGGTACATGAAACCACACTGGGTAGTTAAGTTATCCAGCAGTATGGACACAGTGTAGATCAGTCTCCGTTAAGATTTGTTTCTTTTTTCCCTCAGGTAATCTTCATTGTCCTAAAGATTAAGTGCATGTTTGGTTTAAGTCAGAAAAACTGGATTCTGCCATTCATTAAAAAATAAAACATTTGATCATCAGGCATGGCTGAGGTAAGTCTATGCTGAACCCAAGCAGGAGTCTGCAGTTTGTTGCAAAAATAGCATTTAGTCAGGCAACGACTGTGGCCTTATTTTGAAATACAAAGAAAATGTGACAATAATCAATAGAACTGATCATAAAATAAAAGAGCTCCCAACATATGATTTTATTATACTTCTGCTATATTCAGTGATTAATTTATAGGCACTGTGTACACCATTGACACAGTAAGTTATCTGGAAAGCCCATCGCCTGCATTTTGGATAACAAGAGGCAGAAGTATAGATTAATAGTGGCTCTTAATCAATCTAACGTAGACAGTGTTTTGCATAGGCACTTCATAAATAAGCCACACTGGTAAAGCCTTTATTTTGTCATATCCTAAGTCAATAACAATTATGAAGGACATATGCATACTCAATGACGCCTTTGCGCTTGAGTGAAGAGCAATAGCAGCCCACGGTGTCAAACAGTAACAGAGACCACATGCATAGGACATTAAATGCTGGGTACTCTTGCTGAACAAGTTTACAAATTTAAGCCTTGATCCTGCAAGGTCTTATACACATGCTTAACCGTACACACTGTGATTGAAATCCCGGGCCTCTCAAAATCAATGTCAAAACTCCACTGACTTCAAAGCGCTGCTCTGTGAATGGCCTTTTTGGCTTCAGTGAAGCTACACAGAGTGTAGACATGTGAGCTGATCTTCCAAACCTTACTGCATGCATGAAGCCTTATGAGACTGAGGAAGATGTGAAATGTAACTTTCAAACCACTTCTTCTGTATCGCAACAAGCCACAAGCGTTCTAAGATCTTTTTCTTCTTCGATCTGCGTTATTCAGGGATTTTGCCCAAACCCCATTGTAAAACCTTTATGAGTAATTTCTGCAGAGGCCTGTGACCAATCCATAATTCCATCCTTTCCATGCTAGTATTGCACTCTGAACAGACTGCTTTCTTTACTTTCTAGACAATCTAGATCCTGAAGTTAGGTGATTATTCTGTAGTTATATCTTCTTTTTTTTAATTTTTTAAAGAAAAAAAAAATATAACTCATTGATGTTATAGGAAATCTACTGAAATTACTTTCAGAACAGGAAAAACAAAAATTAATTTGTGCAAGATCTATCTGCTGTTTTTCATCTGGTTTCTACTGGTAATTGACAAGACCTAACAGGCTGGGGAGAAGGGTCTGTGTTGGTTCCATCTTCACATGGATCTTTGTGTATAGTCAGTCAAGCTCATCCTCCAACCCCATACACAGTCCCAATGAGGACTAAGGTGATGCAACATGCACTCTACCCTCATGCCGGCCCAGCTGGATTTAGGGGTCTTTGTCAGCCTCAAATAACACCAAGGTGTCACCTAGCTTCAACAACAACGCTCACGTTTTTAAATTTGAAGCTACCAGGCATGAACAAAGTATTTAATGAATAGAGATTGTGAATTGTGCTAGGAAATTGGAAAGTCTTGGCCATCCTTTCCCTAAGCTGGCAAAAAGATTAGTGAGGACAGTTAAACCAGCACAAGCATTCTTTGGAAAAGGGAGATAACAATGTTTTGCTTCCCAGTCATGCTTTAGATAAGCCCAGTTAACATTTATGTAAACTGAACGATCAGTTCACTAAATGTGTGGCATGCATTTGAAAAGAAAAGTAGTTTGGGCGACCCCAACAAAGATTTTTGTTTTCATGTCTGTGTTTTTCTCTGACACATTTCATTTCTTAAGCACAGAAAAAAGTCTACAGACTTTACTTTTTGTGTGTGTGTTTTTTTGGCTTTTTTTTTTTTTTTTGATATTTTAATTTTATCTTCATCATGCTCATGTACTAATGGGCTTTACATATTCCAAGCAAAGTCCTGTGCAAAATTCTTAACCATAGAGATTACAGAAATTTACTGCTTCACTGGCATGGTCAAGTTGCCACAAAATTGCATTTGTTAATGCAGCTGTGAAAACACATGGCACCTGCCATCTCTTAGCATAAAGATTTTAAATACGCCTGGGAAGAGTTTAAGAATGCCCATAAAATGGGGTTTGGCCATGTCAGTTCAGCTTTAGAAAGGAGACTGTGCTATAAAATCCTCACCCATAATTGGACGCAAGTGACAGATTTACTTAACTTGTGTTCACAAATGAAGCAGTGAAAATGCTCTGCCTTTCTCACCCCAGATGAATGACCATGGCAGATGTTAACACTATTGAGAACAGCTTTATTGTAACTACAGGTGAGACAAATGGGAGATTTATTAGTCTGGGCATTGAGGGAACGGGAGTGAGTTGTATCCAGCACTGCTCCAAACAAAAGCAATGCACATTACCAAACACATTGCATGGCACACGCAGTGTTCTATAACACAGGCTATGCTGTGCCTATGAATTCATGAACATGCCTGCTTTCTTGTTTGCTTTTCAGTCACCTGGAACACAGAATCAAAGTACACGATTATGCTTTCTCTTTCTTCATGCCCCATCCTGCACCAATTTAAATTCAATGGCAAATCTCTAACTACATTGATAATACAATAAAATCAATGACTTCAAAGGTGGGAATTCAGTGACCTACAGAAGAGTAAACAAAGGAGAACATATCTTCTATGATGGAAGTCTTGAGACAAGGCCTGATCCAGCAGAAGCTTGATCCCTTCTGTTCATTTTAATGAGCTTAATATTGGTCCTTAACATAATATGTTTTCAACACAAATCTGCACTGCTTGTTCAGGCATCGAATAAAGCCCTTAATTATGTGCTTAAGAATATGGTATGGGAATAGTCCCATAGAAATCACTGCTACTGCAGAAATTCTTTAAGTTCAGCAAGTGAGTGAAAGTGTTGCTGCTGCAAAATGATTATAGCTCTCTTCAGTCAATACCCTCCTCCAAACAAACAAGCAAGTACAGGTCCTGTAAAACCAACACCTTGAGATGCCATAAATATGTTGATACTTAGATTCTTTATATTCATTAATGCCCAAAATAATTTACTGCAGTAATGATAATAGTAGGCTTATTTACTGCTTGAAATTCAAAGGTCCCTTCCATATGTGATTTAGAGTACTCTTGGATGTGATGTCGATGTCTGTTCAACAGTCCAACTTCTAAGTAGAGTGACATTTCAAAATTTGAAATAAATAAATAAATAGTGAACTGTTTGCAGTATAAGTAAGAAAACATTCTCCTCTGCATTTAAAGTCAATTCTATTTACCCCAAACTCTTGAACCAGGTGCTTGCTTAAAAGAGATGCTTAACAGCAGTTTAAACTTGTGTGCCATATGGAACAGATATTGTTTAACTGCTTCCCTGTAGTTCATCCCATTTAAATAGGGGGTACAGTATTTCTGCATTATCTTGCTTTCATGAAACCTGTGATATTCACTGTGGTTTTTTTTCAGGCAATGCTGTTTACAGCAAACACAACCTATGGTGTTTCCAAAAGTTTCCTGCTGTCAGAAACACGAAGGCCGAAGTGAAAATATTGGTTTGGGAGAATGTAATCTTTCCAGTACAGACTTTGGTCAGTGTGATTGTATTCAGTGTAAGTGCCCAACAGTAATGATGTCCAGGCTTAGGGCCAAATGCTGAAACTGCCCCCTAGAGTGGGTATACTCATACTCTGCAAGAAAAGCAGTAGTGTGTTCATATTCTGGCCAGCCACATCCAAAAGCACAGCTCCCCATGAGGATAATTCTTGCCAGAAGTATGAATAAGCTGCATCAAGGCTATGCATTATGGCAACTGCTGCATCAGGGACTGCTAAGTAATTCATAAATAAGCAGTCTCTGCTGCTCCCAATTCCTGAATCAAGCTTGAGAATGTACTTATGTAGATCCAAGTGGGAAAGGCTTGTATAGTGGTCTCAGTAGGCTTCAAGTGCCAAAAGAGAGGTGGCTGTTTTCCATTTCCTGCTCCTTTGACTGGCCATAATTTTTCTGGCAAGCACATATATACAGCGCCTAGAAAGATTTGGCTTCTATTCTTCAGCTCATATTCATCATTTGGTTTGCTCCAGTGAAGTTATGTATCAAAAAACTCCTGCTATGTTAGGATAGAGACTCCACCACAGCTGAAATCTTTGTTATTAAATGAATTATGAATAAAAACAGAAAAAAAGACACACTTTGTGAAGCCCATCAGCCATATTTTGGGCACACAAGCATATTTATGTCTGCATCAGAACAACAGTATAATATAGAACTTTTACATCAGTGCTCATTTCAGTTTCGCTTTGTTGAGAATAAACAAAGTTCCACTCATATACCTAAAGACTTCCAGATCTCTGGCTTATAAAAATCAGTGACCTCTCAAAGCCTTTTGAGTCTTTTGACTACAAAAAAAAAAAACAAAAAAAAAACAGGGATCTCCTCAAAAGAGTCCAGGGGAGGGCTACAAAGATGATAAAGGGTGTGGAACACCTCTCTTATGAGGAAAGGCTGAGAGACCTGGGTCTGTTCAGCCTTGAACAGAGAACACTCAGAGGGGACCTGATCCACGTCCATAACTGTCCAAGGAGCAGGAGGCGAAGCGACGAGGCTGGACGCTTCTCAGCAGTGTGTGGCAACAGGATGAGTGGGAATGGTCACAAACTGATGCATAGGAAGATCTGCACAAATGTGTGTGGGAACTTCTTCACAGCAAGGCTGACGGAGCACTGAAACATGATGCCCAAAGAGGTTGTGGAGCCTCCTCTGGAGATGTTCAAGGCCCACCTGGATGCATACCTGTGCAACCTGCTCTAGGGAGCCTGACTTGGCAGGGGGGTTGGACTTGATGATCTCTAGAGGTCCCTTCCAACCCCTACAAATGTGTGATTCTTTGATCTGCCCCAGAACAGCAGATGATGTTTACAGCTTGAATAGCCTTTAAAGACAATAGAAGTTACTAATCCAGCATGCACAACACTTAAACAACAGAAAAAATAGTTTTATATTAGGCCAACCATAATCTGTATTATTATAGTCTGTATTATTACTGTATCTAAGTCTGTATTAAAGGTAGACTGTATTATTACAGCAAAGCATTCTAACGTGTTTTGGAGGTTTCAGACTTGCTCATTTGGAAGCAGTAGTTCAGATGAGCTTTTGTGACATGTAGCAGTCAATATTTAAAAAAGAATGTAATTATTAGAATTCTATTGTCTTTTATACTGTATCTCTGCATTGGAAATTCTCCCAGTTCCAACTGCTGACCTACAAAGATCCAGGTGATACATTTTTTCAGAAGAATCACAAATTATGCATCCTAATGAGCCAATAAATTATTTCCTGGAAGGCAGTACTCTATCCACATACTTTTTCTTTAGGTACATATTTTTGCCTTTCAGGACATTTTATAATCTACTTCACAGATGTTCTTTTTGGAAAATTGTAGAAATCTGGTCAGCTGATGCATTTATCTAAACAAAGAGCTATGCAATGCAGAGCAAGGATAATCAACCAATTCTGTATGTAAAGACAAGTTGATCATCATAAAATAGAACATTATCGTCATAGTTTAATTTTCTTTCTGATTTCTTTCAGCGGCAAAGGAATATATTTTAATGCAGCAATTACTTATCTCTGCTTGAATCCAAGAGTGAAAATGCCGAAGCCATTCTTTTTTCCATCTATTTCCTATCAACTTCATATCTCAAACTACTAAAAACCTCAGGCAAATCTTCTTTGTGGGGTCTGACTCAAGTTTCACTAGAACAAATTTGGTAATCCATGGACCATACTAGTTGTTTGTCATATCTAAATTTATCTCTCTGTACAAGTTTCACAAAATACATTAGGGAAAATTAAATGATACTGAAGTGGGACACAAAACTCTTCAAACAGGACTAATTTTCACACATTGCAAAACTAGTCTGAGGAACTTCCTGACTCAAAACATTCCGTATGCCTCAAAGTTTCCCTGCACTGCTTCAATTACTGCCTTAAAATTAATTTTCCTGAAAGAGAAAATTTGTTTTCAGGACTGACAAGTGAAAAAGGAGGTAATAAAACAGTTTTAAAAGTTCTGGTGACAGTGATTTATACCACAGCATGGTCCGTATCTTACTTGTGGGTTCACATCTATGATTACATCAGTAGTACAGAATAAAACTGTGAAGAACTACCCTATAGACCCAAGAACTATTGTCATGGCATGTATCCATCTGCACACATTCACTGCAACCATGGACAGACCAGCATCACAGCCCTGATAATTGCTGTCCCTCAACATAGGTTTGGACAGTTTGAAGGAGAGAGTTAGTTGGCGCAACCCAAAGCTCTGCAGGGGAGCACACTATCAATTAAACATCTATGAATGATCAAACAGTAATGCTTGGGCTACAACCATGGTTTTATTTTTTTTTTGTTTTTTGTTTGTTTGTTTGTTTTGTTTTTTATATTAGTGGATATACAGCTAGTACAAACACAAAACAAAAAAAGAACTTCTTCTCCAGAGAACTCAGCTCCTCTGGTTTGAACTTCAGGTGCCCAGCTTCACAACTAATCAGCCCTAATATATGGAACTTGAAAAGAGGAGAAGGAAAAAATTGGTAGAAACTGTACAAATTAAGTCAGACGTTTTCAAATACAAAAGACCACCACTAAGCTAAGCAATAAAAATAGAACATATGGATATATCTACGCAACATCCTTGAATGATCGGTTTTTGAAAGATGGGAAAGTATTGCTTTGCTCTTAGAGCCTGTTCTACACTTACAATTTTTGCCACTGATGGAGAAAGGGCAGTGGGTTAGACAGGCGTCCATACAATCAGGAGCAACTCTGGTGCCAAATCCTTTTGCTACATGAAGGACAATAGAAGAAAGGAAGCTTTCTTCCTTCTTTGGTACTGAGCTATGCAGACCTGATGATGGCTGCTGGAGTAGAACTGACTTTCAGATCAAGCAAACTTCCACGTCTGTACCTATCCAAATAAGCACAGCAGGTATTCATCAGTACATTCTTGTCTATGAGAAAATTGGATTCTGTACATGCATCCAAAGATATAAAAGTGCAAATATACTGATGCAGTCCCTTTGGAAAACTTATCTGCATACATTTAACGGAGCGGGGGAAAGGAGGTGTTATTTGATTCACTTGAAATGTCAGTTTAGATAATTTTTCTAATTGAGTCTTAATATTTCACTGCTTCCCATGTCTCCCAAAATGATTATTAACAAATAAACAGATTTTTCTCAGTTGTCTTGGAAATAATAATAGAATAGACTTCATTGCATATGCAGGAGCTTCAATTTAGGTGAAAATTATTTCTGGTAATTCAGTGTGTGGCATCATGCAGACACATCTACTAACAATGCTGCTTCTTTTCAGTACGTGTTATGCAAGCCGCTATGGCAGGGCATGTTAGAAGCTTGATTTTATTAAATGAACAGTACATACCACCAATGAGTGCTACCTCAGAGGAAAATAAAAACATACACTATGCATACAATATTATGTGAAAACACATGTAGAAGACCACATTCACTGTACCTCCCTTCTGCAGGATTTTGGCAAGTTTCATCTGTAGCTGTCCAGTTTAGATTTAACAGGGTCAGAAGAGATGTGTCAGAATTTAATATAATTTGGATTTATCAATACCAGACTCCTTTGAGAAAAAATAAGTCCTCCTTCCACAAAATAGATAAGTCTTCTCAAAGTATTTCCCCAGATAGATTCTCTCTTCCACATCCCTTTGCCAACTGGAACCTTTTGATCTCAACATCCTTAGTGCCAAATTCTTTAATGGTGAAAATGAGTAAAACTCCACCTAAGGCAGTGGAGAAGATCCCATTTGCACCTGCAGAGAACTTGGCTTTGATTCTGTAGCCAAAGAGAGATTAAAACCATTGGTTCTAGCAGATTTGTTAGCCTGTAAAAAACGCTCCTCATCTCCTGTTGCAGATAGTTCTGTTATCCAACCCAAATATGAGAGGGAAACACAACAGAAAATATTCTGGAGGGAGTGAATGTTGAGCTGGGAGGATGACACATTGGAAAATTTAAAAGGATTTTTTGATCTTTATCATATGATCAAGTATAGTTTATTAGCATTTTTATTCTGATCTCTTCACTTTCTATGCCACCTTTTTTCCAGATCTCCTAATATGAATCACTTCTTCCAGATTGCTCTTTGAAGAAGGCATCCACTGATACATCTGAGATTAAATGAGTCACTCATGATGGATTGTACTTCACGGTTTTATATACCACAGAAAATTATGCATTTTACACTGTCTTGTAAAATAACCATTTATCTAAGTAAACATATTGACTCCTTTTGGGTTCATATGAAAACTACCCTGGGTTGTGAATCTTAATTTAGCAAGCTCTTGACAGGCGGGAAAAAGGACAACTAACAATGATGGAGAAGAATCAGTTACTTAAATGTCAATAGAGAGAATTTAAAAAATGAACTCAAAGGAACAGATCAATTTGTTTCCAAGTGTCCAGTCAGAGATACAGGCTTGGCAACTTCTATCACCTTTATAGGTTGATAATGATGCCAATTCAAGCACAACAGCAGCCTGTGCTATAGAAGGAAATGAGGCCAAACAGAACAAAGAGGAAGGGTTGGATATCACTTTACAGGCACTCTCTCTCTTTCCACACCTTCTGTAAGAGAGATATCTCGTATCTGAAATACATCAGTTAACACATGTAGTGTGGAAACTATGCTTCTCAGCCAAATTCTTTTTAGGGTTGTTCCATATGGGTGGCCATGATGGTTACACAACTGAATCTTTGGTAAAATTGGATCAACATAAACACCACTTCAGCTCCTGTTCTGACTTTAAAGTGTCAGAAGGTGAAAGTGTTGTGCAAGAACGCAGGCCCAACAGTGTATGCTGCCTTGTACCAGGTCCTTTGGAAACCCACATATTTGTCTGCTTAGGAAGCAGGAGGACAAATTAGCAGCAAAGGAGTGTAACTCAATTTTCATATAATAACAGGTTAGACTTATTTGTACCTGACAATTTCTACTTGCTACCCTAGATTGCACTTAATTGGTACGCCTGCCTGATTTTTGTCCTCCTCGCTTCCTTTTTCCCTGAAGTATTTACGCCCCATTCACTTATGATAGGGTCAAAGAGGCTGACTGTGGCATTGACTTCAGCAAGTTCTGGATCAGACCTGTAATCACTTAAAGCCTTTGACTACCTGTCTCTAAGTATTTAGGATGAATGATCTTAGAAACAAAGGAGAATATCAGAGCAAAATATTTTCTTATTATTCCTGCATCCCCAAAGATTTACTCTTCAAAAAAATCCATTGTCCTATATGTAGTGTAAAAGAATTCATCATGGAACAAAACATTGTATCATGATACAGAACCGGGCAGTGACTAAAATAATAACAGACTGTTTAATTGCCAAATTGTAGTGGTGATATTATGAAATAATATATTATATCCACATTTATAATAAATTAATCCATCATGATTAAAGGTCTCTCAATGAATACTAAATGAATTAATACACGATTGGCCTTTATAAGTATAAGCCTTTAAAATTATGCAGTATTCTGCAAGCAACTAACAGCCCACAAAATGAAGTTGCAATGAGAAATGGTGTCACAGAAAACTTTCCCACATTTCATGCAAAACACCCTTATTTTTGGAACATGTTAGTGTTGAATTCATTAGTAATTGTGACAGATAGATTTTTAACAGGAGAAAATACGTCCATAATCGCCCAGTGTTTGGGGGAAAGGAAAAAATCACCACAATATGACAAATCTTATGAAAGACATCTGTCATTTTCTACTGTTGTAAAACAAGCTGTTTAGTAAGTAAATTTAATTAACCAGATTTTTCATTTCAAAAAGGAAAAAAAAAAAAACAACAAAACAGCATGCCAGGAGCACATCCCTTGAATACAGTTTGTTTAATGTGTCCAATTAGACTGAATCATCAAGTTTCCTGAACCTTAAATATCTCAAATTTATTTGTCTCCACATTGTTATGCTACATACCATTTTGCAGCCATTTGTACTGTGAAGTAGATGTTTATTGCTGATACTGCCATTTTGGAGACTTTACTTTGAACTGAGGCTTTTGTGGGCACACTGTTGTACACTAAGAGAAAGATCTCTACCAAAAAGTTTCCTTTTGAAAAAGAAAGACTTACAAAGAGTGAAAAGGGAGAAAGGCAGAGAGAGCAGGTGTGTCTGCCCAGGGTTATAAATAATTCAGCCAACATCTGAGTCTTGGTCTAGTGTTATATCAACCACTAGACCACACTGCCCTTTTGGTTAATGAAGGGATACAATTGGAAGTTAACTGTAAGCTCCTGTGCAGAAGTTTGAAAATCCCCTTGTAACTCTAGCAACATTTTATTGACCTAACCTTGCAGTAGATTTAGGAAGTTAATCGTACATAATAACCACCTGGTATTCAGAAAGCATTATTCACTCAGTATTGTGAATAAAATTACTAAATGTGGGGAACAAGGCAGTCCAGAAGACAATAGATTGCCTACTGCAGTGGAATAATGAAGACAAGTGGACTGGGAAAACCAAAGGACTTTTTCTCATGTAAATACGCAACTTGTAAATCTACAAGCCTGCACACGGCATATAGTTCTTCAGACCAGGGCTTTCCTAAACATTCTGTTGCAGAATAGACTGATAACTCCAGTAAATGCCCCCTGTCTCCTGCATGGAGCCTTTAAATGAACTGCAGCAAGAAAGGGTCAGAAAGTTGGTTGAAAAGTACCAGGCTAAATGTTGATATTTGATTTTAAACATTGCTTTTGGTGTAGATTAACCGCGTCATCATAATCAAGACACTCACAGCTATAGTCAGGCAGCATGAAGTACCCATATTTGGTCAGGTGAGAGAGCTGGATGGTTGTGAAGAACTACAGTGACACCTTCATAAGGCACCATATAGGGAGCTGCTTAGAGAAGCCAGGAGAAAATATGATATCAAAAGCCCTCATTACAATTCAGGCCATTTTAATATGACCCTTAGATTCCCTTTGCTTTAATTCCTCATCAATAAAATAGCACTTCCTAAATGTTCAGAACACATAAATACAATGAAGGTTAGTATAAGGGGACATTAAAATCCATGCTATGCAGATAGAAGAAATTGGTGCATGCAGACATAAAACAAACCCACCTCTGCAGGGTCAGCAGCAGAGGAGGTGTTAGAAGCTCGGGGGAATTTTATCTCAGCAAACGCAATAGGATCAAGCTCTGAAACTGAACGGCTTTTAAGTGAGCACAGACAATCCTGCAATTAATGGAGACATAGCTACTCAATATTACAGTACAGCCGACCTGCATCCTTGGCTTATTAATTTTTCCCACTAGTACAAGTAGGCTGACGTCTTCTAAATTAAAAACAGTTCTGCCTTAGGAAGAATTGCCAAAGAATTTGTACATTAGAAGTCTCAGGAGATGCAACTCTTGCATGCCGCCTTCACTGGGGAAGAGTACATCCTTATCCTTCAGGAAGTGTCATTTGCCAATTATGACAACTACACATTTGCATTCATTTATGAATTCAAAATTTACAACTGTGGCTATTTAACACAACAATTCCCTGGAAAATCTTTGGACTCTATTTTTTCATTAAAAAACAAAACAAAACAAAACAAAACAAAACAAAATCCTCCTCTCATTCCTTCTTTCCTACTTTTATTATTTTGTACCCAAATAATTTTACATATGAGAATAATATAGGAAAGCACTTGACAGGGTTGATCTGACCTCTCTGTACATATGACACTTGTGAATCTCTTGCCATTGAGGATGATATTTCTGATTCTAGAGAGTTGATGCTGTCCCTCCATAGAGTGAAAGAGTGGGCTGTCACCAGGACAGGTATGACAGCTATGTGGAGCAGGACATCACATACCCAGGCTCAGTTTCTCACTCATCCACAGGCACGCTGTGGGAAAACAGGCTGTCCATAAATATGTGGTGTTCAAGTATCTCATGGTCTATAGGAAACGTTGCTTCCTGAAAGTGAACCATAGCAGACAGGAGTCCACTGAGGCATTACAGCTGCTTCTTCCAGGTGCATATCCTCTTTACAGCTGTGGAGAGTTGAGATGTTACCTCACTGAATTTTTAGACCAACAGATTGAGTGAAACTAAAGGCTGTCTAGTGATCTCAAAACAAAAGAGATAAGTATAAAAACTACTTACCTGTAATGAGTAAACAAAAACTAGATTATTATCTTAGTAATTGTGAACTATTTCAGTTGATTTCGACAACTGCATTTAAGTGTATGTATACTTGGATCACAAGTTGATCCAAAGAGAATATTTCCATGAAACAGATTAACTTTTTTTTATTGGTTTCTCTCTCATTCATTGGGACATAGAGCAAGTGTGAAGGCAAAGGGACAAGCACAAACAAGGAGATGCTACAAAACAAAGGAAAAATGAATGTTCATGCATCTCTGAGGATCTGGACTCCAAAAGGAGGGATCTCCAACAAAACATCCTTCCTCAGTGGCAGTCAGCCCTTAAAAGAAGTCTAAGAGGGGTGGAGCCTTCTGGTAACAAAGGTGAATTGCCTTCACCTATGTTCCTAGGGCTGACTGGATCTTCACTTCAGATGCAAAACCAGTGGTTCAGCCCATGACTCAACAGTCCCCATACAGTAAGAGAGAGGAAGAAAGTCTTGGTTTGAAGGAGAATAGGGATTATTTTAGTAGAACATAGGCCTCTGAGAAGCAGAAGGAAGCAAACAAAAAGATTTGTTGGTAGACTTATACCAGAGAGAAGGTGAAGCAATATGATGCTTACTGCAGGCGTAATAATGAGGGATTTATGAGAACAGGTTATAAGTATAAGGTTATAAGACTGCATTAATCTTCAGCTTCTCGTTAATCTCCCAGTAATTAAATGCAATGGACAAAAATAAAAAGAATATTTTTACAAAAAAATAAGTTTTGCCAGCCAAGCTGTAGGTTTGTAACAGCATTCCTCATCGCTATGACTTTGTTTCACTTCTGGTTGGAAATCAGCGTCCATTCTATAGATTTGCTTCCAACTTCCTCTCTTCTCTCCCTTCTCTATAGTTAATCAGATATGAGTAACAGAGCTGTAACTTATGACTGTCATCTGTTGATTAGCCTGAATATCATGTGTAGACAAGCTTGTGTTCATAACACTGAAATGAAGCCAGACCCTGGAATGAAGATAAATATTAAAAAATAAATAAATAAAGCCACCACAAACTCTGGTGAGATAACTATCACACAAAAGAAAATTCAGCAAAAATCTTTAATCCATCCTTCAAGTATTGCAGAAGTACTGCATAGTGCTGAAACCTTCTGCACAGCTTGGTAGTATCTTGGTAAAATAGATTAGGCTAATCACTAGCCATTGAATTTTATTCTGCATCTGAGTTTCTTCACTTTAGTGTACTACAAATATCTACAAATATTAACTCTGTTAATTTACGATTTTCAGTTATCTTTAAAAAATATCTTTATAGTATTGAGGACTCTAAGCAGATAGGGATTACAAACTCAATGGAGTCATTTTTCTTCTCCAAAGTAGTAGCACTGTCACAACAGCAAAATTGTATTCTATCCAGGGAGAAAATATATTGATTGCTTACTTAGCAGAACTAGTGTACAGCACACATGACACCTATTCTCAACAGCTTGCACTGACCTCCAATTTGCTTTTGGATGTTGGACTTGGTGAATAAAGCCATGGGTTTTTGTACCTGTGACTGTTTTTCTTATCGTTCTCTCCTTGTGTCCTACCACTAGAGATCACTTGGAATCCATTTGTTAACACTCTTCATTAACTCAATGGGACTCAAGATTCTGCCATGTAAAGTACCATCTCCTGCAGCCCAGAAATCTTTTAACATATTTAGTGCCTGATTCAGAGAGTATTTACACAGATTTTTTTCCTTTTAAATGAGTAAAGACTGAGTTCAGAATCACAGAATAATGGAATGGTTAAAGCTGGAAGGGATCTCTGTGCATCACTTGGTCCAAATTCTGTTCCAGAAGGGACACACAGAGCAGGGTACCCAGGGCCATGGAAACATGGCTTTTGAAGATTTCCAAGGAGAAGACTGAAACTTCTCTGTATGCTGAAGGTCCGTTAGCCAAAGACCACAGAATCCTTTCTGATGTTAAACAGAACCTCTTGTGTTCAAGAAGGCACCACTGACAACAGTCGTGCTCCATCTTCATTGCACCTTCCCTTTTCATTTTTATAGACATCGATGAGATTCTTCCTTGAGCCTTCTCTAAGCCAGAATGTCACTCAGCCATTTCTAACAGGTAACATATCTAACAGATAGGTGCTCCAGTTCCTTAAACATTTTTAGGAGTTCATTATTTGACATCATTCTTGTTTGTCCTCTGTCTGTCTGCACATTTGTAATGTGGTAGATTTTTGCTTTGTTTCCCCAAATAAAAGGAATATTAAGAGGTTTGAAGTTACCAGGTCAAATTGAACTGAGGTGAGATATGACCATATGTTTTCCAGATACATGGTTCCTCAGTTGCTGCAGTAAAAAGATTAAACTTATCAGTCTAAAGCCAGCATCTATGAGGTCTTCTGTGACTGGTGGTATGAGCAAAAAACTCCCAGATCTAAAAATAAATCTTTCATCTAAACAGTCTTTGCAGCAAGGCATTGGCTGGTCACTTTGGGGAGTCTTGCAGGTCTTCTACTAAAATTGCTTGTGCTCTTTGGGGAAATTTAGAGCTTAAAATGCTCTGTGCTGTCAGCTGAGCTTCTCTCCAATACAAACATTCCCTAATGCAGTTGAGGGGATCAGCAAATGAACATTTGACTAAGCAACACACACTCAAAATTTCATTAGGTATGCTT
Source organism: Odontophorus gujanensis (assembly GCA_013399175.1). Lineage (NCBI taxonomy): Eukaryota > Metazoa > Chordata > Aves > Galliformes > Odontophoridae > Odontophorus > Odontophorus gujanensis. Next base: position 67,713 of record VXAB01004515.1, read on the forward strand.
TGTCTTTGAGAGTTTTGTTCACTCAGACCACAGCGTCCTTCATGAATTGTTATGCCTATGATATGGTATCTGTGCCTTCCTCAGATTTTAACATACATGGATAAAGAAATCTTACTAGGAAACAAGGTTTCGTACTGTATTTCTGGTAGTATGCTGTTTGCATCATCTCGCAAATCCCCACCCATGCAGAACTCACTCAGCTCTGCTCATTTATCTCATTCTGATGAGACGACTTCCACACTACACTGAAAGCTTCAAAGTAGTTAGTGAAGTCAACATTATTTATTATTTATTTGGTTCACAGATGGATCCAGACTGTGTTTCCAGTGCTTCCCCATAGTTTACAGTAAATCAAATGTGTGTGTGGCTGCGCAGACTGTACCCATTCCGGCCTTGGCAGAGCTGGTAACTTCTCAACAGTGTGAGTTTGTGTTAGCAGATGCTACACTGCAAAGTAATCTCTTTCTAAGGTAGTATATAGATTTTGACAGAAATTTCACTGGAAATATTTCTTTTGGGTAACAAGTGGTTGCCTCAAAATAAAAAATAAAAGGTGTCTGGCTTCTGTGATACTCATCTAGGTTGTGAAAAAAGAGGCTGTCAGAGTAGAAAATGAGTTCAGGTCTCCCTCAGCAGGAAAAACTTGGACTACACGTATTATCATCCTAAATAAGTCAATTCAGCCCTCAGTATCTTCTGAAATGAACAAGTGATTTCCTATCTAGCTATTTCACTGATTGCAAATGTTTCTATAAACTTAAAAACAAACAAAACAAGACATTAAAAACTTTGCTGTTGAGCCCATTCCCTCCAGAAAAAGATTGTATTTTGGTCTTGCAGTCAGAGATAACCTTTATCTTGGACTTCTTAGGAAACAAGGCTTATGCGATAGCAGTGCTTGTCCTCTGAGCCACCCTTCCTAATAACTTCTGAGCCTATGAGCAGACTGCAGCATGGTTTGCCAGCCACTCTCTTTCATACCAGCAATTGGTTCTGCATGCATGAAAGCAAAGACTGGTTGGAGCTCTCAATGTCTCTCATCTGCTGGGATTTCACAGGGAGGACTAACCCAGGTATTAGTGAGGAAAAACTCTAGGGACAGCAGGTATGGAAACTGGTAGGATATTGAACTTCATTAATTCTGTGGCTCACGTAACATTTTGGAGTGAAGATGTGGATAGGTGAGAGAAGATTAAATATTTTGCGTTTGGAAAACTCCTCGAAATGGCATGCAAAGCAAATCCTCCTCTGCTCTGCAGAGTTTCCTAGGGAGTGCCTGCCCCTGTCTCTTTATCACAGCTTATCTCCCATGCACTGTCCTTTTAGCATTACATACCAGGCCCAATCAGACAGCTGAGCAGCTGTGTTATCGCAAACTAAAGCCCTCTCCTCCTTATTCTGCAAGAACAGATAAATGGGAAGCAGGTGTGTTGTATCCTGCATGCTAACTGAGTGAGTGCTCCCCAAATCTGCTTCTTCAGTTCTTGCTTTTATCTTGTCTTTAACACCAAGCAACCACCACTGATAACAAGCAGATTAGAAACACTATCAGATTAACATTTTTATGAAATAAATGGTCAAGAACCTCACATTAAAAGACTATCTTCCCTGGCATTAAGCATCCTTCGCTCACCCAGGAAGCCTTTATCAGCCTGAACCTACTCTGCTCATTGCATAATAAATCTCCGAACTCTGATTTCATCGTAAGGAAATTCTTCATGAGGACAGCAGGGAGCTAAATGGATGACTGTGTTTGAAAGGAAAATCAAGCAAAAAGATTAAAGTGCTGGTCTTCTTTAGCTTAAAACTAACTCTCTGTACTAAATCTTTTAGCTGGGGGATTGCTTCATTTGGTTGTTTCATGGTGTGACACAGTTTTTTCTTTCTCTGAGGCAGTTCAAATTTAGCTTGGGTCAAATTTACTTCAGATAGTTTTGTTTTGTCGTTTTTTTTCTTTTTAATTTTATTTTTTAATAAAAATTCTTTTTTTTTTCTCTCTCAAAAACAAAGCTTTCTTTCCTTTTCCTCTCCAAAATCCTACTATTGCTATTAGCACTTCTGATTTATTCTCTTATTATGATTGAAAAAACTGAAAAAGAATCATAAAATTTCTTGAGTTGGAAGGGACTCTTCAAGTTCATCTATTTCAAATCCCCTGCAATGAACAGTGACACCTACAGCAGTATCGTGTTGCTCAGAGCCCCATCCATACTGACCTTTAATGTCTCTAGGGATGGGGCACGCACCACCCCTCTGAGCAACCTGTTCCAGTGTTTTACTACCCTTATTTTATAAAAATTTGCTTTTCATACCAAGTTGAAATCTTCCCTCTTTTATTTTGAAACTATTTACCCCTGTCCTATGACAACAGACCCTGATAAAGAGTCAAATAGCCCCCTTTTAGGTGCTGGTAGGCTACTATCAGGTCTCATAGTTTTTGACTTCCATTGCTCAATATGGAAGTATATCTCAGGCCAAAAACTGGAAAGCATGAAAAAGTAGTTTGATAAACAAGATCTTGATACATGTTCCGCAGAAAAGTCAGTGGAAACTGAGCAGAGATCACTTTGAACTCTGACAAATGGAAAAACTCAACTTAGTTTGGGCCCTGATTACATCGGGGATAAGACTGAAAATAATGCTTCCTCCCACTATTCCTGGAAAAGTTAATATACTGAAAACGTTCATCCTTTTCTTTCAATGGTAAACCCTAAAGAAAACATCACAGCTGTTGTCACTAATTTGCATTGTTCTGGTTGCTACTGAGGTAAGACTGGGGATGAGATTTATGAGGAAAAGACTCTAAATAGAGCCCCAGGGAATGAGCACATTGAGTGATGTTGAAGGACTGACATTCACAGAGCACCTGCTGCATTTCTCCTGGACAAACAAAGCTTCCGAAGTTCAGGCACTTTCAGATGAACACTCAGTGAGAAATAAAAAAAGAAAAACCTTTTCTACCAAAATTGTCTGGCACAGAAGCACTGATTTTGTGTATAGTGTATCCATGTTAAATTACGATAACTTGATGAGGTTTTCAACAGCTCCTGTCCCAGAAACAGTTTTATATTCATTTAGTGCTCTGTTGCTCTTCGATACCTTCCGTAAAGACAATCTTCAGCCTACTTTAGCTATGCTTTAAAACAGGCTGGCTGGCAGGGTCCCAAACTATTCAACTTGCATTTCTTGATTGATTTGACTTCCAATCCTGAGATTACTTTTGAAAAACATATAGTGTCTAAAGGAATCTGAGTTGAGTTTTCTCTTCAGGATACTAGACAGCCTCTATCTTTTATTATAGAACTATACAATACTCAGACCCAATCATTAATAACTTTCCTTTGCACCGTCCTTAAAACTGCATGTAAAGTCCAGTACATTGCCGTTAAATTAAACTTTTTTTCTCACCTTCGGGAGAAGAATAAAGCTTCATCTGTGAAGAGTCTCTTTTTCCGTTTTGTTGAAAATTTCTCCAGGAATCCCTAGAGGAAACATTGTTTTCAGTTGTACCCCAGATGTAATCAGGGCAGACGCCCTAACTGGTACAGTAAAAACGGGTTAATTTTTTTGTTTAAAAAAAACCATCCCTAGGATCATATCTAAATTAGTGAATTCCTCATATTCAACTTTGTATTAAATATGTAGGGAAACAATCAAAAAATGTGTTTTGGTGTTTTAAGTGAAGGATAGGCTGCTTTCAGTTAACAACCAGTAATTCCTACAGCAGTGATTCTAAGGCTAGATTTTGTAGCTCATATTCACATTGTTTTGAATGTACCTTAAGCTAAAATCTGCAGTTGTCCTATCAGTGGAAATTTTGCCCTTGTTTCCAGTGGAAGCAAAAGGGCTGCAGACATATAATGATATGTTAATATCATTTTGGAGGAACAAGAAATTGTTAAGTAATTCTTGCTAATACCTGTTAGTATCTCATTTTTAGCAAAGAAATAGTATTAGGCAGACTTGACAGTATTTTAACCCTTAGCATTTCAGAATGAATAGTAAGGAGTTAAGCTTTTGTTTGCAGAGCACCTTTCATATAACCGGTTACTAAACTATTGTGCAAACATAACTGATTGTGTGAACAGTTCATTCATGTGATTCACTGCAGCCAAGAGCAGATTTCAGCAACAACTGAGGCTGAAAAAAATGTCCACATAGAAAAAAAAATCAAAGAAAAGGGCACGAGGCAATAATGATTCTACAGAGGAGACTATTTTATTTTTAGTGTGAAAGATTATTGGGGATGGAGTAGAAAGGTTGGGGATGGAGTAGAAATGTTAGGTATGGAGATTCCAGCAACTAGGTAAATAAGAGGCGACATGACCAGACAAAAAACAGTGATTGGGCAGGAAGACTAAACAATAGAAGTGCTCTCAGCATCAGATGCCAATTTCCAATAAATTCAAGCATCACACAGAGTTTTATCCACATGATTCCTATTGACTTTAATAGGAGTCATGCAGCTAAAAACTCTCATTGCTTGGAAAGTTGCTTATTAAAAAGTGAATATATAAAAATAATTCAAGACAAAGGGGCTATTCTGAAAGACCTGGATTGGAGAAACTTTGTTATGCCCGAAGAGAATTTGGACAGATAGCTACAGTACTATCCTGGACTCCCTTTTCCACTTTATATTGTACTTGTGCCTTCCTCCAGCATTAGTTACTGAATAAAGGGGAATGTGATCCTTTAGTCAAATGACAAATGTAACTTAATACAGGTTAATGGACTCAAATCCCAATTTTAAATTTTTCAGTATTTGGTCCATAAATTAATGTGGCTAATGTATCTTTTAATGCCAGATTTCAGGAGGAAGATGTAAGAGTATAGACAGCTGAGTGCACTCAGGTTTATACTGTCTTCTGTAATCAGTATATCTGTATACTTTATAAGACATTGTTGTGCAAAGAGATGTTCTGTATTTTTGAGCTATTTTACCGATAGCTCTCTTCCACCAACAAGTATTGTCCCACAGAGAAAATGCTCTGAAAACAAATTTACACTTGTTTTTAATCTCTATTTGCTCTCCCGTCGTATTTACCAAGTCACAAAGCAGAAAATAGAATGGTTGGGGCTAAAGATCAGTAAAATATTTTAATCCGAGATGTTTGATGATAAAAAGTGTACAAAACAATTAGAGGGACAGCAATTCTTTGAAGACACATTAATGAATCTGTAGCTTTCTGTCAGACCATCCTCAAAGTACCAGGTCTGAATGATCCTCATGAGGAAAATTAGCTGAATTCATTCTTGAAGATATTTATTGTTGGGGAATGGCTGCAGGAGCAGGGTGGACATGATGATATGTATGAGCATAGCCTAAGTGGCAGCACAGATTGCATAGTTATGGAAAAGGCACTGGATACTGGCAGAAGGTCACAGTATCCTTGGGCTAAGCAGTAAACAACCTAAGCCCAAGGCAAAACTTACCTGAACAATGGCTATGGCCAGATGACTGCTCAAGAGTAATGGGACTGCTTTGTTACATGCTGTACCTAGAAACTACTTAGTGTTTGTTGTATACATCACCTAGCATTTGCCTAGCAATCATCTATGTTGCCACTACCTTGCCTAGAAATGATCAACGCTGTGTGTATACCGTGCTTAGCAGCTATTCGGTGTTGTAGTAACATGCCTAGCAACTTTCACTGGCAACCAATGATAAGCCAGCAGGAAAGAGAATGTCAGATGTGAAACTATTATTTCAAATTGTTCACTTCCACTGAGAAGTGGAAAATATCCAAACGCAGATGATTTTTGTTTCATGGGATAGACATTCCTTTGGAGGAAGATAATATTCCTAGGTGCATGAGCATATTTTACCAGTAGTTACTTTCCACAGACAGAGTAGCCCAACGCAACTTCAGCTGTTAAACATGCAGATCTCTTGCATGAACCATTGCCTAATCGTTTTCTTGAGGAGAGTATTATACATCAGGTTCCAAACTATGACAGCAGAAGACAGCTGCAATATTGAATATTCCATACTAATATATCCATACCATGACAGGCAGTTCAGTATTTAAGGCATAAACTTTATGCAAAATGCTACCTCTTAGAAATACAAATCAGGAACCATACTGAATGCTGAATTATAACCTCTATAGCTCATTACCTCTCTCAAATACACCCCGTACTAAAATTATATGCATTCCAAAATATAAAAGGTTTCTGTATTGAAATAAAAAGTTCTTAAATTTTGCTTTCCTTAAGTGTATTCAACTGCTCACCTCCTTGGCAATAGCAGGTAAAGGTCAAGGCAAATTTTAGAAACTTCAGCATTTAAGTCAACTTCCAATCACAAGACATTTGGAAGGCTACAGTAATTCAAGAAGGAATAGCCTATACCTTCTCCATCACGTTTTAATTTTTTGAATGTTTTATGAAGTATTTGGGATCTTATTGAATACAGATATGATCAGAGAGGGAAGAAAGTAGAATTGCTATGACTATTCCTTGGTCATACTGTAACCCCAGTGAAGTCAGCTGAGTGGCAAAACAAAGAAAGGACATATACACATATGAGAAAGCATACATTCCCATATTGATAGATGATGCTTGTATTAAAAACCTGAAACAAGAAATTTCAAAAGGAAGCCATGTGCAATACATAGAAATGAGTGTCACTGACATTCTCATCTTCAACAAATGGATAATACATATATAATGTACTACCAGGATATACTGATATTTCTAGTAGCATAAACAGTCTTTCAGTACAAGATGCAGGAAGTCTGTTAGATAACTGAAGACTGAAAAAACAAAAGCAACCTGTGTCACCTATTTATATTCTTTAGACATACATGAACAAGATGTTAGTACCTCAATGCATCTGTATTTGTCCTTCTGGTTACTCTTTACAGTAACGTACTCTGTTTGCTGAACTGAGATGTCCCATCTCAAAGGCATTTGGGGTTCAAAATAAGTATCTCAATGCCTGAGTTCAAGGCACAGTGACTGCACTAGAAGGTGAGAATACACCTGACTAATGTAACCACCACAGTATTAAGCAGCAGTGGAATGGCATGTTTTTTCCACAGATTTCATACATATTAAAATGCTTTCTGTAAAATCTGAGTAGAATGTTTCTCACTGGCAGAATGTTCTGTGATCTGAGTGCCTACTCTCTGTCCCTTCAACTGAGAGTGGGCCAGTGTTTATGTAAATGGCAAAAATCTCAAAAAGACAAAAGATGTGGCCTCATTGTGTAATACATAAGTCAGAACAACCATGAGAAGCAAGTTCCCAATTTCCCTAAGCTATTTTTGCTCTCATTCAAAGCTAACTATGCATTAGACAGTAGTTTACATGGAATGGAGTTTCTATTTCTTCATAGTTACCAAGCTGAATCATGATAAATTACCTTCATGTGACACAGCCATATCTCCCTGTTTCCAGGCTTTTAAAATAATATGTTGTCTCCTGTTAATGTCAACCTAGGAAACTCTTTCTCCTCTTCCCAGAATTTTAGATGACTAAGTTTCCCCCTTCAATTAGGAGAACTAGCTTCTCAACATAGAAATGTTAAACGTCAGTGTACAAACAGCCTCTCTCATCCAGATTTCTGCCTCTTCCAGGACAGAAATAATGACCTGGAAAACTCTGTCCAGACTTCAGTTATTTTCTCCACTTTTCCTGTTGTTATGAATGAAAGAAACACAAGACCACTACAGAAGGTGTTAAGCTGCTTTTCTTTGCTTTCTAAACTTGAAAGTCAGGGCAGGATCTCCACTACATTACCAGTGCTCTCTCCTTTGCAGTGCTGCAATAAAGGTAACCAAGAGAAGATGGAGGAAGCAGAAGGCAGAACTCATAGAATCATAGAATTGAGTTGGAAGGGACCATTAAAGTTCATCTAGTCCAACTCTGCAATGAAGCAGGGACACTACAACTAGATCATGTTCCTCAGAGCTCCATCCAGCCTTACCTTGAGTGTCTCTGGGCAACCTGTTCCAGTGTCTAACTACCCTTACTGTGAAGGCTAAGAGGGAGGAGATGATGTTAGAGGCTTTTGTTAAGCTTTGCCGTACTGGTTTCCCTTGTGATGGTTGCAGCAGTTCTGCTCCATGCTAAGTCTGATCTAGCAGATGGCAGTCCAGCCCATTGTCAGGGTGTTTGTGCTAGATGGTGCTTAAAGTCCCCTCCAACCTAAGCCATTCTGTGATCGTCAGTTAGGGTGCACATTCAAAAAGTCTTAAACATGGACTGCAGAAAGTCCCTGAGCTAGGTGAGTGAACACAATGTATGAGTGGTTATTTTTAAATTCACAGTTGTGATAAGATGCCTAAAATATTTTGATTCTTCATTTAAGATGCTTTGCTCAAGAGATTTTGAGATCCTTAACTTAAAGATAAATATGTTCTTTAAAAACACACAGAGAGAAGCAAATACCCTAATATGCCATCCCTTGGCAGGTGAATGCAGCAGAAAACTTTCCTGCCCTCAGACATCTTTCTCTGTGCCAGTAAAAATGTAACCTTAAAAAAAATATATATATATATATGAAAAGTAGTCAAACCACATAAACAAAATGCTGATTCTCCAGGGTCAACATACAAAAGTATGTCTGAAGTCCAGAAATATGTTAATTGCAAATCAAAGAAGAAAGCATAATGCAATGAAGTACTGATTCTCTGCAGGTTTCAGCTGGCACCTGCATTTAGTTTACTTGTTTTGTTTCCACCTTAATGAACATATGGAGACTGCTCTATAAGGGGAGCAACATGTCATGGTCTCTGTAAGTAGTTTTGTACAGTTGCTGAAATGAAACAGAATAAGTGGCTGTGTAAACACCTTTCATTAATCACCCAAATGCTGCTATGACACTTAAGATTGCAGTCTTGATTAAGAGAAGTCCATGTTACTAGTTTTTATGTTCATGCAAATATTATGAAACTCCAATAATATATTAGGAAAATAGTCTGTCAGAAGGAAATTGATCAATCACCAGTGACTGATTTGTTTTTTATTTTCATTTTTTCTTGAAAAAAAAAAAATGTTGAAACCAACATATCCAAATATCTACCTAAAATCAAACAGTGCTACTGATTGTACCCACATTCCCTATGCACAATAGTATGGAGACATGGGGATAGGGTGAATAGCAGTTTTGGGCCCCTCGCTACAAGAAAGACACTGAGACCCTGGGGCATCCCCAGAGATGATCAATGAAACTGGCAAAGGTATGGAACACAAGCCTTCTGAGAAGCAGCTGAGGAAACTGGGGTTGTCCAGTCTGGAGAAGAGAAGGCTGAGGGGACCTTATAGCTCTCTACAACTGCCTGAAGGGAGACTGTGGTGAGGTGGGGGTCTACCTCTTCTTCTGCATTACTAGCAATAAGACAAGAGGGAATGGCCTCAAGTTGCACCAGGAAAATTTCAGCTAGGATGCTAGGAAAAAATGTCTTCTCTGAATTAGTGGTCAAGTGCTCAACCACGCAGGGAAGTTATGCAGTTGCTGTCCCTGGACATGTTCAAGAAACTTGTAGACATTGTCCAGAGGGGCATAATTTATTGGTGAAATATTGGTGGTAGGTGGATGATTGGACTGAATGACCTTGGAGGTCTTTTCCAACTTTGGTGATTCTATGATTTTATGATTCTATGAGATGACCAAGAACTGTGGACCTTGAAGCTCACCTTAGTGTTTGCAGGATTCCACAAAAGCTGAAAACTACTATCACTTGATGTGATAATGAGCATGGACGCTCCAGGAAACAAAGCTGTGATAAGTCTGTGAACTCTGTACCGTCCAGTTTAGACAAACCCTCTGAACTTATTTCATTCTTGGTCTCTTCTTCATATACCCTTTCCCTACTGGGGTCTTAAGCTGTTTCAGGTAGATTTCTCAATTGCTAGATTTCTGTTGCTTACTGGGAAGTGCAGAACATTTTAAAACTCCGAGTTTCTCTACATTTCCTATTCCTAAAAAAGTCTACATGTCTGGACTGTGCTGAAGCTGAGGATGCCAAAAGCCCTAACACCTTTGCTATGAAGGCAGCTGATGCACTGAGGTTTCCCAAAGCCTCTCAAGATCTGATCTTCTACCAGATAAGCTGACAGGAGGCCAAAATAATTTCTGATAGAAACCTGCTTTAGTATAATTTCTAGCATATAAAAAGAGAGAGGATGAACGTTTCTCAGTGCACCGTATTTAAGAATTGGCATTTTTCCACAGAATCTTGCTTTGCCAGAAAATTCAGAGTTGCAATAAACTATTTGAGAAAGTGGATGAGACCAAAATGTCAGAACACGATTAGCAGTTTAGAAGTCAAGAAATAAATTCTCATGCAATAGGATGACCAAAAATAAATAAATTTTGAAATCTCACAAATATGTTGTTTGCATTAAACTATTAATTTCACGGAAAATGACAGATCTAATACAAAGATTACCTATTAACTCTGAAAAATAATTTCAGAATTTCTTATTGCTGCTCTGTCTATTTTTGTTCCTTGGGAAAGGCCCAGGCTGTGTAAGTTCAGAGAATGCTTTATCTTAGAATAGAATCATAGAATCATTTAAGTTGGAAAAGAACTCTAAGGTCACCTAGTCCAGCCATCATGCCATAACTACCCATATTACCACAGTCATCTCCAGATTTCTCTTTTTTCTCTGGACCTTCTGATATTTGCTTACTTTCCATGTACTCAAAACAACAAAAACATCACAATCTGCCAGATTTTCTTGGCTATCAAGAGAACTGGTATCAGCAGTGCAAAACTAGATTACTGCTTCTTGATGCTTCTCTAAAGAAATTTGAGTCTTCATTGTGGCTATTATAGGAATGAAAAACATCTGATCAACAGTACAGATATGTAGTTAATATGGAATTACACCTTTTCTTGTTGAACAAATGTCACTAGGCATAAATCCTGTTTTAGATTAGTGTCTTGGAGTAATTTTAATGTGACATGTAGTTATGTGTAACAACATGACAATTGTCTTAGAAGACAAGGTGGCTTGTGTCCATGATGAGTCTGACTGCTGTTAGGTGATTCTGTGCCTGCTACAGGTAGGCAGCCAGAGACTATTCCTTGTAGTCTACTAGGTCAACTGATCATTTTAGTATTCATCAAAAGATCTGCTCATTTATACTAGAGATAATGTATGTATAAACTCAGTATTTTAAGCATTGTCTTCTATCCATCTACATGATTTGTCTTGAATTCACAGGGAAAAAGAAATTCTATGAGACAGTTAAAAGTCATTTTATAAATTCTGAATCATTACTGGTTTATGGCATCTAGAATGTTTACAGTAATATAGGAAGAAATGGTTCTGAAATCTAGCAGCTGCTGTTTGGCTTTCTATATTTCCTTGTTAATACAATTAACTCCCACACAATCCCTGATAACACTCCCATTAACCCTGTCCAAACAAGAATAATAATATAAACTTATCCTGCCCATCCTGCCTCTCTAGCAAAACCCTGAGACATACTGGCACCCATTTAAAATAAACCCTACAGCCATTCATTCTTAATGATTCAAAACTGACAGATTTATTCATATACTTCACCATACACACTTAGCCCCAGAGGGCCATGGTGTATTTTCTTCCTAGATCCTCAGGGAATTGATGCAAATGCTAAGTTCTCTGCTTAAGAGAGTTCTGGGAGTGGAATAACAAGTATAGTGTTGCTCAGGACTGAGGAACTCTGATGCAGGGGAAGATTGCATAACACCTGCTAATATTAAAACTGGATCTTGCTGGTATAACGAGCACCCACTTTTATGACAACGAATTTGCACTAGAGAGCTTTTGGGGTTAGGTTATGTCAGTCCTCCACACACTCACTACTAAAAGTAGGATAAGAGTTCCTCTTGTTGACATCAGGGCTGGTCATATTATATTCTGAGAAACAGTTTATGTAGTAGAGCATTTCTCCACAAATTTCGTTGAAAAACCAACTTGGAAACTTCAAGTAGGCATTTTTCAGGTATTCAGTACAAGATTACTTGATTAAAATCAAAATTATGTAAAAGCTTAAAGAACTTAACAAAGCTTATTTGTGTCTACTAAGGTGGATTGTTAGTTTGTGTAAAGGCAGCACTTTGAGAAGATTTTCCCAAGAAAAGGCTTGGTTGGAAATTGTACCTGCAGAATATGTCAGGTATATGAGAAAGGTAAAGGATGAAAAGCTTCTAATGCACTTGGTGATCTAAATCTGGAAATAAATTCACTAAAATTCACCTTGGACACCAAGCAAGACAAAATAAGGTCAGCCAGTTGGCGGTATCAGTTGTGATCTAGAGATAAATGGGGGAAAATCTTGTAATTAGAAATAGATCTGCAAAATACAATAGCCTTTAAGTAGTGAGGAAGAAAGAAAAGATCACAAAGAAAATGGAGTGTCATGGTAGAGAATATAATGTAGAGGGCTTCTGAAAGATATAGGGAAGACAGGAATGGTAAAATACTGGAAGCCAGTCCTTACATTATTCCTACAGTTACAACAAATACATGAGTCATCACAGATAAAGCAGAATCTGAGACAGCCAGGAAGTTTTCTGATTTCTCTCAGGCAGGACATGAGGTATAAGTATTTCAAGACAGCTTTAAAGAAAAGGAATAAATTAAAGCCTCTCCTAAAGAAGAAAATGTTAAATACAGGTGGGCTTCCCCTTTTACATTTATCTTTTAATTCATGAATGAAAGAACATCATAAAATCAAGCCAAATTTGGATTTATATCCCCCCAGTGTCTGAACTTATTAGGAAACAGTGGAATTCACTCTAAGATTCATCCCAACCAAATTTATAGTACTACAGTGTAGATATTTTCATTCAAGTTAGTCATGCTTGGTTCCCCTTTGTAGTAGGTAGAGAAAATCAGACATTTTTAGGTGATGATCTGTTTTAGATATCTACTGCAGAATGATATCTGTTGGTCCCCAAAAGCACCTGCCTTTGTCTAAACTGTGAGTTTAGACTTCTGGTCCAGATAAGGTGTATGTGCTATACACATCCACCTCTGTTTGAATGTCTCATGCAAAAAGGCAGCATTTTATTGTAGAATACTATGTTATTCAAACCAAATATATTTTTTCTTTCAGATAAGAGTGGTTTCTGTTCCTCTTGAATTTTTGTAGCTGTTTATATACAACTAGTAGTTTCATTCTCTTCTCTGTCACAAGGAGGGAGGTAATTGATAATGGAATGCCTCTTTTTAAGAAACTTTCACAGGATTTTGACAAAAAGAAATCTGTTTGAATACATTGGAGAACAGACCAAAGCCCTACCTTCTCAAAAGAGCCAAGAGAGTGCAACACTAAATTTCTTGAGGATGACTGGGAAACTGGACTGTGGAAATTCTAAAACAAAGCTCAAAGACAGACATCCAGCCTAGGCAGAATCATAGAATCAGAATGGCTTGGGTTGAAAGAGAACTTAAAGATCATCGAGTTCCAACCCCCTGCAGTGGGCTGTTTGCCACCCACTGGATAATGGCTTCCCAGGGACCCATCCAACCTGGCCTTGAAAGTCTCCAGGTATGGGGCATCCACACCTACTCTGGGCAACTTATTACAGTGAACAGGCTAGTTCAAAGTTCACTATAGACCTAGATCTTATACATGGATACAAGCAACCTTTGTAAGCAAGTTAAGTGTAGCAAGGAAGCTACAAAATAACCTAAAAAATCTTTCTGTTTCTTTTTATTTTTCACCACGATAGTCTATCTATAGGAAATGTTAGCAATTGTATTTGGCATTACCTGTGAATATATTTGACAATATAATGAAGGTTGAAGGTGACAGGAGAGGAAATATATTCTAAAACAAAACAAACAAAGGATATAAATATACCAACTAGAGTCCGAGGCATCTTATTCTCTCCTGAAAAATAAAACAAACCAAATAAAAATGTTTTCAAGACATTACATAAACATGACGGTCAAGATTTGAAGTTCAGGAAGTAGTCTGATGAGTTCCATTTCTACTCTTTACAGTTACCCTTAAGATTTTTTAATAGTAAATCAATCTTCTTCAGACAGGCTATGATTAGCAGAGCAAAGTCTGACCACGGCAGTAGGACGTGTGTTCTGGGCACATATTACCTTACTACTCATTCCTGGCTTACCACACATGGACAGAGTCCTCTCATTGAAAGGACCAAGAAGCGAACAAGGGTGAGAAAAGTGTTGTTCTTAATTTGGATTATGTGTAGACTTTTAAATTAGACCTATTTTACTCCTTTGAAAGACTTAACGTGGAAAAGGTGGCTTGGACTTAACTGAAAAATATAAAATTAGTTCAGGTAAACCAGACTGTTACCTCTTCCTTCTACTTTAAAGACTGTATAGTTTTCCCTTACTGTAACTAATTTTAACAATCAGCAGTGTGTTGTTTGTGTTAACCTTACTGAAAACCAAGAGGAACTTTTAGAAGTTAATTATATATCACTGTGGAGTAAAATAACGTGTGCCTGTTAGAATGGGAAGAAAGAAAAAGCTCTTAGAAATGCAAAATAGCTATCATTAAAATGAATCAATTCCCAAAATATACCACCTATATACGTTAATATGAGACAGTATTCTATGAATTAACTAATTGTTTTAATGAAGGTAAGTGCTATAAGAGTTTTCTAAAGGAGGATGTTTCAAAGATGCCAACATATTGACATACTGTCACCTAATTCAAGTATGCTATTAACCAGCAAAAGTGAAGCCCTACTCAAAGATATTGATTCAAGTACAATTTGAATGGCAGAAGATGCAAAGAATTGGCATGGAGCTGCATGAAGGGAGAGTTAAGCTGAATACTGGGAAAAGTTTCTTCACTATAATGTGGTCAGACTGGAAAAGGCTTCACCGGGCAGTGGGCACTACCCCAAGCTGTTGGAGTACAAGGATTTGGACAACACTCTCAGATTTGAAGTTTGATTGTCTTGTGTGGAGTCAGGAGTTGGACTCACTTACCTTTGAAAGACCCTTCCAAATCAGGATGATCTATCATTTTACGATTCATTCTATCAACTAATTTTCTGAAAATATGAAATGGACTTCTGTCTACAAAACATATAGCTCCGTTTCTGTCATTATAGATTCAAGTTGTGAATTAACAAAGTTCTTTACTGAGAAGGATCTGAAATCTTGACAACAAATTTGAGGTTGCACAAAAGTGAAAAAAACCACCATATTTTCATAATATTCTCAAACCAGAAACATTATAATAAATATTAATGAGAAAATTTCTTAATGGACTTTTTATCCCTTCTAAGCATATGATATACAGAACTCAAGAGAAGGCAGCAAATTTCTAAAATATATATGATTTAAATGAAAAAAAAAATGTAGGATAAGTAAGCAAATGAAGATTTGAGAAAGACTGAAGGAAAAAAATTAAAAAAAAAAGATCTGAAGCAATGGAATGATAGAGGGCAAGTGACTGTCTTCATATATTTTATATCTACTTATTTGAAAATGAAATGCCACACAAATGGCACCTGACTTACGCTGACTTCCATTGCTATCTTAGAAGTGATGTATTAGTAAAGAGGTTTCAAATATTGGCTTATCCAATAAGCTTTTATATTCACCTAATGCTTTAATATTTTGTCCATAAAATAGTCTTTATAGGGTTGTTCACCATGTGCAGACCCAATGGAATTCATTTTTATTGTTCTGAATCAAAATTCAATCAAACCTAACAGGCTTTCTGCTTCTTAATAATGGAGATCAAAAATAGTAAAGGTAAGATCAAAGAGTAAAGTGGCCCATTCTCATATCGCCTTGCTGGGTGCATTTCCACTTCTATGACAATCACACATCTCTTGTGGATGTGAGGATGAACCAAACCATAATCACTCACCTAAACAGGCTTGTGTGCAGGAAAATTATTGTGCCTCTGCATTTCTTTATCCACACTTCCCAAAGTTTGGTCAGGAATCAGTAACAGTATGAAAATGATTAAAAATCATGACATAACATGCAAACCTTAATTCTTTAGGAACTTGAAAGATTAAAGAAAGTATCTCAAAATAGGCAAAAAATAAAAAGTTCTTAAATCAGATTATTAGACAGATTCACTTATTTGACAATGTTTCCAATTTCCCTTAAAGACCTCATCCTCTCCATTTTCTGCTCAACATGAAGATATGAAATTTAAAAGAAAAAAAAATCAAAAACTTATTGACTTTTTCCTGGATATTTTCTGTTAATCCAAACTTTTCCTCCCATGCTACCTCTATTCAAAATAACCAGAACACCATTCTTGGGGTATAAAAACCAGGTGCTGCTAAATAAAAAGCATCAATGATTTTAATAACTGACTCATGCTAGAATTTAAATCTCATGCTAATATTTAACTCTGAGTTCACCAAGATTTACTGTATGAAAGCTAACAAATGCATAATATTTTTCTTCATCACTATGTAATACTACAAAGATTCATATTTCTGCTTCACCTCAACCCCAAGAATTATCACACTGTAACCAATAAAATTGGTATTATGCTTAAATTTATGTGGATACATGTGACGTTGCTGTCTTAAAGAAGGATTATAGCAATAATGTCATGTATTTACCACTATGTATGCATCACAGAATTTGGAACAGGGACTAAAGTTTTGGACTTTTATTTTTTTACTGTGGTCTTTTTCTTTAAGTAGTTCTTGTCCTTAGAACTTTGCTCAGATTTTATTTTTTTCCTATTGCATTCACTTGGGGCAGCTATCATATCATAGCTAGGAAAAGATAATTGAATGAAGAATTGATTTTTATTGCCTGTAATAAAAAGCAGTTCTTATTACTTTTACAAATTACTCATAATTACAATTGTCTAGAGAATGTCTTATCACCCTGAGTGGAGCTGAAATAAGCTGGATGCACAATAGTACTTCTGTGTCTGTGATTTAAAACTTGTGTTCTCATTAATGGTAATGTAAATTAATACTATGGCAAATTTACTTCATATCATTTTACTGGACAGATTCTAATGCTGTTGAGGAAGAATTTTATGCAGATGTGCAATGTATTTCTGCAGCACTTGACTGAGTTTGAGAAGTTTCTTTAATTATTAAGGAATCAGATCTGATTCATGAAACATTTTGATTATATGTTAGAGCCCAAATGCTGGAAAATCTGAAGTCATATAACTAGGTATCAGATTTGTTACATTACAGCCATGTAAAGCTGGTTTCACCATTAAAGTTGTACTGATCAGGTTCAGTACGTATATATTCAATGGCCCTTCCTAAAGCTTTGTCTTTAAATTTTCCAGAAAAGCCTCATCAAGCTTGCACCTGGTACAGCTGAATACTTTTTTTTTTTTTATCAAGCAGTAATGCTAATAGAGAATATATCTGGCTTTCTTTCTTTTTTCTTTTTCTTTTTTAAAGTAGATCAGGTAATTCTGGGTCAATTTCATAAATCTGATCAGTTATAGGACAGAAAAGGAAAAGCTAGAATTAATCACAACCTCTCTCACCTCCCTACAGAAAAATGAATTGTTAAAAATCCCCTGGGAAATCAGTCTTCATTAACTTCTTTTGCAGTTTTATGCCTTGCTTAAAAGTGCCATTCTGATAAGTCAAGTTATTGATCTCACTTGATTATAAAGAAAGTGTCTTTCAAGAAGAACGAGAACCAGTTCTGGGAGGAGAAGTTTTTTGCTGTGCTGAGCTGCTGTGTGGCTGGGACCCACCTGGCTTACCCATGTTAAGGAGTGTGAGCATTGACAAAGGTTGATTTTCTATGAAATATTTTAATGCTAAAGAAAATCTGCTATTTTTTTCATGTTATTTTTTATATTTTATGTGTATTAACTCATTCATTTAAAGCAAATATTTATACTTAGACAATATTGTGTAAAATAAGATTCATTATTATCTTTACCACTCAACAAGTGCTATTAATTCACTAAAAACTGCCTAAGGATATAATCAGCAATTTAAAGAGCAGTTCATATATTCAGCTTGCATGCCAGATACCTAGGCATATCCTAAGCACAACATGCAACAGAAACTGGCAGTTTATATAGGCACGCGCTGGGCTTTTGCATTTATTCAGTAGTACAATGAAATTATCAAGCTGTTTATTAATGTATATGGTATTTCAAATGCTCTTTGCCTGAAGCTTTCTTATGAATAAAAACCTTTCATTTCCATCATTTCCCAGAAAAAAAGAACTTAAACTGTTAAACATATTCATATATATACACATTAAAAACTTGTAAGGCTACTCTCAGGCCATCCTTCTTGAATTTTCAGTGAAAAAATATGTATTTAGACCTAGTTAATAAAATCTTGAAATGTCATTCTACACTCAACAGGATAATTTTTGGCAGTTAATTTTAAAACAAACATAAGTAACTATAGCCTCAGAAAGAACTCTTCTGGTCTACATAGTCCTGGGAACCTCAAAGGACAGAGATTGCTCCCTGCCTGGATTTAGCAGTCTTGTGGATTTTGCAGCTTTTTCTGAGGTTTCCCATGGCAGCCCCCCACTCTGCATCCTTGTCATCTGCAGCATCTGAGAAGATAGCACTTTCTTGAGCCTCATAAACATGTGCCACCAGGTTCTCAAGTATCACAAGTCATACGTATGTTGCCATATATATTTAGATTTCTGCTTGCACTACAGTCTGGACTCATTTTCTTTGCCTTTCCACTTGTGCTTGCAGTGGCCTAGGTAGGCAAGGTAGCAGAGAAATTTCATCACAGTGTTGTCAATGTGCTCACTTTCTTGTCTTCACATGTTCTGTAGATATAACAGCCCCATTGTGACTTCTCTTGTCCTGTGAGTCACACTATCCCAACACTACCTACTTTCAGGAGGCCTCCACAGTAGAACTATCATCATGAGGTAACAGACCACCCACTGCTTTTGCTGATACAGCTCATAGGCAAGGACTGATACTGACCCTTAGATGAAGCCGTGGTATAGGTTACTATCTGAGAAATCCTATGGAAAAACTCTCTGGGAAACTATTTGAGAAGCCAAAATGAAGCTGAGTCGTGTGACAATAGGGCAGCACTCAGTTCAGAAAGCAAAGGTAAAACATATTTTACCTAAGAGAATTGAATGAGTCAATTAGGATTGTAAGGTGTACTTTTCCTTTTTAAGATGATTTTCGCAAGATAATTGGATGGCTGATCACTAGGGAGTGCTTAAGTGTTCCCAGACTCTTGTCGGCAGGGCAGAACAGAGCATGCAACAGAAGTCCCAGGACCACCTCTGCAAGGGCTCCACACCAAACTTCAGACTCAACCCACTTCCAAATTCAGACCTGGTGGCATCCTCCAGGATATGATCTTCTCAGATCTCTCCAGACCTATTCTACAGCCCAAGAGCTGTCCTCTGGTGAGTAAACTTCTGCTGGAGGGGACAGGGTGTGGGAGCATGCAGCTGGGAAAAAGATGGATCCTGCTAAGGGGCCAAGTGGTGCATGACACCTGCAAGAAGAGCATATCAAGGTTCTATTTTTTACCTCAAATTCCACTCCATCAGTTCAGGAACTGCTGTCTTCTCCATTTTACCATGGATCTCTAACAATATAAATCCAGAAACTCCTCTTAAACTAGACAGTAGAGTAACCTGTTAGAATTTCTTGAAGCAAGCAGCCGTGTCCTGACTGGAAATGTCATTTCCTGATTTTGCCAGCCCCATACAGTTAAGTGTTTGTACTTGGAAAGTAAGTCTGAACATCTCTGACCTGTACAGATGATCCCCAGCCTCCAGTGTCTTCCTATTTCTCCCTCTCTCAACAGCAAAAGTGTGTCTAAGCTGAGCTGAGTTTGTCTGGTTCTGCCTGCCAGAGATCCTAAGAGACAGAAACCTAAGATCCAGAAGGCAACAAAGTCAATTAGCTGTAGAATTAGATCATCACCTAGTGATACACAGCAACAACTCTCTCTCACTCCATTTTCTCACTCTTCTGTCACGTACAACAGAGTCATCTAGCCTATCAAAATCCATCTTACGTTGACATCCTCAGGCCTAGTAGTGAGTGAAGTCCTGTAGGAGTTCATCCCATAACAGATCACAATCTTGGCAGGAACCAGATTAGTTCTGAAGTCTGGGCCTATTCCTGCGTATTCCCTACATGGGACAGAGGTTTTACTAAGCAACTGAAATGTGACATGCCAGCAGCACAGTATGACAAGAATGGGGCTGTGGTGATGACTGTTCCATCCATTTCTTTCATGGAATCTTCCTGAAACAGCAAAAACAGATCAGACTCATCACTTTCCACTCCATCTCCACGAGCAAAACCAGCAGATTCAAAACAATGCAGAAGGTATTCAGACACTCCTACTAGAGTCTCGGGCATTCACCCCTTATTTTCTGATGTCTCCAAGGTAACACATTCAGATTAGGGTTACAGATGGGATGTTACAAAATCTAACCTGCTGATAGATGTCTGAGTAGTTCATGCCTTGATATTTATGTAGCGTGTTATCTTCTAACTTCCTGGTCATTAAACAGAATGACATGGTTGTTTTTTTTTCTTTTTCACACAGAAGTACCTAAAGAGGCATTGATCCCAAGAGACTTCACCACACAATATATGAACACATTCTGATTGTTGAAGGGACAAAGAGCAGAAGTCATGGCAGAGAAGTGGCAAGAAAAGTAAAAGACTGAAGTGAGAAGCCGTGCCCAGAAGGACTGAGAGGATTGAACTAAAGTGAGGCTGCAGCCACCAGTTCTCAGCCTAAAAGTCAAGACAGCTCTTCAAAAATGTCTTATTTTTAAATGTCAGAGTGCAGAGCTCCTAACAGCTCAAAACATGGCAAGAGACAGTCTTTTTCACTTCATGTTTTATGCTGTATCTTCAGTATACCTTCAGTCATTATCAAGACTGGTGGTAGTCTGGCTTCTCCTTCAATGACTGTGGTGGGTGGGGACGACATGCACATTCTTAGAAATATGCTGTGTTTGTAATGTTTCCCTCAGATATGTAATATCCCTGTGAGCATAAACATTCTTTGTTCATAATGTTCTCATAAGTCATCAACATTTACTGTTAATGAAAAAATAAACATTTCAGTTTATGAAGTTGTCTGCAGAGCCCTAAATCTCTATGTTTTTCTGGACCTTACTGAATTTCCATTCCATTTGGACCTCCTTGCTAAGTAGAAAACAGATTAGCATCTGTCTGAACTCATTGGACAAGAGGAATTGCAGTTGTTAGCAATCTATTCAAGACATATATTTGCATCTGGTGTAGGGAACTTGCTTGGCAGGGAGGCTGGACTCGATGATGTCTTGAGGTCCCTTCCAACCCCCATGATTCTATGATTCCATGATTAAATATTTTTGCATCCAGTACAATCTTTACATTTTTGTATTTTGAAGATAGCACTTAATCAATGTGAAACTTTAGTAATGAAACAAGAAACAATTTTCAGATTTTCAAGTTCTTATCCTCTTTAAGGGATACTCAGTCCTACAAATATGAAGTTTCATCTTCTTTCTCTTTGCCTCTACTCCATACCTTCATTTTTTCTCTCTAACATGACTGATGCCTTGGCATTACTCTGGGTCTTATCACTGTCCCCTTGCAGTACCAATCCCTCCTGTGTGAACTCTATGCTAATTCATCCATGTTTTTGTACACTCATAGTTATCCTGAACTATGGCACAGTAATCTGGCTCAAAGCTGAAGTCCAGAGTTTTTCAGCTTTTATGCAAACTAGGCTATGTGATTCTCTACTACTCTGCTATTTCCCACTTTTCCCTTTAACGGTATTGTGCTGCATACACTGGGACTCAACAAAATTCAAGGGAATGAGAAATCTTCATCCTGTTTTGTTTTTTTTTTTTCTTTTTTTAACATCTTTATAGCAAGGAAATAATAGAGCAGTCTAGTACCTTATTCCTTCCTATCATGAAAAGTCAGTCTTGCAAATGTTGTCATTGGTTTCCCAAAATTCTCTTCTCCAACCCTAACCAACAAAGTACTTCCTTTTTAAACATGATTTATTCTCGCACAAAAGGCAGATAGGATGTTGCAACTAGATAACACTTCTAAAAGTAGCCTGAATGAGCTGACAATCAAAATAAAAATTAAATCATAAGAATTATTCTGTTATATTGTTTATATTATTCTTCTTACCTTCATTTTCACTAACCCCTTGAAGGAAAATTTCTTCATAAAATGCTTATCTAATACCTATCCTATTATTTTTCAAATACTGCTCCGGAATGTATTTCATGATCAGCTGTGGTTACTGTTTTAATTAAACTTCTTCAGTGTGTCTGCATGAAAATTTAGCCAGTGAGACAGACATACTTTTTCTATGGGAGTTGATTGACAGAAAGGAACAGATTGACTTGGCATGTTAGTAAGACTCATTAATCTTCTTCAAGTACATACTGGGAAAACATGGAGTTCTCTCAACAAGCTGTTACCAAAACAGTTTCTGTTTGAACAGTTGGAAAACTAGCAGTATGAGTGGAAGGTTTAAGCAAAGAGTGAGATGCATTTGTGTGATAAATCTCTCCAGTTTGCAGGATTTGCCACTGTATGTAATGTATTTTAATATTCAGGTTGATACTAATTAGAAAATTATCAATTATCACTTAGGTTTGTAATCTTATATTCTGTGTACAAAGCTAGAACCTAACCATTGAAATCATGCTATGAGAATTGATCTATAGGTTATTGTATTCATTTTATGCTGAACATACTGGCTTCTTTAAAGTGTACATGATCTATTTTCATATTTATTTAATGTGACAAAAATAGGGAATTGCAAATATCTTGCATATAGTATGACAGAATCTGCAGTTATCTGAAAAGAATCCTGCTGAAGAAAATTAATTAGGAGTACAAGAAATAATAGTTTAATAGATAGATTTTTAACATTCCTCATATGTGACTTGTACTGAGACAATTTTTCATGTTTCGTATGCTATACACTTCTCAGGAAGGGCAGAAATTTCTGATTTCTTAAGTTAATTGCTAATATTTTAATGGTAGGCTATATCTGACAGTATACCACAACTGGCTCTTATCATTTTACAACTACTAACAAAAAATAATCTGAAAAAAATTGTTTTTTAATAGAGATCCTGGAAATTCATTCCAGCTCAGTCACATAAAGCAGAACAATATATCAAAGTATTCTGGGGGAGATGTATAACCAGGAAAACATATATTTCTGGTGTCCTGTAATTCCTCTCTGATCCAGATGCAAGCAATGTAAAGATGCTAATCTGTCAAGAAGCTGTGAATACCCGTTTTTCTCCCTTGAAACTCACTTAGCAGGATATTTAGTACATGATAGAATTCCCTCAAGACAGAAGAATACTTGAAAGCCTGTCCAGGAGTGGCTATAAGGAGGAAATGAGGTTAAAGTTCTTTCCAAAGGCCTCCTTCCCATGTTATAATCTTAATTTATGAACATAAAGATTGAAAAGCTAAGATGATCTGAAAAGGTGATTATGAAGAGCCTGTGAACTGATTTTCTGTATAATTTATCTTTTTGTTACATTTCTCTGAAACTATGAAGGGGACTGAACTTACAGAATTCCTTGTCATTTCAAACATATGACTTAGCCCTCTGATTTATTTTTCCATTTGTAGAATGAAGGACACTCTTTTCTGATGTTGTAAATAGCATAGGAAAATTAGATTCAATTAAAAAAAAAAAATCAAAAAACAAACACAATTCATTCAGAGCAGCATCAACATCTCTTTTGCATACAATTTATTGTAAAAACGAATTTCCACTGCTTTTATACAGGAAAGATTTTTATGTATATTCCTTGTATTTGCAGAGATTTCTTTTACAATGCAGTGTCAATTGAATAGTTATACACTATAAATCTTAGCAGGCATACAAATGCACACAGAAATAATGTAGACTGCCATACCCTTAAGCATGGGATATGTATATTGAAGCAAAATTGGACATCCTTAATAAAAGTTTCCTGGTAACAGAACTGTTGTGATATGGATTTTTATTCACATTGGTTTAGCAGGCATGTTCAGTGTGTTATGCTCAGTTCTAAAATATAAGGCTGACAGCAAGATACAGTGAGCAATAATTCCACATCTTCTTTGGTCCTCTGTTAGCATAGCTGTCTGTGGTTCTTTGTATTTTCAAATTTAAGCTCATGAACCTACCTTTCCCCAAGAGGGGTGAGTGTCAATGGTACAATGTTCAGAAATCAGGAGGAAAACAATCCTTTTTGGTGACATTCATCATTATTGGCTGCCTCCTTCTGGGGACATTCAGTTAGATCATTATATCCTGAAGACCATCAAAGGTCTTCAGTCATCTGGAATCAGCATGACTGCATAGGTATTCATTATTTTTGGAAATTAAGTACATAGTTTCAGTTGAGCAAAACTCATATACATTTGGTAGGTGCACTTCAGGTTTGCTTAACAATGAGAAATGAGAGATATTGAAAATATTCCTGAACATATTTGATTATAACTTTTTGGACAAGGTTGAAAAATGTGCAAATTATTTGATCCTAAATCTTTCCACAAATATGTTGTTAAATTTTCTTAAGAGGATTTTATAAATGTGCAATACTTAAAAGGAGAAAAGAGAAATCAAATAACAAGTACAAACAGCTTTCAATCTTCAGACAACAGAGGAAAAAATTTAGTCCATTGTTGCTCAGAAGTATGTGTCTATGCACAGTGTCTACAACACTTTTGTTTCATGGCACCTTAGTAGACAGATAGTAATTAACACTTGTTTTGTTGACATCATAGCTTGGATAAAGGTTTGGAAAGAATAAAAGCCAGTTTGCAGTCCCAGTTCTGCCTGATTTGGAAGGGTTTTTTTCACATCTCCTGCCAATGCCTAATCCTCTGTGGTACACTAGACATCAAAATCAAAGTTGTTGAGAAATTGGTCATTGCAACCCGGGAATCTTCATCACAATTAGAAAAATAAACAGTATTTGAATCTATCTTCTCTGCCCCTTGCCAGCATCTCGTCTTAAGTTCAGCATTTATTTGTTTGGATTTTGCCCTAGATCCTTTCATTCATTTATTATGATGAACGTTGGATCATTCCCTTCCTACCTTCTCCTTTTTGAAACATGCTCCTTCCACTTGGAGTTCTTTCTTTGATAATTCAAGGTCAGTCTACCACAAAGCAGAGTTTTACACATATTTTGTGGCACTATCCAGTGCATATCGTTGCACCTCCAACCAGCATATCATACAGGAAAAGAGCCCTATTGGAACACAAGATCAAGAGTTAAGGATTGACGCATTTCCACAGATCAGATATAGAGAATTTTTAAACTCCCCCTGAAGTCCTTTCATATGCACTCAAATAACAAAGACATTCTGTGTTGTTGAAACAGCCAGTTTCAGTCAAGTACAGCAAAGCCTGAGCTGGACCATAGAAGAGGAATCGAAAAAGGAGGTTCATTATTTTGGCTGCTTTTCAAGAAATGTAACAGTGTGCTATAGGTGCAAGTATTGTAATTCAAACCCCTCAGGGCAGGGGTTGACACTGCTACCAATCAATGAGAGGAAGAAACAAAAACAGTTTAAAACAGTATCTATATCAGGAGCACTTAATGTTGTTAGCCCAGCCAAAATACTAAAAGCTCCATATACACCAAAAGCTCCAAAATGCAAAAGTAGTTACCTGAGAAACTGCTGTTGAGCTCTTAGAGGTTGATGGTAGAGGCAGTTATGTTAATTCATAAAGTGCACAGTAATGGTTTAGTTATTACCAGATAATTCCTGTATTGCTAATTACATGGAGTATTTTGAATAAATTATTCATATGGAATTTAACCTTTTAAAACAGATGTTTTTAATCTGTTTGTTTGTTGTTTTTTTTTAATTTGTTGTATGCAACTTCCATTTTGAGAGAATGCTCACACAGTGAATAATACTGATGCTAGTAACTAATATAAGCTATTCTCAGGGAAGAATATTTCAAACTTTCATGTCTTCCTTAGAGATGGTCATCAGGGTATGATAAATTGTAGCACCATCTAAGCAGTAAGTAGAGTGAGCAATAAAACTAACCATAAATTAATTAGATTTTGTCTTTGTCAGTATGCTAGATCATGTACAATCAAAGACCTGACACAAAATAGAATGCCTTTTTCCCCTGCCATACTTGCTCTATTTTTCAAAGTTCCTATGCTAATTGATCCAGAATAACTCTAGACTGTTAGCTGGTAGATTTGGTAAGTCTGTTTTCACTTGACATCTGATCTGCGGATTAGGTATGATGAAAAACTACCTGTTTAGGTGATGAGCACTTTTGCAATGCAGTACAAATTATCTCATAGATTTACCAGAGGTGTATATATGTTTTTCCTAGTATTCTGAGTTTTGCTACGATTCGAATTTCAGTTATTATTTATTTCCACATATCTGCAAGATAAAACATTATTTATTTCATATGGTTGGGAGAGATCACAGAGGCTATCTCATCTATCCACCTACATCCTACACTAATTGGCATAAAGAGTAGATGTATTTGACCTAATAGATATTTATTTAAGGTTATCTTGTAGATTTCCAGAGATGGAGTCATCATAACTTCTCAGAAATAATATTTAATTCTCACCCCACTCTTCAAAACAAGGTGTATATTTTTTTTCCTATTGCTTATACATGAATTGTCCTTGCTTTATTTTAAATCCATTTTTGCTAATCCTTTCCAGCACTGGTCTGAAGAATAGATTTGTTTTAGAATCATTGAATCCTTCTTCTTGGAAGGGACCTTTAATGACCAACTAGTCCAGCTGCCCTGCAATGAAAAGGGTCGCCTACAGCTAGATCAGGATGCTCAGAACCTTATCCAGCCTGACCTCGAATGTCACCATGGATGGGGCATCCAGCACCTCTCTTGGGCAACCTGTGACAGTGCTTCCGTACCCTTATTGTAAAAAATATTTTCTTTATATCCAGTCTAAATCTCCCCTATTTTAGTTTGAAACCGTTTCCCCTTGTCCTCTCACAACAGACCAGATAAAGAATCTGTACCCTCCTTTCTTGTAGCCCCCCTATATATACTGAAAGGCTGCTCTCAGGTCTCAGTCTGCTCTCCAACCCTTCTCTTCCCTAGGCTGAACAGCCCCAGCTCTCTGATGTCTTATGCCTTTTTCTTGTTTTAGTTACCATTTGTGTACCTGAAGAATGTTATCATTCCATCATTAAGTTATTCTTTCATTCAGTCCCTTCTTATAGCCCAAATTTTCTGATCTTCTGAAAGTTCCCCCAATTAATCAAATTATTGTGTGGTATTTCATCAGGTTTCATTCCACTTCCTATGATGTACATGTCAACATCTGAGTCATAATAGCCTCTGTATATTCTCACCAGAGAGGTGGTCAGTTCCATAAAATCAGTAAAGTTCAGTGCATAATTTATGCCATCACAAGGCAAGTATTTGGTTTTGACCAGATGATTTTATCCTAAACTTCATTGCCTATGTTTGGGAACAGTTTATTGTGTACAGTAGGTGTGCATACAGCTCATCTTGCAGATATCAGAAAATGTCCAAATATGTTCTCCCTTATTAATTTCAGAGCTAATTGCTTTTAGTTGTGTGCAGCACAGAGGTGCTCACTTGGTACTCATGTAAATTGCATTTTACGCCCTCCACTCTAGAAAGCACCCCTCTTTGTCGCCTCTTTTTCCCATGCAGAAGTGTTAGGTACTTCTCAGTGTCTAAAATAGCACTATCTGTGTAAGTTTAGGTAATTAATTCCTTGCATCTATGTCTTGTAAATTATGTATTTAGATTTCCCAGAATAACAAAGGCCAAATTCTTTTGCCATGGCAAATCTACACAGCCTATTATTCCTCATATTTTACATATATCTATGTTATATTAATTATTCCTGTTGATGTGTTGTATATTGCCTGTGTTAATGCTGATTATGTGAAACTAAATGCATGTGGGAGTCTAAATGAGTATATTTCCATTGCGTCCAACTTTGAATGTGTGTATGTTCTAACATCATATTTTTAATTAACTCTTTATGAATTTGTTCTTTGGAATCACAGACCTTGATTCAATGTTTGTGCTTCACAGCTGGGTAGCATAAAAGGCTTCCATGAGTCCTGTGCAGAAAGTCCATGGAGAGGACACATAGGGTTTCACCCAGCCTCATTCACCAGTTCAGATCTTCAACAAATCTCTTTATGTTTATGTGTTCCCTTTCCTATTTACATCCTGATTTACAGATCTCTGAGGCAGAGATTATCCCATTTTCTGCATTTCAGTCTCTGCTGGGACTTCTAAGTGCTCCTTGAAACCAATTAATAATAATACATAATAATAAACCTGACATTTATAGAAGTAACTCCCTTTTTGTTGTGGAAACACACTGGATAAAAGGCCAACAATATCCTCCACTAGGACTGCTTTAGAAAAAGGAGAATTTCCAGCCTGGTTGTTTTTTTTTTGTTTTGTTTTGTTTTGTTTTGTTTTTTGCTACCAATATTTTCATTCTACTATTAAAGTAAAAAAGGGAAAGGTACAATGGCAAGGTGCAACATACCATGCTTTTTATAAGATAACTGCAGAATAAGAGACAGAGTGGACTCTCATTAGGTCTTAGAGGATGATTTTAATGGATTGTTCCTCTGGCTGATTTGGCAGTATGGTATCCATTTCTCATCACTTTGTAGTTCATCTTGTGTCACTGCTTGTGTCTGCCTATGTTAGACCTGTTACGAAGAATTTTTTATGTTGTTTACAGGTGCTGGGCTTTTTTTTTCCTTTATTCATGGAAATGCTCCATTAAACTTCACTTTAAAGGATTCTCTATTGCAGACAAACTAATGCATTTTTCCTTCTCTAGCATTTGGTATTAAATGCAGGTAGCAATCTTTGCCGTTTTTTTGTGGAAAAGGTTATTATTTATCTTTTTATCACACAGATAACTGTAAGTAACATGTAAAATTATCTCTACTTTTCTCTTGTAAGATTGTAGACACATAGTGCTTTACTGCAAAGCTCTGTAATTTTCATCGTGTATTTTTTTTTTTTTAATACCCTGCATTTAAAGTTTCGCATCTGCAGATCTGAAGAGGAGGATGTAAAATAAAAAGCACACAATGTTCTCAGGAAAACAAAAGAGGAGTGGGAGGCTTTAGATAAAATGATTGCCTTGTACCTCTGACACTGATTATTTTGTTTGGTGGTGCTTAAGGCTCTAAAGTAAAGAGTCCATTTGAGAGAGGCATGCACATATTGAAATTGCCCAGTACAATGTGATACAGGTTAGTCTTTGGCTGAAGAAACAATTCAAATAAATTCAGATAGAAATGAATGTACAATGTTAAGCAAAGAATATTGCATTCCTGAATGAATGTTAAACGATATGTCAGGCAGCTCTACAGTATGCCCTTTAAAATGAAAGGATAGCATTGCCTCTCTGTCCTACTTGCTTATTTGCACTGAAGCATCAGTGACAAAATATGGATTTTTTCTCTGATTTTTTCCAAAACAAGGCTTTGATTATCCATGCTGTCAGGCAAACTATACTCCAGGTATTATAGCAAGATGTAAATTTTTTCAACATACAACCTCATTTACACAGAATTCATGGTCAAAACATTTATAGCTGACCTGGGCATAGGCAGAATCAAAACCGAGACATACAAGATATTTTTCAAGAGTAAATTTCTGAATTTCTGCGTATTTCAATCCAGTCTTTGAAAGGTATATTTTTCTACATAAATTACAAGGACTTTTCAGAGAAAAGGGGGTCATTTAATGTGTAGAAATGAGGAATTATGAGATTTCACTGTAATAAAGCAAAACAAATTATTTTTTTCTTACACATCAGTGAAAACAAGATTGGTAGAATTTCTTGTTGAATAACCAAAAAGCAATATACTATACACATTCATGTAAGTCTTGTCTGATTCAATATTTACTTTAATTAGGCTTGCTGCAGTAGTTACAAGGGCTAGTGATCCCTTTAGAGAGCCAGCATTTCAGATTAGGATTCCACTGAAAGACTTGCCATATTTGTCAATTAAAAGGATCCCCACCCCCACCCCACCGCCCCCCATGTTCTCCCATCTTTCTTCCTTGCACAAACAGTAGTAACAAATTGCAGTTTTTCACAAGGCTAATCTAAGAGACAAAGAGTTTACATGACTTAATCTAGCTGATGTGTTAAAGGAAGAGCCTGGACAACAGTGTAAAAAGTTTGCTTTTTTTTTGATTGTGGGAAAACACATCATTATGATCTTGTATTTAAGAATACATTGAGAACTGTCTGCTGCAGCTTCAATCTCTTTTTGTTTTGCTTGTATCTCCAAATGTAATTTAGACAAAAAGCGATGCTTCCAGTTCATGGGGAAAAAATTCTTCAGCTTTTGAAAAAGGTTGAATTGGTCTGAAAATGCTTTGTGCCAGAATTTTCTACAGAGTAGAAGTCCTCAAGAGGCATTAAAATTGGCAGTCTGGCTACATGCATTTCTAAAACGATATCAGGTTTAGAGAGCTGCAGAAGGGATTTCATAAGTTTCATTCCCAGCTTTAGGGAAAATCACTCATGGAGACTATTGCAGAAGTGTGGACCTCATATCTCTAAGGTGTCTGGCCTTCAGTGCTGTTCTGGCTCACAGATAAACCAGAACTGAGGTGTCCATGGAGGGATGCATTTGAAGCTTGAAGTACCTTTTTCTATCTTTGTCTAAAAAATTCTGACCACTGCTAGCATGGTGGATAACAGGAAACTCCTCTTCTTGGGTTTGAAATGACAAGTGAATAAGCATTAGAAATATTCATCAAGTTACCTTACAAAGATTCCTTCATAGAGTCTGATGAAATAACCTTCAGATGTTACAACTTTAAATGATGCAATTAACACCACCGTACTGATTTTTGTTAATCTTTTTTTTTTACTTTTATGACTTGTAATATTCATAGTTTCAATATGAGACAGCAAAGAATAAATTCAATGGATATGAGTTTTCAAAGGTATTCAGAGCATTACACAGGAAATGTACATACCACAAGGTAATTATCTGTGCTTCTTTTGGGTGAATAGAAATTCTGCTTTGGAAATAAAATCATTGTCCCTGTAGGTATGTAGATATTTACAGGTCTGACATTGAATATTATCCTTTGGGTATGTTGTTCTTTGCATTCCACTTTCCGTACATATTGTGTCAGAAATACCAAGGGACTGGAGCTTTTCCTACTGGTTTTAAGCAAATACAATACCATAGACATTGTTTGTCCATTTCTTGTCACTATTGATGCATAGCAAAAATCAGGTGAAGCAATGAAGATAGAAACAAAATGGGTAATATATAGAGGGAAAGGAAAAGACGGCCTGAATGAAAGCCAAAGGTTTGGAAAACCTGTGACAGTAAAAATAAAAAATAAAGAGGAAATACACCAATAGAAGCAGAGATAATAGCTCAAAAGCAGAAGAGAAAGAAAGATGCTGATTATTTTCAATGCAGTAAATGAGAGGTAATCTTAAAGAGCAAAACTTCAGGAAGATACATGAAAGCAGGAAAAATGAGCCACCAAATGATGAAGAAAAATAAAACTAAGAAATGCTCTAATAACTCCAAGCATCTTATTTACAGAAAAATGCTTGTAAATATTCCTTCCATATGCTTATAAATATTAATGTTACACATTGGACATATAGTAAAAAGGCTAGTAAAGAGAAGACTCTAGCTTTAATGTGATTGTGATTTTCTAAGCTGTGCGTGACACTTGACATAATATACCAGGCACCTAAATGAATATGAAACTTAAGCATCTGCTCAGTACAGAATTTAAGCATTTCAAGAATCTCCTTCACTGTAGTAGGTGATTAAAACATGTATATGCTTATGCATATTGCTGGATTAGGGCTTCTGGGGGCTGGTTGCCATGTGATGTCGATGAAAGATAATGTTGTAAACAGCATTAATTTCTCTCATTCAAAGTCTTCCTATGGTAGCATAGGTCGTCATGCAGATATTTTGGGTCTATTTTCAACAGCTTTGCTTCCCGTATTAATATATTTAAACTGAAAATGAAACTCAGCTTTTTGAGATGGACTATTTTTTAACTGGAATATATCTTGCGGTCCCACAGCCATACTGTTTGCAAAATTCTTAAGTAAGAATATAGATTTACAAGAGAAAACTGCAGAAGACAGGAAAAATTTTTGATATGCACACTGAAAAAGAATGAGGAGGTGAGGGTGTATTGGAGGGATGAGATTTGGAAAACACAGAGTAAAATTGCACATACATAAGACTATTACTCTGGAATATCCACTGTATACATCCATAAAAAGAAGGAGATGGCAAATATAAGATTTCCTAGTCTCTATTCCTGTTTGCAAGCAGTTATCTCCTTAAATCCTGCTTATATTATGAATCCTTTGACATGGTACTCAGATAACGATATACTAGCTACATCGGTGCCAAATTGGACAGTTAATCTTAGGAGACCTGAGTAATTCAGCTAAATGAAGCATGATCTGAATATGACAAGGTAGAAGATATACAGGAAAAAAGAGAGCAGAGCATGAAAGGAGAGAGTCTTAGCTCAAAACAAGACACAAAGATTCTGATTCACTATTTCCCTGCACTTTTTATATTTATTTGCATCTCTATGCAAAGTGGATGCTACACGATGCTAAAGAACAAGTAAATGAAAATGCATCTCAGTGGTACTGTTCAGTGGTAAAGTAGGACAGGGTGGTAATTTCACACACAGGGATGAGCACAGAAACTCCTGCATTTTAGTAGCTCCCTCTCAGCTCTCTCAGACCTCTTCACTATAACTTCAAGCCTGACTCTCACAGATTTGTATAAAGATGACAGTCAATTGAATTTCCCTTTCAACAGCCCTAATAGCTCATCATCTTTTTTTCTGTCTGATTCATTTATGTCGTTCCTTGATACATTTTCTCCTGCTGGAAACACTGTATAAGACTTTCTTACCCCACCATGCCCCGGGCACCTGCAGCCCATGTCTCACCAGAATAATTCAATATCTCTGTTCTACCAATGCAGCTTTCACAGAGCTGCACTATAACTCAGATTTCTGAAATGAGTTGAGTTAAAAAAAAAAATCAAAAAATAGTATTACATTTGTGTAGAGAGAAATGTGACACATAAGAAGGGATAAGAAGAAAAAAAATGGGGGAAAATTGGGGAAAAGGTGAAAATGTTCACACTTTTGAGAAACCACATATTAAGAGGACAAAGTACACGGCAGATAGCAAAAGAAAATGCAGTGCTGAATGACAACTAACTTTACACATATTGCAGAGCTAATATCTGTAAAGAAGAAATGTATAAGTCTAATTTTGTGAAGCATAGTGTCCTCATGAACAATCATCTTTCCTCCTTGTACTGATGATCAAACGAATGGATAATTCCTTGAGTTATTATGTTTCAGGAGCAAACACGTCCAAAAACAACATTATAAACCTTTAATGATGCTTGAACATCTTTCAGTTGATAGTGTCTTTTCACATCACTGTTATTAGGATCACAGTTCAGTTAATTAGGAATAATTTTGAAACTATCCCCTTACAACTCTTCAATAAACTTCAGCTGCTGTTTCAGGGGAGGGGAAAATGTTTAGTTTATGATCCAAGTTGAGATGTACAAGTTACAGTCCATTCAGTTGCTGGAAACATGCATTTATTCACATTCATTTCAGTAATACTTGTTTCCAACTTTTATTTATTCATTTATTTATTTGTTTGTTTGTTTGTTTGTTTATTATTATTTATTTATTTATTTTTATGATAAATACTCTTGCAGTCCTCTTAAAAACTACTACCAGAATCAATTAAATATGGTACAGTAAAACTGCAGAACAAAGCACAGGAGCGTTGCAAGATACTGTATGTTCAATTAATTATTTCATTGACAATTAGATGTAGTTAAGATTCAAACCTTTTTCATTGATTTATGCTTGTTTATCTGTGAATGAACCAGTTGATGAATTGCTTAAAATGACATGAAGGAGAAGGAAAACTGGAACAACTTTTAAGGAAAATTTAGCTTCTTTGTTACCTTAAGGTAAGAAACTGTATCAGACTGAATAGAAGAAGAGTTTGAGAATGTCTAAGGTGGAGAAAATGATTAGCTGTTACATATATAAATTAAATGTATAGGATAGGAATGGGACTAATACAAAGGCAAATACAAGGTTCTTGTGGAGCGCTGTGTTGCCTTCTGGTGCCTATGAGGGTCATAATTATTTTCTGTATTCACTTCCAATGTGGAGGACATCTAGGCTGTTGAAATGCACTTTTACTTGTGGTATTTAATGCTTTCAAGATGACTGTGATGAAAACAGTTCATCTGCAGCTCAAAACTTGGAATTTTTTCTTTATCTGGAAGGAAACCACAAGAACTACATTAGAAAAGGTTTATAATATTCTTGGAAAGAAGTTAATACACGTTGTTTGCTTTTATTTCTGCGAGAAACACACTGTTTCTCAGATTAGCTCTCTCTGAACTGTTCACAGATTTCCAAAATGTATATTCTGGATAGGCAGGATCTATAGGCTGAGGCCAATGGGATGAGCTGTAACAAGACCAAGTGCCAAGTCCTGTACTTTGATCTCAAAAACTTTGTGCAACACTACAGGCATGTATCAGAGTGGCTGAAGTGTTGCATGGAGGAAAATAATCAACATTAGTTGACTGCCTGCTATACCTGAGCCAGCAGTGTGCCCAGATGGCCAAGAACATCAATGGCATCCTGGTTTGTATCAGAAATAATGTGTCCAAGAGGAGCAGAGAAGTGATCATCCCTCTGTACTCAACACTGGTGAGGCCACACCTCAAATACTGTGTTCAGTTTTTTGCCCTTCGCTTTAAGACACACAGAACCAAGCCGTGAGGAGTCTGAAGCACAAGTCTTATGGAGAGTGGCAGTGAGAACTGGGATTGTTTAGTCTGGAGAAGAGGAGGCTCAGGGAAGACCTTATTGATCACTACCACTACCTGAAAGGAGGCTGTGGCAAGGCAAGGTTCAGTTTCTTCCACCTACCTAGTAATAGAGAGGGAATGGCCTCAAGTTGTGCCAAGGGAGATTCTGTTTGGACATTAGGAAAAAATTATTATCCAAAGGAGTTGTTAGGCACTGGAATGAGCTGCCCATGGAGGTGGTAGAGACATCATCCCTGGAGGTGTTTGAGGAAAGGGTAGATGTGGCATTGAGGCACATGGTAAAAGGAAATGGTGAGGGTGTCTTGATGGTAGGACTTGATGATCTTAGTGGTCTTTACATTCACAAAGGCAGTTCTCAAAGGTAGTTATTCTACAATGGGTAAAGTACTCATAATCAAATGCCATTACAGTATATCAGGCTTTTTGTAGACTATGAAGTCTTTTGAATGTAAAGAGAATTACATTTCCAAGCACTAGAATGCCCCAAGTTTTACATTCTCTGAGAATGTACTAATGACAAGAAAAAAAAAATATTTTAGAAATTATTAGTCACTTTAATAATACCATATTTTTCAGTGCAGAATGAACTAGGGAACTGAAAAGTTTATATTTGGCCCTGAACAGCTATGAAACAGTCAGAAGTTGTTACTGACTAGTGATTGTTTAAGAAATTAACTCCCTGTCACTGAAGGCAGAAAATTGTTAGTACCCTTGGTCTAGCCTCTTCTGTTCTTCCTATTACAATTCTCAAAACTCAAAACATGGAAATAACCTTAATTTTTTCCTATTCAGTCTATGTCTTCAGATCATAGAATCATAGAATCATAAGGGTTGGAAGG
>VXAB01004515.1:103524-145068 GCA_013399175.1 Odontophorus gujanensis
GCAAACTTGCTGAGGGTGGCCACTATCCCCTCATCAAGGTTATTGATGAAGATGTTGAACAAGATTGGACGCAGCATGGACCCCTGGGGGACACTGCTGGTTACAGGTTTCCAACCAGACTCTGCACCACCAACGACAACCCTCTGCACTCTAAATCAACTATGAGTTGCTTTGACATGACAGTGTGGGGATCTGTGCACTTGCCATGATATATGCGGCTTGTAGAACAGAGTAGGTATTTTAGAGTCCAAAATTTAGCAGCTTGACATCTTCTACTATCACTAACTTAATGTATGACAGAGTCCCATTTTTATGGATGTAAAATGTGTTTATCTACATCTATAAGTTGAAGAAAGAGATTTCACATGGAAGATTTTTAAATAATCTCTGCAACTGCTTTTTCACTTGCTTCTCTTTCTTCCTCTCTGCTCCTAATGCATTGGCTCCTTGTCTCTGAAAGCAAAGGGTGTGA
The DNA here is from genome assembly GCA_013399175.1 of Odontophorus gujanensis. Taxonomy (NCBI): domain Eukaryota; kingdom Metazoa; phylum Chordata; class Aves; order Galliformes; family Odontophoridae; genus Odontophorus; species Odontophorus gujanensis. The sequence goes on from VXAB01004515.1 coordinate 103,997, forward strand.
GTATAACATAGATGTCAGAGCAGCAAAACACAGATGGATCCATTAGAGCCTGAATGTATAGATCCACTCAGAGATTCTGAGTTATGTATCTACTTTGCACGCACATTTTTGGACCATGGCAGTAGTAAAAGCACCATAACTCATTAACATTTTAAGTGAAAAGAGCAGTACTGTCTTGCTGAAAGACAAAAGTGTAAGCATGATGAATTGTACTAAGCTGATATATTATTGCTCCATTATGCTTCTGTAGAAATTTTTATGTTAGCTTTTCATAAGTCATAACAATTTTTACAAATAGTTAGATCTACTATACATGCACCTGTATCTTTTTAAGTAACTACCATCTATATGGCCATATATATATATAGGAATATCCAGATATTATACATCTAGATGGTACATAGAGCAACACGTAAGAAGTAAGTGGTTTTCTTTCCTAGATGGCAATACGTTCTTCTACATTCTAATTTGCTTTTATGGTTTACTTATATATATTTGTTAGATAATATCATTGCAATTGCAGAATATGTTTTAGCATAAGTAATGTTGTCATTTCACATACACGTTATGATACTCAGACTAAGAATAACACATAGGATTGAGGACAATTTCAGCACTCGTCTTTCTATGCATATTGATGTAGCTACAGCTCCCATTAGGAAAACAGAATAGAAAAGCAGAGAAAAGTAGAATAGAGCAGAGCAGAGTAGAGTAACTCAGAGCAGAGTAGAGTAGAGTAAATACACTTGAAAGCAACCTACAAAGATTACTGAATCCAACTGCCTGACCACTTCAGGACTAAACAAATATTAAAGCACGTTACTGAGAGCATAATCAAAATGCTTCTTAAAAACTGCCAGTTATGAGACAGCAGTCACCTCACTAGCAATCTTTTCCCAGTGTTTGACCACCCTCACAACAAAATAATTTTTCCTCATGTCCAGTCTGAACCTCCCATGGTGCAGCTTTGAGCCATTCCCATGTGTTCTATGGTCTACTGGCAATAGATCTTCCTCTGTGGTTCTCCTCAGCAGAAAGTTCCCTCTTGGCCTCCTTTTCTCCAAACCAAACAACGTAAGTATCTGCAGTTCAGCCTCATACTACTTGCATTCCATCTCTTTTATATCAAGCTCCCACCAGAGTTGCCATAGCCAACGGGATGCGCCTAAACTCTTCTGTTGGTTCTGGAGGGGTCCATGAAGTCTGGATAATATTCAGGATCACCTCCTCCAAGATTAAGAAAGATCCATCTCAATAAAGAAGAAGTCAGGCAAATATGTTAGGAGGTATTTTTTTGTCCTTTTTTGACATACATTTGATATAAAACACAAGAAGCACACATACAGAGGATGTAAGCAAGGGCAGGAATCCTGAGTTGTGTACAGGGACATTGTACAAACATTCAAGATTAAGTTAGGAAAGCTAAAGACCAATCTCACCAAGAATGTCAAAGACATAGAGAAGGACTTCAATGGATTTTTCAGTGGCAAGTGGAAGACTTGGAAAAATGTGGGCCCACTGATAAATGCAATGCGGTCCTTGTTACATGGGACAGGGAAAAGGCTAACACACTGAATGCCTTCTTTGTCTCTGTCTTAACCAGCAGGACTGGCCTTCAGAAATCTCAAGTCCCAGAAGCTAGGGAGAAGGTTTGGACCTTGGTGGAAGGAAGTCAGGCCAAGGATAAAATTATGGTTATAAAAGAAAGAAAAAAGAAGTGAAAGCGATGCATTTACATAAAGTAATTTTATTTATTTATTTATTTATTCGTTCATTCGTTCATTTATTTTTAATTCCCAGCAATGTCAGTTAAACACACTTTCCATGACCTTATCACCCTGGGCAAATGGAAGAACTAAAGTACTCTCACATTAATTTACGTAGAAGTTAGTAAATTGATGTTCAGATTCCAGCAAATAACTGCACATGGTATTTCTGGTTTAGTTTAAAAGAAGAATTACAGTTAAGAAATCATATTGGCAAAAATAATATTTCTGCAGATAGTGGGTTTAGACACCTTTAGAAGTAGGCAGTCACTGAACTATGACATCCCATAACTTAAATTTCACCTACACCTCAATTCAGTTGCCTAATATCTGGTATCTTTCATGCTCATATAAAATTCACATTTGAGATGTAATAATTGAATATTGAAAGATGTACATAATCTCTACAGATTTTCTATTATTTGACTGCATATGTTAAACGAAATACATACTGCATTTATAAGTACAGTACTTTATTTTTCGGACACACACACACACACAAAATTTCTGAAAAAAACTGTAAATAGCTATTTCCCTTAACTTCGATTTTAGAATTTTGGGGGGAAGTGGTTCCTGAAAAGCAATACACTTTTAAAATCAGTTCTACTGTAATGACTATATATCTCTGACTTCAGAATGAAGCCTTGTGTCTTCAGTTTGTCCTTTGCTTAAGTAGTGCATGCTTGGGTCTACTTTCATTTCACTGGAGGGAGCTAATCGTTCTGCAGCAGGAAAGGCAGCTTACCATTTTTAGTGTTCTCACTATAAATCTCAGAAATCTTATTTTGAAACATCTTAATTGCGGTCACTCATTCCGTAGCAGAATGGCCCCACAGAGTGTATGTTTTATTAGATCATTCCTTCATGCTCTGACTGCAGCTCCCAAAAAGTGCTTGTAGTCTGAAAAGTGACAGTAAAAATGACATTGTAGGTTCCTATATGTCCTTTCCCAATGGATTCCAGATCCAATTTTCTCACTTTATGAGTGAAAAGATGCTTATTTTCTTTTTTCCCACTTGCAAACACAACCCTGTGATCTGAAAACCAAGTGAGGTCCTTTTGCTTCTTGCCTCATTATCACTAATAAAGATTCTGCAAGCAGAGTTTTACCTTTCTAATGATGAGAATAAATTCTAATTTTGGCTTTGTTCTTATAATGGTACCGAGTCTTTTTCTATCAAAAGGATAAATATAGTAAGAGACATGAATAAGAAGAGGTCACATTTACAAAGCCATGTGTCACAGTACAACAGCATTTCACAGAGATTTGTTAATGTGTCAAGAGAAAAATTGTATGTGGAGGACATCAAAGTTTGTTTGCGAATTTCTAGGCTTGAAAGATCGATTTGAAATAGCATCAGAGTTAGACTCTAATGCCAGCAGGGAGTCCCACTAGTTTGTGAGATTATAAGGAAGCAAAGATCTAGAAGAAAAAGTAATCTTTTTTTCTACTTCTTTCTTTTTTTTCTTTTATTTTTTTTATGAACACAGGATACTACAATATTTGGCTTTAAACATTTGACAGCATCATTTTTATTGAGCCACTCATCATTTTTCTCCCTATTTTTCGATGAACTACTGTGGAGACCAAGTGTCTCCCTTAGGGCAGTGTAGGGTAGCCAACCAGGATAGCTCTAATGGGATTACAAGTGACATTCCACTGGCCTTCATTCCAGGTAGATGTTTCTGCATCAGCAGGCTCTTTTCAATCCCTTTCTCATCTCTCAGAAAACCAAGAAGCTGTTTCCAGCAATTACTTTGACCATATCTGAGTAGGCCAAACTGTAGTCAGTTCGTATTATCCTGTCATCTTGCAAGAAGATGTGAGTGAAATCTGGATTTGAGAGTAAAAGAGAAGAGAACCCAAATATTAATAAATCATATTATTATTAACAATTAAATATCAGCCAAAGATAAGGATCATAAAGTAGTTGAGAACTATTAATGAGGTTGTGTAAAACAAATCCTATAATCTTCTTGCATTGCATCACACTTGTATTTTATGGTAGATTGCACTAAATACTCATACTCTTGCAAATGCAGGATTTTTTTATTTTTAATGCGCATACTGTTGTTAACCTCATCAACTCTACAAAATCTCATAATTCACTGCAAAATGTACTGTAATGTACTTCACTATTCAGATTAGATATGGGTGATTATAACACAATAATTGTGTGCATCTGCTATACATCTATACGATCAAGTCATTCTTTTTTAAATATAAAAAGGCCTCTTGGGGAAAAAAAGTAGGTTAATCAAAATAATGCTGTCAAGTAGAGAGTACAGACCTTTTTTAAAAAGGAAAATTAAGTAGAATTTGTAATTATAACCAGTGTACAACCTTTCAATGTAGTCAATAAGAAAGTCAATTTGCTTAAAATAATGAGGTATTCTGGCATGAACAATCTGTTCATACTTTGTTCCCAAGAGCCTCCAGAGGGAATCAGAGACCTAGCTGACATTTGATACTTTCTGTCAATTTATCAGCTCTGTGTCAGTCTGAGTTTGTAAGATGGTAGTAGGAGGATGCTTGGGGACTGGTACAAAACTAGGAAAGCACAGTTGGTTTCTAGTGCCTGAACATGTCCTTATTAAAAATAAATAAACCTCTCACATTTCCAACCACCCTCACTCCAAAATTGACTTGAGGTGTTTAGATATGGTATCAAACTAACAAGAATAACTAGGGTAATAATAATAATAAATTCTAGCTATATTTGGGAGAGATGAGAACATCTTAAACTTCAGGCTTTACTAATGGAGATTTACTTGAAAGCTAGTAAGCATGGGAGAAAGCAGACTACCTCTTGTTTAACAGTAAGCTCTGAGTTCATTCCTATGCTGCCAGGGAAGGTGTTAAGTGCCAGACTTGGTAAGACAAGATACTTGTTAAGGTCAATTTGGTGTCAAGCTGAGAACTGAATTTTCTATATTCAGCAAATTCCATGAACTTAAAACCAAATCATGGGAGCTGGAGTTCCTTTCTGCTTCCTTCCCCTTCAAACACATCCTTGTTAGGAAGTTGGTTTTTTTTGCAGTATGGAAGTAGACAGTCAAATACTTCAGTGAAGGTTCAAGGTCACACAAAAAATGTGGGTTTGAAAATTTTTTCTTTCATTTTGATGAATTTCTGACACTCAGCGTGGAGAAATTCCCCCTAAAAATTAATGAGGCTGCATTAGGAAACAGTATTATTAGAAATATGTCACATATATGATATAGAGATCACAACTAACAAATGGCTTGTGATTAATGAGAATTCATAACGATTTATAAAAATACGTGTTGGTTCATTAAGATCCTGGGTTGCCTGCTTTCAAGGTTGCAGAATCATCATCTGCAAGTCTTCAAATCATCAAAATCAGACTTTCAAAAGGTTAGATGCAACTCCAGATTTTCTTAAGGCTGATAAAACAGTCCACCAGTCATTACTACTGAGCAAGGCAGAAGGTCAAAAGAAGGGCAGTAGTTGGTCCAAAATCTCCAGTACTGATCAAGTAGGGCCAGGTGAGAATGTTATATTATTTGGTGCTAAGTGGACTCATATTGAACAAGACAAGTTATCACCATCATCACATTTTAAAAACTACCCCCGTGAGACCAAAACAAGTAAAGCTGCATTTCTTCAGAAATGACGGTATTACAAGAACACAACCAAACAAAAAGTCTTCTATATTGGTGATCCTATTGATTTGACCACAAGTGTCTAACAGCACACAGATCTCACTTAGTGCAAAAAAACTATTGAAGGAAGAGATGAGCAGAAAATCATCAAAACTAAGAGGATAGCAAGGTCATATATCCATTATCCAATATCCATTTCAAAGACTGTCTAGTTAACGGAGCAATTGAAGTGTCATTTCCAGAAAGGCTTGTACACATTTGTACACAGTTCTGGGAGAAGCTCCTGAGAGCAGGTATCCAGGTGGAAGCTAATTCACTTTGGACTACACAGCCTTGCCCAGATATCCCAGGTGTTACCAGTTTGCATGATGCACAGTGTAGGACAGGAGACCTGGGGAAACAGCAATATCTTTGCTTTAATGAGTGCTCTGTCATAACTGCAACAAAACTCTGCCCAGTTTCATTTGGCCTCTGACAAGCTGAATGTAGATTTGCTTACCCTGGCAGGGTTGAAGGTAAGAGAAATTACTTCTTTCGCCAGGCCTTCCAAGAAAAGAGAGAAGGCTCAGTACATGTCAAGCATTCATAGGAATTTGCACAGCCATGCAAAATATTGCTGCACTTAACGCTCTCTCTGTGGATGCATAGTCTCCATGAGACATCCCTTCATGAAATCACAGGCACCCTTCTGTGTCTTGTGGACACAAATATGGATGCAGCTTATTTGACAGAACAAAAGGGAATGGCCTCCTGTTGTGCCAGGGAGGTTCCGGTGGGATATTAGGAAAAACTTCTCTGAAAGAGTGGTGAGGCCTTGGAACAGGCTGCCCAGGGAGGCAGTGGAGTTACCACCTCTGGGGGTGCTCAAGAAGTGTGGACGTGTGGTACTGAGGGAGATTGTTTATTGGGCAGTATTGGTGGTACGTGGACTGTGGCCTACACAAAATTAGAGGTCTTTTCCAACCTTAAAGATTCTATGATTCTGTGTTCATTGAAATGGAAGTGCTCTGTACAGACAATGCACCCAAAAAATGTCCCTCAAGGAAGCTTTTAAAAACACCTGAGCTCCAGCATTATCTAGATTATTTTGAAGAAATGCACTTGTTTTTCAGAAGCATTTTTAATGTCTTCTACTTTTCAAGTAAGTGAGAAAGAAACACCTTAAAATAAAGCATCAAATAAGTTACAGAATTTTCAGAAGATAGAGACTTGTATTACTACCTAAAGTAGATGAAAAAAAAGAACTTCCCCAATACATGGTTTTGCAAAATAAAATTGACTACTTTTCCAAGTAAAGGAATAAAAATTTGCAGGCTGTGTACTTGTCCAAAGTGAAGTAGAATAAAAATACTCTTAAAAGTGTAACATTTCTTCCTGTCAGCATTCTCACATTTTTTTCAGAAGTGACCAAAACCAGAAGGGAACAATAAGTAACTTATTTTGTTATTGCAAATATGAAAATGTGAAATGATTTGATATGTCAGATAATCCTTTAAAAACTTTCCACATGAGAGAACAAGGTAATATTAAAATGTAAAGTGAGTTACAATGGCAAACAGAAATTCCTGATGCTGTCAACAGCATACGTTGCTTCCAATGGATTACAGAGAGCCAGATATTTGTCTGCATCACATTGTCCCATAGACAACTGCGATCTGATCATCACCTATGAAAACATGCTGTCAGGATGTAGCAAGTCACATTCTCTCTTCTAATTAATTCCAAGGAGAGGCTGAAGTTTGACAGGAATTGAGGTGATAGTGGGAAATATTTCCTATGTTCACTACCATGGGGAGATTAAAAGAGAAAAGGTTAAACCTTCTCACTATTCTCACATGTCAAACACAGACCCTGAGTTGAGCAAATGATGGAATTATTTTCTACAAACACTTGTTCAGATATTTTTGAGATTAACCCCCCCCCATTTTTTTTTTTTATTTGAATATGAAAGTTCAAAGAGAAAATTCTTTGGTTATGTGAAATTGAAATTACAGGGGAAATCATTATGCAGTACACAGCTGCACAAAGCTGGTTGTGGATTCAGATTCCAGCAGCTCATCTGATGGTGAAGTTATGCTCATAAGTGCAAACCTAGAAGAGACCAAAAGAATTATGGAGAGCTTTCACCTATATCTGTATGTATGATCCAAAATGACTATTAATTGGAGCTCTTCGATTTTGGAAAACTTTCTGAAAATTCCTTAGATGTTTTTTCTTCCTAACAATGAGTCTCCACCACTGGTGACTAGGCCTTCCTGAAATGTCTCAGGTTGAGTACAATAAATACTGAAAAGTACATGCTGTTCTTAAAATGTTTATGGTGAAAGCTATAAGTAAAAATAATACCAAAGGGTTTTTTTGTCTTTCACTATGGATGTATGGCACAGAGTGGATTTACTCTGATAAAACAAGAATTTCTGAGTGTACGCAGACATAGATAAAATTTCAGTCTTAGCACTTCACCAATTAAATATAAACTCCTTTTTTTAGAAATATAATCAATGGATCCAAGAGTCTTAGTCCATTTTAGAAATCTAAATTTAATAATATACCTCTCCATCTAGTCTCCACACCTTTTCTCATGGATTACGTTCTTATAGCTCCAACACCTCAGGCAGACATAGGCACTCAACTTTAGTTTCATAATTTCCAATTCATGTTTCTGACTTTTCAACTTAGTATTTATATTAGTTTTAAACATTTTTAAAAGTACTTTTTCCTCTAACTGAAGTTAGAATTTATGCTGTTACCTCAGGTCAGGATTCTCCTGTCCTAAGGAAACAGAGCTCAATCTGTTACCTGGGAATATTCCATGCTGTCACATGTAGTTGGTTATGGACAACAGTTCTAGTGTGTTTTGAGCAAAATTGACCCTATTTCTTAATATCAAACAGTCTGATTTCAGTCTCTTCCCTCTCCTCATTTTTTCCATTCCCAATATATAACTTCATATGTAATTCCCTATAGGGGAATTTTGACACTGTCTTACAAAACTTCAGTATCTGTTCATACAAGTTTGTTGATAATAACAGGTTAAATGGTTTCACGTGTTCGCTGACTGAGACTGTACCGTAAACTCTACATATCTCCATTCTTCATCCTATGCCTCTGACAGCTAGTGAACTCTGCCTCTTCACGGTATGATGAACACAGGCATTCAGCACTAAGAATCATTAACTACGTCCACAATCCTTTCAAAGAATGTCTTTCACTTTGCTAGATCTCATTGCTCAATTATATCCCAGTCACTTATATTTTGCAGTTCATCTTCAGAGGTTTCTTATCATATGTGGCATTTGCTCATTAAGGCTGAGACGTTATTCCCAGGATTCAGGCAAGGGTTAACATCAGTAAGATTTGCATCCTCATTTTGTGAAAACGTCTTTCTGAAGAATGACTAAAACGATCATCTCCTGTTAGAAACTTGTTTCTTGAAGAATAAATACCTCAATAAATAAGAAAACTTCCTAAGTTTCCAGTTAAACCTAAATACCAGGTATGCACTAAATCAATTAGCTGTAGCACTAAATAAATCAAACTATATTACTTTTTTTTTTTTAATATGAAGACCATAGAGACTCCCCTTTGCATTTGCTATGTAGCCTGAATATTTAGAGTACCAACAATGCTGAAATACCCAGTGATAGATTTCTGAAACTGAAAATAGCATGCAAAAAATATACATGTATGTTTATTGCATGTTGTCTTGAAATGTCTTTTACAGTTTTGTCAGTCACGATTACCTCAAAGACACATTCACATTTAGTATATTTCTTGAGGGAGTTCACACTGTACTGCTTGGAGGAACTTTGACTTGTGTTGGACTGCTGTAAAAATCAATATCAAAGCACCAAATATACCGCAGTGGGAAATGCTTATTAATATGCAATTGAGGGGAGAAGTGAAAATGACCTATCTTAATGCTGTTGACAGCACATTTGTCTTGGTGTCTTATTGGTTTTAATTTGTCATCTGATAAATGTCCATTTATGTAATGGAGAGTTAAGCGCTCATTAGTTTACGTTTAACTTTGTGTCTAGAGTCAGGTCAGGCTGTTGAAACTGATGTTACAGAAATGTTATTAATAGCCACAAAAGGTTATTTCAATAAAAACAACTGAAAGGAAATATTGTGTTTGTAAGCGTTTAAATAAATTCATCATTTGTCCCCTTGATCATCTCTAATGTCAACACAATAGTTTTTCTTGGTGTTTCTAGCAGATGTGGAATTTCACCCCTTAATTTCCAAGAAGTTTTGCATAAAATGTTGATCAAATCAATTTTTGAATATATGAAGGTATACCTATAACCTTTAATACAATCAAGCCATAGGTTTTTATATAACGTATGTGAAAAATTATTAATTTATTGTGGTGTTGTATGATCTCTAGTACTAAGCCACCTATCTTCAGTATTTTCTCAGTATTTCAGTGGAGTTATCAATGCTACTTAAAGTGAAGATGTTACAATAGAAGCTGTTATTCCTAAGGTTTTGTCTCAGATTCCCCTTCAATGGGAAAATGTAAGTTCACTCCTTGAGGGTCAAAATTAGGCAGAATTTTCTCTCTGAAATTTGTATAATTGCAAATGTTTTAATCTTTCTCTAAATATCTTAATGAGATACACTCTGTCGTACTTGTAATGTTTTGGCATGGGTTGTGAACGTGTACAAGATTAAGTAATATACTGAACTGTAGCTTAGGTAGTAACTGAAGAATTTCAAGGTGTTTTTAAACCAGCCCTGCCAAGTGTATTTATTCTATACTGAGTTATTAAAGCCACTGAATCTGTTAAGATCCAGTAAAACCTCTTTGAAAGCATCTACCTGTAAATTTTTGCTTCTTCCACCTTGCAACAAGTTATGACTTTGCTGTACATGTGAACTCTGACTTTTGAGGCTGAAGTTAAAGTAGATTTAGTCTCAAAGCCTTTAAAACACAGGAAGATACGGGAGAGCTCAGTGTCTGATACACATTACTAACACCTTAATACATGTTATGCTTTAAAACCAATCTTAGGCCAAGCTATTCACTGACTTCAGAACCATTCTGCAGCTGTATTAATCATATAGAAAAAGTCAAGATTCTTTTTTGTAACCTTGAAAGGTGAAAAATGAACAAGAACAGTGAACAGCAGCAAGAATTATTTTATGTTTATCTTTGAAAATCTAAAGAATCTCATCCCATTGACCACTGCAATAAGTACCATACTGCTGAAGTCCTAACCTTAACTTTCACATATATTGAAAATGGTTTACATCCTCCATGACCTTGGTTTTCGTTGGTGAAAAACACAGTGTAATAGTTGCTTCATGGTATTTTATGTCCTACAGATCAATGAGTGCAACTCCTGCCTTGTGCAATCAACCCACACTTAATGAATATCTGTCTTAGCTTTCAAATCTGATGCTTTGACTTAATTTCCCTACTCAGGAGGCTTCTTAATTCAATTTGAGTCAGGCCAAAACAGCAGTCATTAGGTTTCCAGTGTCTGAAGCTGCCAAGTTTTCTGTAATGCCACAAGTACCTTTTCTTTCCTGAGCCCTGTATTTTCCAGACAGATAGACTGAGCAGCAAGAACAGAGCAACTGAGCAAAGTCTGGACTAACAGAGGAAAACAGTATGAGAGAATTCTTCCATGAAAGAGTCCATTAAGATTCAGAGATCAAGTCTATTCAGACAGAAGACAATTTTGAAACGGTTCTATGTTGTCAGTCACACTTCTTCAGAAGAGTTCCTGAACATAGTTGAAACAAGGTGCAGTCATGATAATTTTGGTTTAGTTTCCAGTAGAGAGGAATAGGAGAAAATTCAAGAAATCGATAATAACTTCTCGTATTCCAATGCTAGGCAAAATTACTTGACCTGAATTGCAACACTCAAATAAGGGACCATGGGTTTTTTCTTTCAGAAGGTATATACTGTCCTTTCTTTCAGCTCTTCATGACTATTGACCTCAATGGTCTTACTACATTCCACAACCTTCCATTTGTTTTCAAAATCATTCATATAAGAAGGCAACAGAATGGCATCTTTGCTGCCATTCAGTTACAAATGTACAATCTGGCAAGTTGAACAGACAAGAACCTTACAAGGTTCAACAAGAGTGAGTGTATAAAACTCCTGGGGAGGAATACCTGCAAACATCAGTACAGGTTAGGGTCTGATCTGCTGGAAAGGACCTCCGTGTGTGCTGGTGGCCAGCTAGTTGGCCATGAGCCAGCAGAGTGCCCCTGTGGCCAAGAAGTCCAGTTGTATCCTGGGTTGAATTAAAAGAGTGTGGCCAGCAGGTCAAAGGAGGTGATCCTCTCCCTCTACTCTGATCTGGTGAAGCCACATCTGGAGTACTGTGTCCAGTTGCAGGCTCCCCAGTTCAAGAAAGATAAAGGAGGTGTTCCTCTCCCTCTACTCTGATCTGGTGAAGCCACATCTGGAGTACTGTGTCCAGTTGCAGGCTCCCCAGTTCAAGAAAGATAAAGGAGGTGTTCCTCTCCCTCTACTCTGATCTGGTGAAGCCACATCTGGAGTACTGTGTCCAGTTGCAGGCTCCCCAGTTCAAGAAAGATAAAGGAGGTGTTCCTCTCCCTCTACTCTGATCTGGTGAAGCCACATCTGGAGTACTGTGTCCAGTTGCAGGCTCCCCAGTTCAAGAAAGATAAAGGAGGTGTTCCTCTCCCTCTACTCTGATCTGGTGAAGCCACATCTGGAGTACTGTGTCCAGTTGCAGGCTCCCCAGTTCAAGAAAGATAAAGGAGGTGTTCCTCTCCCTCTACTCTGATCTGGTGAAGCCACATCTGGAGTACTGTGTCCAGTTGCAGGCTCCCCAGTTCAAGAAAGATAAAGGAGGTGTTCCTCTCCCTCTACTCTGATCTGGTGAAGCCACATCTGGAGTACTGTGTCCAGTTGCAGGCTCCCCAGTTCAAGAAAGATAAAGGAGGTGTTCCTCTCCCTCTACTCTGATCTGGTGAAGCCACATCTGGAGTACTGTGTCCAGTTGCAGGCTCCCCAGTTCAAGAAAGATAAAGGAGGTGTTCCTCTCCCTCTACTCTGATCTGGTGAAGCCACATCTGGAGTACTGTGTCCAGTTGCAGGCTCCCCAGTTCAAGAAAGATAAAGGAGGTGTTCCTCTCCCTCTACTCTGATCTGGTGAAGCCACATCTGGAGTACTGTGTCCAGTTGCAGGCTCCCCAGTTCAAGAAAGATAAAGGAGGTGTTCCTCTCCCTCTACTCTGATCTGGTGAAGCCACATCTGGAGTACTGTGTCCAGTTGCAGGCTCCCCAGTTCAAGAAAGATAAAGGAGGTGTTCCTCTCCCTCTACTCTGATCTGGTGAAGCCACATCTGGAGTACTGTGTCCAGTTGCAGGCTCCCCAGTTCAAGAAAGATAAAGGAGGTGTTCCTCTCCCTCTACTCTGATCTGGTGAAGCCACATCTGGAGTACTGTGTCCAGTTGCAGGCTCCCCAGTTCAAGAAAGATAAAGGAGGTGTTCCTCTCCCTCTACTCTGATCTGGTGAAGCCACATCTGGAGTACTGTGTCCAGTTGCAGGCTCCCCAGTTCAAGAAAGATAAAGGAGGTGTTCCTCTCCCTCTACTCTGATCTGGTGAAGCCACATCTGGAGTACTGTGTCCAGTTGCAGGCTCCCCAGTTCAAGAAAGATAAAGGAGGTGTTCCTCTCCCTCTACTCTGATCTGGTGAAGCCACATCTGGAGTACTGTGTCCAGTTGCAGGCTCCCCAGTTCAAGAAAGATAAAGGAGGTGTTCCTCTCCCTCTACTCTGATCTGGTGAAGCCACATCTGGAGTACTGTGTCCAGTTGCAGGCTCCCCAGTTCAAGAAAGATAAAGGAGGTGTTCCTCTCCCTCTACTCTGATCTGGTGAAGCCACATCTGGAGTACTGTGTCCAGTTGCAGGCTCCCCAGTTCAAGAAAGATAAAGGAGGTGTTCCTCTCCCTCTACTCTGATCTGGTGAAGCCACATCTGGAGTACTGTGTCCAGTTGCAGGCTCCCCAGTTCAAGAAAGATAAAGGAGGTGTTCCTCTCCCTCTACTCTGATCTGGTGAAGCCACATCTGGAGTACTGTGTCCAGTTGCAGGCTCCCCAGTTCAAGAAAGATAAAGGAGGTGTTCCTCTCCCTCTACTCTGATCTGGTGAAGCCACATCTGGAGTACTGTGTCCAGTTGCAGGCTCCCCAGTTCAAGAAAGATAGGGAATGACTACAATGTCTTTCTCGGGAGATGTTCAAAAACCATCTGGATGCTCTCCTATGTAACCTACTTTAGGGAGCCTACTTTAGCAGGAGGTAGGACTAGATCTCAAGAGGTCCCTTATAACATCTACAGTTCTATGACTCTGTGTTTCAAATATCTAGCAATAATCAAATCTCAACTAATCCATTCATTATAGTTCAGCAAAATAAATTTAATTATGTATATCGAATTATTCTGAAAAATATAACATTAACTGAACACTTGTGATACAACATCCAACATCAAATAATGACTATGTAAAGCATACTTTGCTTTATATAAGCATATGAAGTCAGGCTGACACTGTGCAATTTGCTGGAAATAAGCAGTCATTTTCCACAAACTTCTGAACAAGAAGATATTTCCTAAAACAAACATTATTGTTTACCAGTCGCAAAACATCAAAAGATTTTAATAAGAAGTTTCTCTAACTTCTTGTGAAAGTTTAAGTGAACACAATCTTATTAGAAAATAAGTGCTTTGAAGCTGAAAATTCTTGACATCATGAATAATAAAATCCAGATTATATATAAATTTCATTAATTAATATAATCAAATAAATAAATATTTCATAGAAAGAGATATTCAGAGGGAGTATCCCCATCATCACAGTAATGGAACATCAACTGCTAAAACACTGAAAATAGTCTCATGTTAAAAAAAGAAGCACAAAGGCAAGGCTAGACAAAGAAGGCAATTATGTTCTTATCTACTAACAAATGTAAAAGGAGAAGTCAAGTATAATACCATGAATTAGGAGGCAAAATCCCAAACATGAGGCCACAGCCATAATTTTTGTTTCAGATGTGTAATTACATGATGTCGTAAGACAAAACAAAAGAAGGACTTTTTTTCCAGCTTTGTGATTAATTCTTATTAAATCACTAGGTTTCTTCGGGTTCAATTCTGAATGAAAATAATGTTTCATCAACAGCCATGTTTCTTAGTTTTGCTCTGCAAAGGTCTGATTAGTTTTCCACTTATCCATGCAACAAATCAAAGAAATGTAGAAATCAACTGTAGTAAGAAAGAGGAGTCTAGGTAGATTATATCAACAGCCTATTCCTCATCCACCAAGTAGGTCACTCAATCATGGAAAGAAATTAGGATGATCAGGCAGGATTTGCCTTTCCCGAACCCACGCTCTCTGGACCAGATCCCCTAGTAGTACTGCGCAAGCTATGTGAAGATCTGCCCCATAACCTTTCCTGGCAATGAAGTCAGGCTGACAGGACTGTAGTTCCCCAGATCCTCATTATGCAGATCAGAGTCACATTAGCAGGCGTCCAATCGTCTGTGACCTCTCCTGTTGACCGAAAACACTGATAGATGGTTCAAAGCAGCTTGGCAGTCACCTCCACCAGCTTCCTCAGCACCCTTTGGTGGATCCCATCTGGCCCCACTGGCTTGTGGCAGTCCAGGTGGAGTAGGTCTCTAACAGTTTACATGAATTGGGGTGGTTTTATTCCGCTTCCCATCTATGACTTCCAGGTCAGGGGGATAGAGTATTCCAAGGATAACTGGTATGACTTTTAAAGACAGATGTAAATAAGGTACTGAGGATCTCAGCCTTCTCCTTATCCTCAGCAGCCACATTTTCCACCACATCCAGTAGAGAATGGAGACTCTCCTTATCCTTAGTCATATTGTTAATATATTTCTAAAAACATTTTTTGCTCTCTTTTAAACCAACAGTCAAGTTGAGCTCAAGCTGGGCTTTTGCCTTTCTAATTTTCTCCCTGCACATCCAAACAACTTCTCTGTACTCTCCCCAAGTTGCTGTCTCTTCTTCCACAGGAGATAAATTCTCCTTTTCTCCTGAAGCCTCAGGAAAAGCTCTCTCTTCATCCACACTGGTCCTCTTCCCCATCAGTTCATTTTGTGGAACAAGGGGGCAGTCTGTTCCCATGTCTTCAAGACCTCCTTCTTGAGGCGTGACCAGACTTCCTGGACCCTTTTGCCCTTCAGGACTGAATTCCAAAGGACTCTCCCTACAGGTGTCCTGAATAGGTCTATGTCCACCCTCCACAAGTCCAAGGTAGCAGTTTTGTTGGTCCCATTCCTGACTTCACCAAGAATAAAGAACTATACCGCGGTCCCTCTGTCTTGAATTGGATGGATATAGTATCAAATTGGTCCCTTATGGACTAGCTGACAATAAGTAATATTCTGTTGAGTATGATTGCTACATGTGAAACTGTGATTGGCGGAGGTCAAATTAGAACATGAGAAGAAAACTAAACTTATCTCCAGAAAGCAATCCAAAAAAAAAAATTGTTGTAAAATGTGACTTTTCTTCAAATTTTCTTAATGGATATGAAGAATATATCTCAACTTCCAAGCTTCATGTTGTGTAAGATCCTAATCTGAGAGTTCCTATATAGTGATTTACAATCTAATATAGCGATTTATATAGCTACCAAAAGTCTCCTTGACAAATTCACAAGATATCTCTGACAGCATCTCAGAGACCGATAATCAAGTTGACAAATGTGGTCTTTTAAAATGCTGCAGTAGAACAAAATATTTATTGTCAGATTACGTAATCATGTTATGAGAAAATACTAATTTTTACTTGGCATTAGTAATAATGGATCAGGATAAACATTTGAACAAAATTAGAATGGAATAAACTCAAAGGCAGGGCTTTTCAGGAAACTGACAGAGGGCGGTACCTGCGAACATGTAAAATAACCAAGAAATAAAAAGGCAATTGCATCAATTAAGGTAGTTTTGATATCATATAATGTCACTACGCAAAAAAAGGAGAATATATAGTAACACCGAGTCCTTCCATTCTATTAAATAACAAGGAAGTCTTTTTTTGTGTTTGTTATTACACCAGGGGTCTGTGGCAAGGACAAGACTCCAAAACACTAATCTCAGTACAAACACAGAAGATAGAGGCCGCCTGGGTCAGGAATTTACAATCTAAATATACCTCTTGATTGGTAAAGGTCAGGGTAACATTGTCCTAAGTTCAGCCTGGCCAGCACCAGTTTAGCATGTGCTTCACATTCTCTTCTTTCTATTCTGCTTTCCAAGACCAATCAGGAGCGATCAACTAAGAAGCATAGTTCAGGCAGAATACACTTAACTATTTTCATTTTCTTCTACATAAATAATGCAATGTTATTATGGAAAGGAGTAGAAAAAGATTATCCTCTTTTTAGTTCCAGTCTCTGGATGAAGGCTGAAAAAATATATTATTGTAGTGTGCAATGTTACACTTGCAGAGAGAATTTGAATATCAATAAGCAGTGAGATTTTTAAATGGATATTTACATATAATATCACTGTATGTTTACATTTAATATCATATTGGATTTAATTTTATTATGTTCAAGAAAGCAATTGGGTGAAGAATAAACACTCTGGGATGTTATCTCATTGATATGCAGAATCAATACGATAATCAAGTTGCTGATATAAACTCATAAGAAAAAGCTTCTGACATTTCATCTAGGAACCCTAATTTTGTATTTACAATGTGGTGTGAAACTATGTATTGCAGAATTATTGTTTAATTATGAAGATTGCTCTTGTATCTTTTTTTTTTCTAATTACTTTTACTCTCCTTTCAAATGATGGAAGACTAATACTGGCATCTACTGAAAACTCATGAATATTTTTTTCAAAAAAAGGTTTAAATTAACTAGTATCATGTGAACACGTAAAATAAAAAATCATCCTAAACCTAAGCCATAATTCTTGTAAGAACTTTGTTTGTCTCTATGAGATAGAGCAGTTAGCATGCATTTCCAATCATAGAATCAGAATTGTTTGAGTTGGTCACTTAGCCCAGCTCCCCTGCAATGAACAGGAACACCTACACCTAGGTCAGGTTGCTCAGCACCCCATCCAGCCTTACCTTGAGTGTCTCCAAGGATAGGCATCCTCCACCTCTCTGGGAAACCTATTTCTAGTTCCCCACCACCTTAATTTAAAAAAAAAAAATTTCTTATGTGCAGTCTAAATCTCCCCTAAATCTCCCTCTTGTCCTATCACAACAGATCCTGCTAAAGTACCTGTTCCCTTCTTTCAAAATGCCCTCTTTTAGATACTGAAAGGCCGCTATCAGGTCCCCCCAGAGTTTTCTCTTCTCCAGGGTGAACAGTCCCAGCTCTCGCAGCCTGTCTTCATAGGGGAGGTGATCAACTCCAAGAACTGTTTTTGTGGCCCTCCGGATGAGCTCCAGCAGATCCATGTTTCTCCTGTACCGAGGACTTCACATCTGAACACGGTACTCCAGCTGAGCTCTCAGAAGAGCAGAAGGGCACGATCACCTTCCTCACCCTGCTGACCACACTTCTTTTTATGCAAGCAAGTATATGGAGGGCTGTCTGGGCTGCAAGGGCGCATTGCTGTCTGATGTCCAGCTTGACATCCACCAGTACCCCCAAGTTCAGCAGGGCTGTGCTCTATCCTGTCCTCCTCCAGCTTGTTTTGATAATGGAAGTATTGACAGCAGGTATTTGTTGGCTGCACCAGGCTTGGGTGTTTCCTAGTGAGATCTTCCACCTGAGCTCCAGGAAGGCAGTGCTCTTCTCTAAGGAAAGGGTCTGCCCAGCATATTGGGCCCCTGGTGTCCTGCGGGGAATAATCATCTACTATTAATACTCTTTTCTTCTTCTTTGTGGATGTAGCCTTGATACTGGAGAAAGGCTTTTTTCATTTTGTTTTGTTGGTTCCTCTATTGAAAATGGGCCATTATCACACACATGTGGGCATTCCTGAAATGGGTGAAGTGAGCAAGGCGAGTTTTTATTTGTAGTCCCAAGCACAGACTTGCCTCCATTCACTTTCCTTTGACCTGCTACCTTCAGCCCAATAAAAAAGGATACAGACTGCCCTGGATCTTGTGATTTTTCTTGTGGTTGACCTCCTTTCAGGGAGGGCAGAGCATGGTTCCTCTGCTCCTCTTTTTTTGACACTTTTTAATTTATCTATTTAATCATGTAGTCTTGTCATCAGGCTGAACAGATTTTCCATCTGCTTCAACACACACTCCTTTCTCACTGCTGCCATACAATGCCAGTAAAAAGCTCTACACTGTCTGGAGCCAGGGGCCTGTATGTTTGCAAGGTTGCCTGGGAGTTTGGTCTGGGTTTCTAAACAAGTCTATATTAATCAGTCCTAAACAAGTGTGAATTAATGGAAAAAATCAGATTCAGTATATTATATTTAGTACGTTTAATTTTCTTTCTCCTCTCTCTCGAAGATGACCTTATTGCCCTCTACAACTGTCTGGAGAGATGGGGGTCAGCCTTTTCCAAGTAACTGCAATAGGACAAGAAGGAATGTTCTATAGTTAATTATACCAGGGGTGGTTCTGGTTGGATATTAGGAAAAATTTATTTTCAGAAAGAGTAGTGAGGTATTGGAATACTGGATACAACACTGTCCATTGCCTCTTGTCATGGTACCAGTTATGCCAGAAATGAGCCTGACTCTGTCCTCTTTGCTTTTCCCCTCGGGTATTTATAGATACTGATGAAATACTGATGGATGAGGCTGAACAGTCCCAGCCAAGAACTCCTCATAGCAAAGATGCTGGATGCTGCAGTCCCTTCATCATCTTGGAGGCCCTCTGTTGGACTCTTTCCAGTATTCTCTCTAGTACTGGGAGGCCAGGACAGGGCACAGTACTGCAGATGTGTCCTCACGAATCCCAAGATCAAACTTATACCTGCCGAGTAGCTCCCTCTCTATCTCCAGATAATCCCATAGGGAAGTATCACATGCTAGGCAGAAGTTTAACCCTGGTACAGACTAAGCAAAGGTGACAGTGTTAAACTGTCTTTCTCGAATATCCTCAGAGATGTGAGGATACCATGAAATGTGTTTCTCTGCCTGAATTAAACAATTGTCTCCTTTTGCAAACTGTTCTATAAGAAGTTATGAGTCAAATGTCGCTAGAACTGATATATCATTAAAGCCTCTACAACATTCCAGGCATTGCCACTAATAGTTTTGTGGGTTAGGATTGATTTGGTCTCTATTTAAGAATAAAAAATGAGTGGTGTGCCAAGAATGTCGACAAGTAGGGATATGAATCCAGACTTACCTCAGTGTTATTGCTCTTGCCAGTCACTACCTTACTTCATAGGGGAGCAAGATACCCTGATGTGCTAGTTACTGACTGAAAGCCGGATAATGATTTCTAGATTGGAGAGAGTCTGGAAGAAGATGGATTAGCAAACTGCAAATTTATGTTTCAGGACATGCACATAAAAAGCAATTTAATGAATTTATATACCTGTTCACATATGTACTTCTTCCTGTCTTTTATTGGTATAAATAAATGGCATCTACTCTTCATGAAAAGATGTACATAAACATGCCATTTCTGCTTGTTTGTATGGCATTTTAGGTGTGCAGGGATGTTAAAACATAAAAAAAAGACATTACTTCTATTCTGAATTGTTCTGTCGGAGTGATTTATATATCAATACAGGGAAATACTGGTGTTGCTTACATATCTGTGAGAATATATATCTGTCTACATATATATGAAATATATATATGGACAATACAGTCCCTTAAAATGTTTCATGTTTTAAGTGACATTTGGATCAGTTCCCATATATATTTCTTCTCTAGCTATAGGAGAATTTAATACTTTTTTCTTGTCTGCTGTCCTATAATTTACAGTTACTACAAGCAGTAGTTACTATAAGCTGTACAGAGGGAAAAGAGCTTATGAAATTCCAGAAATTTATGTGTTCCAAGCAAGAATGAAACTAAGACTGTAAAGGTTTTCCAAAAGAGAGAAAGACTTTATAGGAGAATAACAGAGAATTCCAGTAGTGTGTTAAAATCTAATTCCTCTTATACATACAAACCCAGGAATCAAAAGCACTGTTTTCCCAGCTCAGGTTCACTCCCTAACCACCAAGTTAAGAACACTTTTGGAGTGACCCCTGCTTTTACTTCTTCTGTGAAAGTTTCTTTCCTACCAAAACTGCTGTGTGTTTCAATAGCTCAACATCTTTTAGGAAAAATCCACAATACATTTATTAGTTTCAGCTGAATGTCTCCCACATTACTCGAGCTACAGATTCCAAGCTGGAATGGACAAGGAACTCATTGGGCTAATTCATTTAAACTCCTTTGCTGAGATAGATAGAATTAATCTTCTCCACAGAGTCACAAAGTCACTGAATTGTTCTTCTAGAAATACTTTTTCAGGAAAGATATTACCAGAAGAGCAGAATTCCCTAAAACCCTACCACACTTCTTGCACGATTCATAAATCTTCACAGCTTCACATGTTGGGATATTTTCATATCATAAATGGTACACATTTTTAACATACTTGGAGGGAAAAATAAAACCAGAAATGTCTTCAGTATTCAGTGTATACCGAGTTAGAGAGTAAACAAAAAATGTGCGCATGTTTCATGAGTAATGTGCATCATCCTCCCATTGTATTATTTCAGGTAGAAACTGTTGCTCTTGTTTTATGGTAAACAGATTAGTTGCTATGATTACTTTGTTTTATTCTGAAATATGAGCTCACACTATGAATTCCAGAAAAAAATGAGTTGTTTTTTTTTTTTTTTTCCCAGAGTTTGCACATAGCAATGAAATCAACACTGATTTATATCTTAATCTTGTGCTACATAGGTGACAGGATTGCCCTTTCACCTTTGTCTAACCTGCCTGAAACAGGTTTTAGTGTCAGGCTGCACTTCTTAAAGTAGAGATAAAAACGTGAGTATACCATATGGTATGAAAACAGAATTAAGTAACGATTGCTGCCAACTTTTATGACAGCTTTTGGATTTACTTTATTAATTGATTACATTAAATACTGTCCAATCTAAATCTTTTCCAGTTTATAATTAGTGTTTAATGGATTCCAGTCAGAACAATATTTTAAACTGCACTGCCAGAAATTATATAGTTTGGGGTGAAATTGAGAAAGGTAAATTAAGACACAAACTACCTGCCATATGTAGGACTAAGTGTTTCATGAAGTCCTAAGTAGACTCTGTTTACATTACGTATATCATACTTATATAAGCTGGCATCCTCTACAGATCCCAAAATCCCTTGTAGACTGTACGCAAGAAGTATTATCTCAATTTTTTACACTTGGAAATTTAGGCATAGAGGCTAATCTGAAGTTCTGTTTAGCATAAAAGCTTTTCATCCAGGGTTTTATATTAGCTGCATTTCTCTAGTGCGTTGGTATTTCTAAAGAATAATACATATATTATGCTCAGAACACAAGGATGAAATTTTTCCTTTGGTGTATACATAACTGAGGAATAAGGAAGAAAAGTGACTTTGTTAAAGTTGGGCAGATGATGTGTGGCAGAATGCACACCCAGAATCTTAAGGTCTCCTTCTCATCTCACATGGAATCCTGGATTTATTCTTACCCCCTGCTTTAACCAAGGGCTTTCTATTTACTTGTTAAATGCTGAGATATGTCTTCACATCTGAATATCACTTCTGCTGTGAGAAGCTTATTCTCTAAGTAGACAGTGTGAAATGGAATGCCTAAATCCCCGTTACACCTAAATTGGGACTAAGGCTTCAAAAACTAAATCCCACTCAATGATCCAGACTCCCTCATTTCCAGGCAAGGCTACTGGTAAAGATACACACATTCATTAGGCATCTTTTTACTCAGTACATGACCTTAGTTACCCAAATACACTCAGAAATACTTGCTATGCAGAACTGGAAAACATCTCTCACTGTAGTTTCAATGTTATCCTGGTTTAGTTAATCATGCAGACTGTGCTGACATGTCCAGAGAAGCCTGAAGGCTTGCATAATATTAGTATATGAAACATTTTGAATGAGAATTCCTTCCATTCCTCCTGTTACATTACTGTATGAACAACAAAAATAAAATAAGATAAAATTTATATTAATCCCAATTAAGGCCTGAAATCCTTGGCTATTCACTTTTAGCCAGCTCCCTTCAAAAGCATATACTTTCAGTTGTGGTTCATTGTTTATATTTATAGGCACATAGTGATTTAACTTCAATATGTTCTCACTCAGAATACTCCAAAACCTTCAAACTGACCATTCAAAGTTGAACAGAACTCTTCACTTTACCAGGTAACTATCTCTCCCCACTGACCATATGCAATGGGTACCAATTAAGACAGATTCATTTTCTCCTCTCTTCCCCTTTCCTTTTCTCCCTGGGTGTAGGTTCTCAAATTTTAGTAAAACGATGTTAATATTTGACAGTGTAAACCTCCCAGCAAATGTCCGTCATGAGACTCTGAAAGTCTCGTGTTCTATCATCTGCTATCTTCTATGTTTCTCTCCACTGACACTTTCTAATTTAATGATTTGGAATAGTTGCTTTGAAAGATGAGCTTTAGGTAGAAATTCTGATGGTAAGAATGTTGTTAGGCATCCTCAGCCTGAGGGAGTCCAAACCTATACCACAGAATGCCCTAATTAGTCAGTTTTGGAGTAGTCTAAGGAAAGAAATACCAAAATTGTAAGCGATCAAAAAGCAAGCATTTTAGGCTACGAAATGCTAATAAGAAAGGACAAGAGGGACACAAACAGGTCAGAATTTGAAGAGGTTAAGCCCAAATTTGAAGCCAAGAGGGATACTGAGGGGAGGAGGCTCCCTGTTATCCAGCCTATATCCCATTGATATTTTCTGTTTATTTATTCCTTCAGAATTCAGAAGTATAATATAACAATACTTCACAATGCTGCTAGTTTTCTGATCAAACTGCAGTCTCCTCTTATAAAAATGCACAAATTAACTTGTAAACTATAGATCATGAAAATGTGATAAATAGAATGTTAATGCAGAGTTTTATCTGTCTGTACTAATTTTTATTAATCTAGTATTCTTCCGTGCCTATACCAAATTATAAAATATATCAGTTGTTTTGCTGATTTACAGTCTAAAATACAGAATGTCACAACTTAAATTACTTCAGAATGTGCAACAGTGCTTAGACTCAGTTTCATCATTCAGGATTAGTCATTAAGATACTGAGATAATGCTAAAATTCCAATCCCCCATATGTGCTGAATGACTTGTGTAGTGCAATGTGTGATATAAATGAGGTAAAACCAAACTAAGGGCTGTAAATCTTCAGGAGTTTAGTATGCAGTTAACAGCATGTAGGTCCGTGAATGTGATTAACTGTCTCATGCAAGTAAGGCAGCTCCTCTAGCTGTCAAGATTTTCACAAAGCAAAACCCAATTACACATAAACAGATCTTGAATTCTCCCTCTGGGCTTGTGCTTCTCTTAGCTATAGATTTTCATTTTTACTTTTTTTTTTTTTTCCGAATGTAATATTTAATACATCTAAAGGTTGCCATTTTATTGAGGAATTCAGGCAGTGTAATCCCCTGGGTTGCTTTCTTTGATCGTATGTGGTACATTTTAAATTGAATATATTGACAGCCTATTATAACATGCTTTGTCTTGTAAATTAATATTCAGTTAGTTTTAATGTATGTCAAATACAGACTGCAATCACTTTTTGTGTTTGTGCTTTAATATCATGACAGCTTTTCTCATGAAAGGACAAAAAAAAGCTTAGGGCTACTTTCAAGTAAGGCAAGTAATTTCATCTCAAAGGGCACAAGTGTCGGATCACTCGGGACAGGGTTCTTGTGACTTAACTTAGGCATCTAATGATCTCTAAATCTGAACTAGATATACTCCCTACATAGTCTACAGAAAGAAATAGTTACCTTATAAGGGTAGTTAATTTTCTGGAAAGTAGTTAATTTTTTTAGGAAAAATGAATTATAGAATCAGAGGATCATAGAATGGCCTGGGATGAAATGGACTTCAAAGATCAAGATCATCTAGTTTCAACCCCATTGCTGTGGACAGGGCCACCAGACCAGGCTGCACAAAGCCACATCCAGTCTTGCCTTAAATGCCTCCAGGGATGGGGCATCCATAACCCTTCTGGGCAACCTGTTCCAGTGCATCACTCCCATCTGAGTGAAAAGCTTCCTCCTAATATCTAACCTAAATCTCCCATCTTAGTTTAAAATCATTCCTCCTTGTTCTACCACTATCTGTCCGTATAAACAGTCATTCCTCCTCCCATTTATACCCTCCCTTCAAGTACTGGAAGGCCACAATGAGGTCTCTCTGGAGCCTTCTCTTCTCCAAGCTAAACAAGCACTGTTCTCTCAACCTTTCTTCATAGGAGATATTCTCCACCCCCCTGGTCATTTCAGTGGGCCTCCTCTGGACCTGTTCTATGAACTCTTAGTCCATCTTGTCCTGGGGCCCCAGGTCTGGATAAAGTACTCCAGATGGTGCCTCACAAGAGCTAAGTAGACGGAGACAATTACCTCCCTCTTCCTGGTGGCCACCCTTTTTTTCATCCAGACCAGTATATAATTGGCCCTCTGTGCTGCAAGTGTGCACTGCTGACTCATGTCCAGCTTCTTGTCTGCCAGGATCCCCAAGTCCTTCTCCACAGGGCTGCTCTTCAGGAGTTCTTCCCCAGTCTGTATAAATACCTGGGTTTGCCCTGGCCCAAGTGTAACACCTTGCACTTGGCCTTGTTGAAACTCATTGAGTTCATATGGGCCCACTTTTCCAGCCTGTTCAGATCCCTCTTCCAACTTTCCTTCCCTCCAGTGTATGGACTGCACCACTCAGCTTGGTGTTGTCTGCACACTTTAGACTTGGAGGGTAGGATTCAGTTGCCTAAAGTAGACTCACAGGGTCATTTGAGAAGTTCTCTGGTATCCAAGGCATGTACACGTGGTAGCAGATACGACAGAGTTACAGCAAGCCCAAGATCTTGTAAACTATCAGCTAGAGACCATATAGGATAATCCACATGTAACCAATTCTAAATGTCTATTAGAAGCAGATGAATCCTATCTTTAATTTTAATGAACTTTACAGACTGCAACACAGACTACTCTCTTCTGATCCTCTGTAGACAAGAAATCCTCTCTTCTTCCATTTCCTAAATATATTGTTCCTTTATTCATTACCAATATTATAAAACAGAGAAGAAAGATCAAGGATTCCTCTTTCGATCACTATGACACCTCTGCTGAAATCTATGGATCTAATTTGACTGTCTTCAAAAAGATTTTCTAAATGGTACCTCATTCTGTCCCCTAAAACAGTAGTATTTTGACTGCAGAATGACTCAGAAAAATCACTTATTTCCATGGCACCGAAGAAACCAGTTCAATCCTGGCAGCAGCTTTAAAGGAATTCTGTTTAGCTCTCAACTGAACAGATTTTAAAGCAACTTAAATCACAGGCTCTATTTGCACAAGTACTTATGCTGAGTCTGGAGGGGCCTTTAATCTAGCATAAAGTGGCAGTATAAGGTCTAATAATTGCATACTGAAGTAAAAAAAATTCCAACTAGAAATAGAAGGAAAGTCATTTATTTCTTAATTGTATAATGAGCTAACGTACTGGGGCAAATTATTAAGTGTCACTGTAGTCCTTAAATCAAGATCAGATGTACTTGTAAAACATACATCTTAGTTTAACAACATATAGATGGGCTTGAGGCAGGAATCCCTGGATGAAGTATGGCCTGTGTTATGCAGAAATTCAGACTAAACAGAGGTAGAACTAGTTAATCATACTGGTCTTCTCTGGATTTAAAATCCATGAGCCTATTAATTTCAAGAAAGAGGAGAAATGTTCACATAAAAATTTCCTTAGGGTCTGTAACCCCACCTTCTCTTTGTATACTTGCTTCTACCCCTGTTTGCTCTGGAAGAGGCTTTAGCACTTTAACAAATAAAAGTCAGGGTTTAACTTATCCCCCACTAGAAGTACTAGGATTTCTATTCATTTGAAATTGTAACTACATAGAAGAGCAGACAATTTCACATTTACTTTCCTTAGTATTTCATGGCACAGATCCGTGTTGCTGCAAGACATCTCTTTTTATGTAGATAATGCCAAGGCAAACTGTAGAAAGAAATGCTGTCATCACCAATAGAGTCCTGGTTCTCGAGATTCCAGTGACAAAACAATATTTAAATAGCACTGTAGTCTTATCCACAAGTTACAGAGAAGTTTTTTGTTTGTTTGTTGGTTGGTTGGTTTGTTTTGTGTGTGTGGAACAAAGACTACCAAAGGCTCAACCAATTGCAGATGTATTACACACAAAATGGAAGTACTCACTAAAATGAAAGTGGCTGTGTTCCTTCTCAACTGTTCTGGCTGTTTCGTTGTATGAACGAGTTGCCTTCAGTAACCAGTATCATAGTGCCAGTACTCTAATGGACTCCCAGAAAAACATGTTAAAATACGTATATAGAGAACGCTGATATTCTATGTATCCTAATGACCTACACCATAATCAAACTTCGGCATTAACTTATGTTAGGAAAACAGTACAGTTTGACAAAAAACATGTGAAAAGAACAAGAAACCTGAATAATAGTCTATACTTTTTTCATATGTACTCTACATTGGAAAAGAGAAATTATGCAGAAAATACATAGACACTGCCAAGTATCAATGTAAGAATATCTTACCCGTGTATCAGCTAGGATAAGTTGTGCTCAGAAGGAAGAAAATCATCATTTTTTTTCTTCTTTCAGGCACCCTACAGTCTGGTCCATTTCTATCTGTGTAGTATTTTCTATCAGCACTTGTAGACTGCATTTTTTAATGTGGATGCACTGTGAAATCACTATGCATTATATTCATGGTTTTGGATACAGTACTTTTGAATTTTGTGAATTTTCCTGCAGAATAATCAAGAATGATACTTTTCTAGAATGGAAATTGGAGACTAAAAAGAGGGTTTTTTCACTGCATGTCTTTGATCTTAAAAACATGTATGTGCAGGACTAGGAGAGTGCATTTGTCAGTATGATCTCTTCATATTTTCTGGTGAAAAAGTGGATGTGAAGGCAGCACTTCATTTCTAATTAATGTCAGTGGTCATTCTAACCATGCAGAAGCAGTGACAGCTGTTTTCATTGTGGACACCACTAGAGTGGGGAGACAGAATTAGAATATCTTCATTTTCAATATTTCATTTCTTACAAAAATAAAACACAAAGTCTTTATTATTTTTCCAGTGTCTTATGTCAGAAATTCTTAACTTTTTATCTCCCTGGATTTGATGCACTGATTTCTTACAGCATTCAGATGGTTAGTTAAAAGCTTATACCAGTAGGAATATGCAGTACCTACGACTTTTGGGGGGGCAGTAAAAAGCTGAACCATCTTCCGCACATCTCAGCTTTCTCCTTGTAAGTAAGTCTTAGGTTCTTTAGGTTTGACCATTTTTGTTCTTTTGGATCATTATAAACATTATGGAGTCACCAGTTTGACACTTTGCTGATTTGCCATATGCAGTTCTGGTCACTCAGTTGTAGGCATGGCAGATGCTCATGCAGAGACAAATTTGTTTGTGTGCAAAAAGTCTAAAATGAGATGAGTCAGACTTATCTGTTTCAAACCTCCCTTTGCTGGCAAATATCTTTTTTTATGGATTATTTCATCTTAGAAGGGTCCATCATTTATAAACTATGATTAGATCATGTGGAGGTGATATTTATCAAACAGTAATTTCAAATTAGTTCCCTTAGGTTCATTGAAATACGCATATGAGAATATTATTGAGCTGATAGTGATAGGTGCATTTAACCATTTATCTTGCAATTAAGTCCATGTAAAACTTAGAATTTCATGGGATGATTTCAGAGGACAACTATTAATTTAATTTTCAACCTAGTCTGAAGGGTTAATGGAAATTAGACTCCACAATCCCTAGGAACAGATGAACATTTTAGTTCTAACCAACACATTTGTAATTTCAAATCAGGCAAAGCTTTCAAGTCAAAATCCATAGAAGTATCTGGAGTCATAAGTCCCATGGAAATCAATGGGAACTAGATGTCTAAATGCCTTACAATTTTTAGACTGCATGAACAAATCACTTTCATTTTGTTCAGTTCTCATTAACCCCCATAGACTGTTTTTTTGCATATAGTTGGGCACCAACTGTTACAAATCAACCTTATACCAACCTTATTTTTTTTCCTAAACATTGCTTTTAATTGCTTTTGAATGGTTCCTGGCCAGCTATCGCTACCCCTAATTCAAATATAGTTTGAAAAATATTTAGAAAAACCCCATCAATCATCAGGAAGACGATTTCTAAAGGTAAGTACACATGGTTTGCTGTGATACAGACCTAATAACTGGCTTTTCAACCTGTAATAAATATTCTTTTGCCTGTCCTCTTCTGATTGCTCCATAATTAACACTAGGCAGACACAGATTTAACTATCTGACAGATATTTATTTAAAATACCTTCTGCTGCATATATTAACATTTCCGTATCTACTTTTATAAAGCAGCTTTGAGTTTTGCAATAAAATCAGATCCAGAGTTTGGTTATGTTAATAGCTTTGCATGTCAGTGGTATAGATCAATTTGGAAAAAGAGATGAATCAGTCATCTGCAATATAACTGTATATATTTATACATTATATAAACGTTTTTAGCATAAAAACACAATAGAAACATATGATTCACGTCACTATCACATAAGCTGGATAAACTGTGTAAGGAAGTTTGGTTAAAATGGGGATTTAATGCTCTCCAAATACACTTACTGAGAGCATAAAAATGAATTATGCTTTTCTTCCAAACCTCTGCAAAAAAAGCTAGAAATGAAAATAATTGCTACCTATTCAACTCTGTGGTCAGTGAGTGCAACTCAGCCCCTCAAAAAGCGAACCTAAGTGCCCACTCATGAGGTCAGTTGTATCTGTAGCTCTTGCTATCTTAATTATTTCTCTGTTAATATTCAGAAAACAGCTGATAGAATAGGATTGTCTGTCTCCTTTCCCTTGCATTCCCTTTCCCTTCCCTCTTTATGTCAGGACTTCCCTTTCATGATTAAATCAACTATTGCTTTCCTCTGAATTCATTAGCTTTTAAATACCAAATTGCTGGCCATGACCACAAATACGTGTACAAACATGGCAAACTAACTTCCTTTTGCAATTCATAGATCCATATAGTCACACCTTGATTCTCAGCTGACCTTTGGGCTGTGCAATTGATACTGGACCTTATAGATGCAGTTTTGGGGATACCTGGCGAAGGCATATAATGAAAATAGAACTTTATTGTTGTGAAGTTTGAAGTCAGTTAGGGGACACCACCACAGCACTATTATCAGTGTGAACCATGAAATCATGGAAACATTTGAGTTGGAAGAGATCCTTACAGGTGATCTAGTCTAACTTCCCTGTGATGAACAGGGACACCCATAGCTAGATCAGGTGCTCAGGGCCCCATTCAGGCTGACTTTGAATGTTTCCAGGAATGGGGCATCCAGCACCTCTCTGGGCAACCTGTTCCAATTTATTATGTGAACAATTTTGGGGTTATTTTTGTTGTTGTTGTTGTTTTTTGTTCATTTATTTTTCAGTAACATTGCCCAACCAGCTCTGAATCATTTAAGCCGTGGTTAGTGAGCAATTTAGGGTACAGGAATCCCACTGGGATGGCCACTGAGGTCAGCACATGGGTACCTACCCCCTGTTGTAGCACAGGGCTCAAGAAATTAATGAGAAAATAATATATGTGAACACTAAGGGGTGTGATGCTGAGGCTGTAACCCCAGCCTAGGCATGCCTACATGAATCTCTGCTGGTTAATGCTACACAAAACCTCTAGCTGCTGGACAGTGAATGGTATGGGGACAGTGTTACCATTCTTCATTTCACACTGGCCACACAATGAATCTGTCAGTGTGGCTGTAGGAGACAAAATCATAGTATCATGTCAGAACATAGATGAAACAGATAGAGAAAGTACAAGTTACTGATGCCAGGGTACATAGGACCCAATCTTGCTGATTTGAGTCTATTTGCCACTACCTCTATTGTAGCTAATTAGAAACATAGTAATGAGTTCTGCCTTCCTGAGCAAGTGAGCTAGAAAGTTGTCATAGGTTAAACACTTCTAGAAAATTCTTTGTGCTCACATATGTGTGGATGCATCTGGAATGCAAGTATCTCTTATACTGATGTTCTAAATGCTACACCACAATAATATCCAGGTATTTTCAAAACAGGCCTTAAAATCCACAATGAAGATCTGCAATTTAAAGCTCAGCTGCTCTCAGGGAGGAATTGAGTGTGAAGTAAAGTGCATTGTTTTGAGAGGATTGTATTCTGTTTGGGGTTTATTTTCAGCATATATACTGAGGTCTGACAAGTTGAATGTTGTTTGCAAAAATAGTAAAGTTGCAGATGGAGGAAATGATTTGTTTATGATGTTCTCTATCAAAAAAAACAAAACAAAACAAAACAAAACAAAACAAAACAAAACAAAACAAAACAAAACGTGTCACAGATAGATGGTTTTTAGTCAAATATTAAAGTTTACAACCAGTTCTCTGATTTTACTGGGTAGTAAGCACATATTCAGGCAGTAAGACAGCTTGCTGCTGGCTACATATATCATGCTCAAAAGCACAGAGGAATCACAACAAATCCATTTGTAATTTGCACTCACTAGATTGGATACAGATCCACCTTTTTTCAGCAGTAGCCTAGAAATAATAAAGGCTTTGATCTGAACATTTCTTCTTGTTGGCTATCTGCCACCACAAACACAGAGGGGATATAATAATAGTCATTTGGAGTTCTGTAAGCCTTGTCATCTGAGGACCTCAGAATGCTTTCCAAGTGTTAATTAAAGCCTCACAACATCCATGCACCCATGCATAGCATAGTTTCAGGTTGTTAGGCACTCCCAGTGACCACAGAGATCCACTAACTCTCTTGCCCTTGGGAGACTTCAGACCCTTTCATATCAGAGACACAAGCTGCATCGCAGCTGCTACACTGTCTACCCAAATGCTAACACTGCTGTTTCCACCCTAGCTCTTTCAAAGACAAAATAGGTAAAATTTTGAGAGAAATAGAACTTCAGGACTGTGAATACAGCCAACCTTTACAAACCGTTAACCTGTGTTTTTGGAATAATGCTTTATTAGCAGCTTCAGCTTCTAAAAGCAGTAAAATCAGTATGAGTGAAATTGTTCTCGAAATCATAAAGGTTGGAGAAGACCACTGAGATCATCTAGTCCAACCAACTAAGAACATATAATCCAACCTATTCTCACCTTGCCCACTAATCCATTTCCCTCAGTGCTGCATATGCTTTTTCCTTGTTCACCTCGAGGGACAGTGACTCTATCCCCTCCCTGGTCAGCCTGTTTCAATTCCTCATCACCCTTTCTGAGAAGAAATTTTTCCTAACACCCAACCTGAACTTCCCCTGGTACAACTTAAGGCTGTTACCTCTTGTCCTATATTTCCTAAGTTATGAAAAAGCACACAATAGCTTCTTATGCTGCCGATTCCAAGGAGTAAATAATACCATGAGTTCACTCCAAGAAGTCCTTTCAATACTTTTTCGGTGTATGAACTTTTTGCTCCCTGCCCAGTTTCTGAAATATTGAAGATTTTTCCTACAAGAAAAAAGAAATTAAAACAGATATTCTTTTCAAGTTATGTGAACCATTAAACTAGAAAAGAATAAACATTGCAAGACTTGATATAAAACCTTGAGAATTAGCAGTGTTGTTTCCCTATTTAATATTACATTTTCTCTAAACACTTCTGAAAAGACGCTCAGTCTCAAATTTCATGTAGAAGAAGCTCTTTCTGTCTTATTGTATTCTAATTGACACCTTGCACCAAATTTCTCAATATATCTGGCTTGATGATCTCAAACAAAATCCCATCAGAATGCTATTTTCATTTTTCCCCTCTTGTACATATTTATTTAATCAACTGAATGTAAATATGTCCTGCACTGAGCTCTAGAAAGTTGTTAGAGTGAGGATGTGATACAACACACAGAGAGCTTGTCTTTGTTACTGCCTGTTAGTGCAGTTCTCAGTTGTGATCATAGGCATAAATCCCAGAGAATCACCCATGTGAACAAGACAAAAAAAACAGAAACACCAATGACCCATGGGGACATGCCAGAAAAACACTAAACACTTTCCAGGTAGCCTGGTCATAGAATCATAGGATTGTTTGAACTGGAAGGGGCCCTTTCAGACCATCTAGTCCAACTCTCCTGCAATGAACAGGGACTTCTACAACTATAGCCTCCTAGAAGTGCTTCTTCGCCTTGAAATATGTCAGCACTCTGGAAGGCTGTTCTCTCTGCCTTATGATTGCAGAAGAGATCACTGTGCTCTTAGTGACAACTGTACAGCACAGACACATTAGACGTAGCTTTACAGTGGATCATTTGAATACCACAACAGCCCTATCATGGTAACCTGGAGCATGTTTGCCCTGCATGAATTCTTTAAGCAATATTGCACATGCAAATCATAACATCTCTTCTGTGGTCAGAACTCTCTGCAGCCTAAGAATGGTCTGAAGAGGTTAGACTGTATACTTTATAGCTCAAGACATACCAGGTAACAAACTAGATTTACAGAAATTGCTTCCTCTGACATTGTAATGTTGAATAAAGTTCAGTAGTGCTGCATACAGCACCTTTTCCAGTTTATAATAAGTCAAACACAAAAAGTTGCATTCTCTAGGAACAAATATTGCTTTCTTTATATTATCTCTTGGTGATTGGCATGAAAGTTATGAAAGTCTCACTGAGTAGCAAAATGCAGTACCTAAATATATTAATTTGTTTTTAATGACTAATAGCATTTTCAATTCATGACATGCTATATTTTTAATTATGACAGAGAGCAGGCCTTCCAAACTGCATTAGGGAAGGCTGTTTCAGACAGTTGTGAAGTTTATTTGTGAATCCTTTTTCCTCTGAATACTTACTTGAAAAATGATCTACTCTGCTCTATGTCTTATACTACATCCAGCATAATATCTGAAAGACTTCCAGCACGTATCCACATATCCTCACATCCAGTAATATTAATTTTTGTAATATATTTTGTATTCAATACTCTTCCTGAACTAAAGGCATATGCAGTAGAAAGTTTGCTTTTCACAGTAAGAGTAGAAAAGATAAGTTTTATGTGATATATTTGCTAAAGAATCCAAGTTCAAGTAAGCTGATACCATACAGAGAATTGTTCTTGTTCCTTAGAATGGTGATTC
This sequence comes from Odontophorus gujanensis, assembly GCA_013399175.1. NCBI lineage: Eukaryota > Metazoa > Chordata > Aves > Galliformes > Odontophoridae > Odontophorus > Odontophorus gujanensis. The sequence continues at coordinate 137,732 of VXAB01004515.1, forward strand.
ACAAGTAATGAACAGTGCCTCGACCTCCATCTATTTCATGTATCCACCAGCCATTTCTTTTCAGAATTACTAAATCACTGGCAATGACAGTCTTCCTTTTAGCATATTCTTTGTTTGTTATCTTTCAAATAATGCTTTCGAGAAAAAATCAAGCAGTTTCTAATTTTTACCCCTCTGGAGTGTGAAGGATTGTGGACAGGAGGGAAGCCTCTGAAGGCAAATCATTTGACTTCTTAGTTTATTTGTTTTTTTAATATAGCTGCTGGCATTATCTCACGTGTTGTTCTCACAGGGAAAATGAGTAGAGGGCATGTTCTAAACTCTTTGAGCAATTCATACAGTAGTAACTTGTTAACAAATTAGAAGGAAATAACAGGCAGAGATTCCAGGGAGCTCAGATCTTTCACACTGTGTTGAGAGTCTCCACTAAAACCTCAGCAAGTAAGTAAAGGCTATGTTCACTGAAACTACAGATGTCTCAAATCCCAGAGGGACAAAAGCACAGTGAAGGATAATAGAATACCCATAAAAATCTGAATTGCAGTTCTTTGGCCAGTTTTAGATCTTCTGGATAGATTCCAAAGGATAGTAACAATAACGTTCTAAAAGTATGATCTGTGAGGCTAGTTTATGAGGATAGGGTTGATTTAGCCTAAAGCAAAGTATTCTAAAGGGAATGTGATAATTGCTCAAGATGAGAAGGGCTATTTAAAAAAGTAATAATGCTTCTGCTAATATAAAGGACACAACAAGGTATCACAGGCTTAAACTGAAACATCAAGAAAGACAGAGATTAGGTATTACAAGTAGTTTCTAAAAATTGAGACAATGAGTCACTGGAATAGATTTAAAAGAAAAGGGGTAGGGTCTCCACCAGGTTAGACAAATATCTTCTAGAAATGGTGTAAGGGGAAGCTGGTCATAACTCAGATAAAAGACATTTCCCACTCAATTTTATTTCCCATTGTCTCCAGTACTGTAGAGTTTGAGTGCTTATGAAATCAATACTTCATTTATCCTCACAGAAAGTCCATGAGGTAGGGAAATAAACATCATTCATTCATTTTAAATTAAATGTGTCATTGGCTGAGGCACAAAGAAATTACTGAGGCCCAAATTCCAAAGGTACTTAGGAATCTTAGTCGTGTTGACTTTCTCATGATCCCCTAGTCTTGATCAGTAGAACGAATTTACTTTAGTGTCTCCTGTTCATTTTAGCATTTGAACTGCATCATTGTCCTTTGTTCCATTTGAAGTCCTAAGAAAAACAAAAAAAAATACTTCCTCTCCTCCTGACCTACAACATAATCTGACAGGTTAGAAACAACACATATGAAATAACAGATCTAGTAAGTACAGTCTATAAACTAATATATAGGTCTCCTGGAAATTTTACAGTGCATTTCAGCTTTGATCATAATTTAAAAAGTAGCACTTATCTGCATCGTGACTGCTCTCTTTTCAAAGTCTTGTTTCTCAAGAAAAGTGGATTAAGATGCCTTTGAAGCTAACTAAGTCACAGGAATATTACATTAATGTTATATTGACTCAGCTCTTCAATCTTCTAAAGTGCATAAATTGGGTTCCATACAGGCAGGTATGTGATGAAACTTTTCAAGGGAGTTATCGGCGTGCTAATTATCATCACTATTACTCCATATGCCTCAGAAAGGCATCATTCCAGGACACAGAAAGGCACAGAAGTGTGAGACTCTTAAGACCAGACTGATGTTCTTATTATGACCTTAGGCATGTAATTTTCCCTACCTGTACCTCAGTTACCACTTTTAGAAAATTGGAATAATGATAATTTGCCAAATATATTAAGATCTACAGATGAAAAAAACACTGCCTGAGAGATAGCTATTACTATTAGCAATGTTTTACTTAAGTATAATATTTCCCACCTGTAAGTGCCAAGTGCTTACATCTTAAAACAGGTAAGCCAGTAGAAGTTAGAAACAGAAAGCCTTAATCCCCATTCTAGGGAAATGCAGACACCAACAATGACAGCTAGATCAGGGATCCAATTTGCAAGTCAGTGATTCAAGCACAGGCTTTTCCAGGTGTTCTCCCTGGACATTAAAGGTTCAGTGGATGTTTTCATGAGAGAGAGGGTCTGTGCCGATATACATGGATAAAATTTTTCCCTTCCTCTCCAGCAGAAAACAATTTGCTGATAGTTGGCTGGTCTGCCTGACCCAATTGGTCTCCAAATAGCAATGAAGTTGCATGGATTGTGCAGACCCTTTCATCCTATAAAACTGCAACACTTTTTCTTTCATTTTTTCCAGGCATTAGCTGAATAAAAAGTGCAGCAGGAGAATACTCAGTAGTTGCTGGTGCCATGGATTCAGAGGAGAGGCTGAGAAAACTGGAACTGTGCAGCCTGGAAAATTAGCAAGAACTGGTGGAAAGCGGTAAAGAAGAGGGAGCCAGGTTCTTCTCAGTTCTGCCCAAGGACTAGAGTCAAAGGATAAAACATGAATTACAGGAAATTTATTTTAAGCACAAGAAAAAAATATTTTCACTGTGACTGTTAGTGAACACTAAAACAGGCTGCCCAGATAAGGTTGGCGGTGTCCAATATTACAGATACTCAGATTGTGAATAGACAGTGTCCTAAGTAATGTCATGTAGGTGACCATATTTTGAACAGGAAGGTTGCATGAGGATTTCCAGAGATCCCTCCAACATCAACCACCCTATGATTCAGTGACTCAATGAAATAAAATATCTCTCTGTGAGGATAAATAACACTTACTATAACTGTTTACACTGGGAACCACTGCATATTATGTTATGGGAGTAGATGAGAAACAGAGATTTACAGGTTCAGAACACTGTAGGAAACTGATCCAATGGGATCTGCATCCAAAAGATTCATCCTGAGCAACTGAGTTCAGTTCCTCAGTATTGCAAGTCACTGTGACAGATAACACTTCTCCTAAATGATCTTGTTACAAACTAGATCCAAGACTACCATGAAGATCAGGTATTTCCAAGCAGAAAGTGGGAACCCAGTAAGGATGCTTATGTAGCATTCTGCCAGACTCCATCTTCAGAGAAAATGTCCCTGCAGCAGAATTGTTTCCTATGTACAGTGTCACCAGAAGTGCCCAATGTGAGGAAGATTCCTTCACAGAGCCCCAGGTCAAACTGAAGACACATTGCAATTTGACACTTTGTATTGGTAATAGCTTGTAAAATAAAATAAGCTAGAAAGTTGAGAAAAGGAGTTCTAAGTGTAATATCTTCTCTCTTGGTTAAAATGGCACAAGTATTTGGTCTAATGGGCTAAAATTGTCTTTCATTGTAAAATGCTACGTGGACATTCTGTGCAAGTATAAGTAAAACCTTCTTGGTCCATTTAAAAACAAAAAAATGCAGAATTATGAAAAGAATAGGAAGGAGTTAAGAATGTTTACAGGCTGTTGGTAACACAATGTTGCGATTTAGACTTCCTTTACAAAATTGCGCAGAGTATCTACAGTCTCATGATAAATAGAAGCCCTATTGTGTGACACCTGTGAACAATGGGTGAAATGGATATTAGAAAAATCTCATTTATCTTCTGCTTTATTTCTTGATAGAGGTCCTTGTCACCATGGCTATTATGTGACTAGCCCTAGAAAGGCCACCTCATTAGTTTTCTTTACCAAGATAACAAGGTCTCCTATAAAGGAGCAGCACTTATGTTTGAGATTCAAATGGAGAGCAGACTGTACTCTGTGAATGTGTTGCTACCTCTGTTTTTGCTACTTAAATATGTAGGTTACTTCTATTGCTACAATAGAAACATAATTAACACCCCTATGATGAAGGCAGGATCACTGGAAAAGAAATATAAAAATTGAGTTTGATATGTATATTGCTTCATTTGCCACTTGCATTTCTTTACTGCTTGTGGCACTTCTTTACTAAATAAACATAAAACAAGTAAGAAGAAAAAGACTGTTCTGAAATTCTGTAGATCTATTTTCCCCTTTGTGTCTTCCACTCACAAATACATCTTCCCTTCGTCTGACAACCACTTTGAAAATTTTTCTCTGTTGCCACCAAATCAACCATGTGCATGTCAACAAATCAGTAATGATTTACAATACGTCAAAGGAAATTCAACTTTTAGTCTCATTTCAAAAATCTTAATGACAGGCAGATAAATTCAGACAACAACACCTTGATCGGTTTTCTCTTATTATAATGTGTGTTTTTCACAGAATGAAAGAGCTTGCTTCCCTTCTGCAGCAGGGGGAAAGAAGGGAAAGAGTAGCATTCTTGTTGATATTGCCAAATAGTAGTATAAGTTCAGTCTATCTTTATGTGTAATTAAGAATATTTTAGATTTGAGGAATGTAGAAGATCAATTATTACTAAATGGTTTAGGTTGTTTTTTGTTTGTTTCTTTTAACCAGCTCTGAATTATGATCTAATAGTAATTAACTCTCTGAATGTACTGTTAGCATTTGATAACTTACAAGAGAAGAGACTTAGTGGTAAGAGGGCATTGAATGGGTCTGACAATACCGTTAGCTTATTTTGTAAATCACAGATAAAGTAGATCATGGTGTTGGATGAATAGCTATTGACTGAGTCTGTCCCACATGAAGAAAACATCCCTTAAGGAAGACAGCTTTAGATATGTTGACTAAACCACCAATTTGGTGCTCCTCAATGAGTTGCTTTCTTCCAAATGGATTTGTGCTCCTTTAATGGTGGTTTTGCTGCTTCTCTGCTATCTGATCTTCTTTTTGGAATTTTCTCAGTGCTTAAGAAATAAAGGTAACTGAAATAAGAATGGAAAATGAGCATTCCCTTGTATGTCCTTTCTGTCTGTCTGCCTTTCTAATTACACAGATTTCTTCCTCTAGAAGCTCCTTTTACTCTACGATCACTGAACGTCACTTTCTTATTCCATTCAAGTTTATTTTTTACACTCCCAAATAAAGTTTGTACCATAAAAACTTAATTGCATCACTATTACGTATCATACTTGTGAGTGTATTGTGTAGGTCAGCATGTCTGAAGAAACACATGAATTTATTACTATTTTTTATTTCCAATGGGAATAACCTATCAGGGCTCTGAACTCTAGTTTTCTAGTTTTCAGGTCAAAGTCACAACAGCAGAAAAGGATGAGAGACAGGGTAAGCTTATTGGAGTTTTGTAGGGGGGAGACATTTTAAAAGTCAACCCGCTGTTGCGTATATTGATCATCCCAATTGTCTGGGTGACCACTACATAAAGAGATAAACCAGGGAGCATAAATACCATAGGCACTTGTAAAATAACAAATCTTTATCTATTTACCTCTCAGAACATTAGATCGATCTGCTTTGAACTTTGGTCTTTCCACAATCATAAGTATTATTGTTTCCCATTCATTGCAACTGCAGAAACAGGAGGGGTACTTCTGATGGAAAGACCGTGACCTTAGTTATTACACCACCTGTGTACTCTTGAGAACCCTATAATTGAAACATTACATGTTGACTCACCTTTTTCTTATGATGTATTGTAACTTCTCAAGGCTAGGGTTTTTAGTTGTGGATTTTCGGTTATGTGTGAAACAGATTTGAAATCTATCCTTCTCTGAGAGAAGCTGTTACTTTTCAAGAAACTCTCCATCCTTCCATGCTTATTTTTTTTCCACTAAAATCATCTTACAAAAATAAATAAATAAATAAAATAAAGCAGCTTTTTTTTTCTATTACAGCCCAGCTTAATCTTGATTTATATTTTACTGTCAGATTTTCCATCAGGCATCAGGGAAATATTCAAAAGTGCTGGTGAGACATTTAGGACTAAGCATATCAACACTGCACTCCCTGTTCCTCTCTCAAAACATCCTATACCTTTAGCACAGTACAAATAAATAAAAACATATTTTAAAACTTTATTACATCTTGCAAATGTTATCCCCTTTCTTAAACTTTTTTAATGCAAAACAGCTCATGTAGCATCTACTTTAATCTCCATTCTGCTACTATCCCCCAAAACAAAGAACAAAGTGCCTGAGATGTGCTATCACACACTTATCATATTTTTTTGATTTTTCGTTATCAGTATTCCATACCATAACCTCACGTAGAGCACCGGGAATTAAAGAGTTAATACTCCAGTTCTGTGGATCATCAATAGTTCGGGGTATACCTGTCTCAGAAGAGAAGAACTACATACCCCAGAGGACTTTGTGTTTCAGTTTTCTGTTCAGAAGATAACACAGTTCACATGTCACGAGATGCCCCTTTTTCCCTTTCTGCTCATCTCTGCAGCATGTTTGCTGCCTAGCCATCTTGCCTTTGGCATTAGAATAAGGCCTTTGGTTTTTGCACACTCTATCTCATTTTATTTGAGGAAACTAGTTTAAAGTGCTATAGAAAAAATTATCCTGACTCTTGGCTCTAACAGTTGCCTGACATTTAGGCCAGCACAAGTTCTGCTTCCTCACATATACTTAGGTGGTTAGTGTGTAGTGGTTTCACAATGAACTTGATATCTAGATGACTGAATAGTTCAAAGACTCTAGATTTACTTATGATAAATGAGATACTGTTACAGATCTCAAACACTTTGAAACCTACTAAGGTATTGGTAAGGATTTATTTTTGATAGTAATTTTGAGTGAAAATATTCAATTTCCCTAATTCTTTGGGAAGAAAAAAAAATCATTTAAAGAGGAAATAAGTCCTCCCTTACCTAAAACTCCTGGCATCATTTCTCAATTCTTTCTCCTTCATAGAAAGATATTCCAGAACACTGCTTCCATATTGTAAGTATTTTAAATATTATCTTTTGAAGGAATAGATTACAATTACTGGTTTATTTGGCTTTGGTTACTAGAGAAGCTAACATGAGCTACTTAGATTACTACTACAAAAATGTTTAAAATATTTTCCTTGATGTAAGTCTATACAGAGAACTTGATCATGAATGGCTTTTGTTCTCCAAGCTCTTCTTGACCTCATAATCTTTTGGTTTAAGTTTTTAAGGGAAAATAAAAGCATATCGAATAAATCATATTCTGTATACAAATAATTTTCCTTGTTTGCATAATGAAGGAAAAATCTTCCTGTTATGCATTGATGTCTTCTTTTGCTGAAACATATATTCATATCAAAAAATATATATATGGCATTGTATCAGGAAGGTCTTTAGTTTGACAATGTGTTAAAATACTTTCATTGTGGTAATCTAAAATAGGCTGCACAAATTGCTACTTACCCTGACAACTAGAAGATTATAAAAGATTTGAAAAGTGACAAAGTTCTACCCTGAATTTCTTTGAAGGCCTATGTACAATCTATTGTCTGATTTACACTAAAAAAAAAAAAAAA